>ML780505.1:224217-248763 GCA_009831015.1 Picea engelmannii | reverse complement strand
TTTTACAAATGTATGTACATGTGTATGTGCGTGCTTCTTTTTATGTGTGTGCAACATGCCAATATAATACTTGATTAGCTTTAGTATTTTTCATTTGATTTAATCTCCTAGGAACATGGATATACGTAATGTTATTAAATTCATGTTCTAAGAGACATACCCTAAGGAAACACTGGTGAAAAGTGGAATCATAAATGTGATAAAATTTGTTTAACTAGGACACAACTAGTGGATCATCTAAGTAGACCCAGAGGTGAGAAATGCCATGCAACAAAGCTTCACAAAGAAAATATATCACTGCGTTTTAATAGGCGATATTATTTATGGCATCACCTAGACATATACCTCCGGAATATAGCAACTGGCTTCCATGTGTGAAAATCTCCCAAGATGCGGACGCAAGCCTCCCAGTGTGTCGTCTAGCGTTGTCCACGAACCCAAATAAAACCTCTGATTCACTTAACATCTACCATAGTAAAAGGGAAGACATAAATAACTACATGCCCATAAAACAAAAAATACAAAGACTGTATAAGAACTGTACATATGTACAAGAAGTTACCCATGAGACCAACCTAAGCGTAATACTTCTTGAGGTAGAGCCCATTTCTATGCTCTGCCAAGGAGATTGCCTCAAATTCAACGAGATGATAGGCACCCTTCTTTAATAATTCTTTGATGATGAAAGCTCTGAACCACATGGGTTTGAACTTGCCTGCCCCAAGGGATCCTTGTCTTGATCATAGAATAGGAAAAAATATCCTTCGAAGAAAATCTGAGGATGAATAGACCGATTCATATTGACACTTGACTCATTTCTTATGAGCCTCATTGGTTGAGGATGCATCACAGTGCTTCTCATCGAGTTTCTCGAGATATAATAGGCTTTCCTCAAGTGGTGAAGTTTTTGGCAATAACTTCATTGCCAAATTTAAAGATGGGATCTGACAGTCAATAGGAAAGACTTCCTCTAGCCCGTATACAAGTTGAAAAGGTGAGAAATTGGTAGCAGTCTTTACAGACATTCGATAGTCCCACAATGCTGAGTACAACATCAAATGCCAATTTGACTTGGCGGAATTAATCGTCCATTGAAGAATAGGATTTAGAGACTTATTCATAGATTCCACCTTACCATTCTCCTGTGGTTAGTAGGGTGATGAATGTTCTTTCCTCAACCCAAGATTTGATGTTAACTTGGACATCATTTTGTTATGGAGGTGACTTCCATGGTCAGTGATAATCTCCTTCAGGATGTCGAACCTTGCTACTATCTGGTTAAAAATGAAAAGAGTAGTTGTTTCTCCATCATTGTTAAACGTTGGCATAACCTTGACCCACTTTGTGAAGTAGTCTACCACTACGATGATATAATGATACCCCCTGGATGAATTCGGGTGACATGTAGTAAAATAAATCCCCTACTTAGTGCAACTAATATGACAGGAAACATAGGAGCAGGATGTGCCCTCATCTTCCGAGAGAAGATCTCACATGGGCGAAACTTCTTGACCGACTCAACACAATATGTGACTAACGTAGGCCAAAAGTAACCGACACGTGAAATATTTTGGGTTGTTTCCAACCTAGAAAAATGAACACCACATGCTCCAGTGTGGAAATCATTCAAAATGAGCTCTCCTTCCTCGTGTATAAGGAATCAATGAAGAATGAAATCTACACCTCAATGATACAAAGTGTCATCGAGTATGAGATAGTTTTGTTCCTAATGGTGAATTTGTCGACGCTCATCATGGGAATCAGAAGCATGGCACTTCAAAGTATAGATATAGAATAGTATATCTCCATACCAGGGGTACGAAGATGTGATCAGAAAAATATCTCCTTTGATAGGATAATCTTCGGGCATGTCATCACTAGATTCAACCGAAAGTTCCAAAATAAGTTCTGCAAAGACCAACTACTTTTTGGATTTCGCACAAACAAAATATAAGTCAAATTCCCGGAGGATTACAATCCATCTATTAATATTTCCACTAATGACCCATCTTGTCAACACATATTGAAATGGATTCAAAACGACAATGACAGTGGTCTTACGAAGAAGAATGCAATGACGAAACCACTGGACAACATGAACTGCTGCCAAAGCAAGCTTCTCAACATGAGAATAGTTAAGTTTTGTCCCAACCAGGCCTCAAATAAGATAATAAATGACATGGTCCTCGAGCAGATTGCCCTCCTAAACCAAAACCATGACGATGGTTGACTCTCTAATGACCAAGTACAAAAATAAATATATGTTATAATCAAGAGGTTGGAGTAGAGGGGAAAACATAAGGGCGTGTTCCAACGCTTCAAAATATCATTGAGTGGCTTCATCCCAATAGAAAGGGAATCCATTTTTCAATAAACACATAAACCCTTTAGTGATCTCGGCCTAATTTGCGACAAAACGTCGAAGAAAGTTCGCTTTGCCTTGTAAGATTCGAAGCTGGGGTATTTTGCATGGGGGAGGCAACTAAACTATCGCCTCAACCTTAAGAGGATTGACCATGATCCCTGTTTTCAAAACAATGAAACCTAAGAGATGACTTGACGTCACACATAAACTGCATTTTTTAGGACTCGAGCGAAAATGATAGTAGCGACATCGTTCGAGGATTAGTCAGAGGTGTTAGGTATAATCATATCTCTTGCTAGAGCGTGATGCTATATCATCAAGATAAGCCTCAACTATATTTTTGAGGTCATGGAAAGAAAAAGACATGGCCCGCTGAAAAGTGGCTCCAACGTTCTTCAGGCCAAAAGGCATCTTACGATAAGTGAATGTTCCCCAAGGACAGATAAAAGTTGTTTTATGTTGGTCTTTGAGTTTGATATAGATTTGGTTATATCCCGAAAAACCATCCATTAATGAAAATACCTCACATCGTGCGCATTCATCGACAATATGATCGATGAATGGGGTGGGAAAATTATCTTTCGAACAAGCCTTTTTCAAGTCATGAAAGTCCATGCACATGTGAATCATACCTTGTTTTTTGTTAATCGGAATGGGGTTTGACACCTATTCCATAAACTCCATGGGGTAGATAAAACTTGCTTTAATTAGTTTCTCTACGTCATCCTTAATCACTACCTCTTTCTAAGGATTCATCGGATGAAGATTCTATCAGACCGACTTGGCATCATGATAAGTCATTATCTCATGTTCGACAATTCTTGGGTCCATGCCTGGCATTTTATCGTAAGACCAGGCAAAAGCACCGCAAAATTCTTTAAAAAATTTCATATAAATCCTAATCTCTTTGGGGCAGAAGCCCACTTCAACGATAACATTCTCCATTATGCCAGGGGTTCTAGAGATATCTATAGGGATCATTTCAGTGATACTCGCCATATTAACCTCGGTGTAAAATGTGTGCGTAGCCAAAGGATTAATAGGATAAGACCTATCTCCAGTCACAGTAAAAAAAATTCACCTGCCTCTATTCTCCTTAACTCTAGGAGCAAGTATGATCTATGATGGAGATCATCCCAGTGTCTATCTGGACCAGTCAATGCCTCAAGAATCACCTCATCTGAGGGAAAGACCAGGTCTAAATACGTTGTAGTGGCAAGGGAACCTTGAGCCCAAATAGGCTTGAGAATGGGATCTAACTCCTGTGCAGGAGTCAGATTGGGGTCAACCAAAGCTTGTTGGAAAATACTGTATGCAAATTATACCGCAAACACGGGAACGACCATGCCAAAATTCCTTGTCCCTTTCATAGAGGTTGATGGGGAAGGAAGAGTCCACATATCATGAAAGTAAGTTGGTCGGAATGACGACATTAGAAAAATTTCAGCCCTAGGTTGGTCGGGGGAAACTGATATAAGCTTGACATCACCAGAAGGAGGGGGGTAATCAAAAGTACCCATCAACAATGGACAGAAACCAACCTCTATGTTGATGGTGTTGGGTTGAGGATTATCAACCATCGGGACCGTGGATTCCCCTGATGAATGGTTAGGACGGGAGAAGGACAACTAATCAATGGTCACGATTCAACCCTCTTGTGGAAACAACAGGAGCCGAAATATTGTAGCAACCACGACATGAATTGCATAGGTCCAACTCCTTCCTAACAAAAGGTTTTAGTCAAGAGGTGCATAGACCACTTCAAATTCGATACACACGGTCTTCCCTCCTGGAAAAACGGGGAAAGGAGGAATGATTTATGTGTTCTGAATGAAGGATTGTTGAATTTCGTAAGAAATGTAGGTGAAGGAGACAAAAGGGGTTGGCCAATGGCCTTCCAAGATGTCAGCGACATCATGCAAGTTGAGGCCCCCTCCTCAACCACCATGTGAAATATATTTTGAGTAAAATATTTCATGGTGTAAGCCACTACTATCTCAAATGCAACATGGTAAGGAAGACAAGGTTTCAAGTTGGTTGGATCGAGAACAATCGCTCCTAGGTTACAAGTCTCTGCAGATCCCAAGGCAGATAACAGGGCCCTTCTCTATGAAGGGAAGCTCTGGAGGACTTCCAAACCAGACATCGTGCAAGGGGTTTGTGCTAAATCCTCCATAATGGAGTAGTTTTGGGTATCCCTCTCATTCATATTGTACGAATATTTATTGAACGCACCTTTGGGGATGTGTGTCATTTTTTTTCCCATCATCTTCTCAATCTGGAGAGGAACTAGTGGGTTTGTTGCTTCTTTACCCTTTTGGACAAATTTCGACATTCTGTAATCTTGGGACCTAGTCGCTATATGAGCATCACCTTTCAACATGTAAACATCTGGGGCCAAGGTATTACAAATAGACGCAGGGGGTCCCTAATTGCACCCTTTTATGCTCGAATATGATGAATCTTGAGCCATGTTTTTCCCATGCAGAAATGGGTTCGTCAACACAACACATTGTTTCTGCGCCAATAGCTTATGGGCCTCTACAAGAGGAGGGAACGGATGAGTCGGATGGTCTTTTGTGCAAAGGTTACATGGATACTTCAACTTTAGATTCTCTTTCTTTCCCCCTCCAGCATTGTTATTATAATTTTGGTCCCCTTTACACTTCTTGTTCCATTGTTTCTTCTTTCCTTCAGGCTGTTGGTTGGCCTTCAGGTTTATGGACTGCACATTGTGTATGTCCAACGTTTGGGTAGGGGGAACAAATGAAACAAAGGTTTGGTTGGGTGCCATCTTTCATATCAACAATTGTTGCAATTGATTTGACAACAGATCAGTGGAATTTCCTTGTGTTGAGCCCTCTATACCATCGACATGTGGTCTAAATTTTGTTTGGCCTTATTGAGGATGGATCGTGGCGCGTCTGGAAAAATCTCATAGAGTAAGACAGACTTAGAGTAAATCAGTTTGAGATGTTGCACTCTCATTATCGCCTCCTCCTATGAAAACAATCCAAAAGTTGCAAGATCCTTGGATAAAACTGGTACTAAGGACTTCAGGAACCACTCTAGCAAGAAAGTCGGTGGGACATGTACCTTAATCAATCTCTTCCGATGCCGCCATTCTCAGATGTGATCAGAGATATGATCGACCTTGGTATGCTAAAATTTTCCCAACAATTCGATGTTAGCATCGTATCTCATGGGTAGTTGGAAATTGTTTAGGAAAACCATCACCATGTCATTAAATTAATAATACCTTGAGCAGTTGAGCTCAATATACCATTTTTCAACACCTTCGATAAGAGTGTGCTGAAATAGGTGCAACTGTATGGAGTCGTCTCATAGTGAGTTGGATGAGAACCATAATTGGAAAGTTTTCAAGTGATCACCTGGGTCTTTGCCAGACTTGACTTCAACTTTTGGAATATCAGAGGGAAACTTAGTCAGCATAGGGGGCCAATGTGGATCATGAAAAATCTGGTCGTTAATAAAACTTGACATGTATGGCAGATGTAGCATTACCAGAAACAATATTTTGGGTTGGGTACCATGTACAGGAAAAAGGGGGCCCGGAGTTTGACTGGAACTAGGTTGCCACAAATATTTGGACTCTTGGCTAGGGTTCCGGTAGAAACCATGGCCTTGCCCAGCGTACATAAACTGCATTTGTTAGGAAATCATTGGTTGACTCCCATAGTTGGATAACGTTGGTTGGGTGGGGATTTTTCCCTGTGTTTTGTTCCAAGGATTTTGGAAGGGGATGCCCCTAGTCGATCTGACGGGCATAAATATTGAGTCCTGTCCAAGGTTCCATTGGCCATGAAAAAGGTTTCCCCTGATCGACATTCCTTGCAAGGGAAATGATCCCTACCAAGGATTCCAATGTCCTTGTGAGGAGAAAAATATTATACTTTCCCCATGTATAGGAATAGTACCCTGCATAGGATTCCATTTTCCAAAACTGGGGTTTCCCCTGGTCGAGATGGCAGTCGAAGAAAAGGCATTATTACCAAATGTGTCAAACAAAGAGAATGACATGGATCCCATTGGCCTAGTGAAAGATGAAGGTCCTAAACTTCCTACTCCAAACAAGCTACAATTAACACTCGACCCGATAGGTTGCAGGAAATCATTACCGAGCGATTGGGATGGAGGAGGTATGTGACCTCCACCATAAAGGATAACATTAAAGGATACTGAGGTGCCTTCGATAGACCCTTTCACAAGAGATTTTGAGCTCACTGCCCCCACACCCATGGTATGTAAGGTAGAGTAGGTAAGGACTGATTTCAAATCAAATCTGGGCATCCCATATGAAAATGGATGACCCCTCGCACTATAGGTAAACAGAGCAATGGTCACCACAAATGATGTTATCGAACCATTTCCTGAGGTAGAGGGATTTGATACCACTATGGTTTGGACTTGCAAAGGTGGGTTAGGAGGAAAGATACCCCATGTTGTAGTAGTCGAAGAGGGAGTATGCAGACTCTTGAATGAAGTAGCATCATTTTCTTCCATGGTTGCTTGTAATACTATCTGGCGCTTGGCATGTGTCACGTTAGGAGGGATAAATTGTACTAATATTGTCCCCGAAAATTCAGTGATCGAAGGGTTGACTGGCCTGAGAGCTTCTGCTGCAAGGTCAAAAATATTACGTTGCACCGAAGTCGGGTAATCTCCTCTTGGAGAAAGCTTGGGCACAATTTCCTGTGGCCCAATCACTTCTAATGACCCTTTTTGGTCAAGTCATCATCGTAATGGTGGAAGTGGTGGTTCTAATGCAACCGACGACATGCCCTGAAGCCTTCAAAAACGATGGAGCTCTTGATATTCCACTTTGTGAAAATAATCAACGACACAGTAAGTCTTTAACTATCATTTAAAAACCAAGCACACACTAGGAAAAATCCTATAATATAAATGAAGAAAACCATTATCTATTAGGAAGAATAGTTACGCCAACCAACACTAGAGAAAATTATCGGTGCAAGTGAAACTCGAACATAGAAGCACCCTTCAGGTATAGTCCGCAAAGTGTGACCCGACATTTTCCCTAGGTACCACAGTATACCCTCGCAGTCACTTGTGTAAGTCCCTAGAAAATGGGAAACTAAGTTTCCAACTTGCAAACAGTCATCGGACGGGTACATTTGACAGTCGGGCAAATCACAATGAGAAGGATAAAAATTTTGAAACCTACCGAGGGTATCAAAAGAAAGTCGTCTGGAAGACAATAGAGGATCTTGAATGGATTTGTGCTCCACGAAGCTCTGTAGGCAAATGAAGGCGATAATATTTCCACAACAGATCCTCAATATGCATTCCCCACTATGTTTAGTCCATCTTTGGAGGGGTTATATTCGCTTCCTTTCCTCACGCAAACTCATTTTTAGACCCTTTGTTAGAGGGGCGTCCTGGATAACTTTCATGTCAATGGACTTTAACACTCCCTAGATCTGACTCCAATGTTTGTTTAAAGGCCTTGAAGAGTTTCCTCTCCATCTTAACTCAAGGCCATAACCTTAAACTAGTTCGTTGACCCTACAAACATAAAAGTATAATTAATTTTAGGTTTAACATTCATTTTAATGGATTTATTAACTCAAAGGATATGACGATGAAACTAGTTATTTTATGAGATACGAAAGGAGAAAAAGACGAACCTTGAAAGGAAAATTACTTCTAGTTAAAAGTAAAGATTTACAACTAACTCTTTGTAACCAACTTTTTTGTAACTATCGTTTTTTCAAGATCTTTAAAAATAAGACCTAAAACAAAATTTTGCTTGACTAAAAGCTACTTAAGTTTCAAGAAATTAGTAAAAAACTTAAAAAAGTAACTCTTTTTCCTTTCTAGTAAAATAACAAACTCTAACTGTTAGGATATTTAGACACTTAGGAATTAGTTAAGATCTACTTGGTCTAATATGTCATTAGGTATAAGTGTGTTTCTTAGTGTGTTTCTTTAGTATGCATTAGTATGCATTTGTAGTTAGGAAATCCGACGGTCACGATATGTTCCCAACATAGAGTGATCTAATGGTTGATACTCTCCTCGATCTTAATGGCCATTGATCTGTGGCTTAACACCCGATTGGTCCATGATCTCTATTTAAAGATCCTGGAGGTTCATTTGTTGATGATCGATTGTGAGAAACTCTCTTATAAAATCTCTCTGTAATCTTTTTCTTTGCATTAATAAACTGCTCCAAGTGGTCGCCTTGGTTGGGGCCATGGATGTTTCCCCGTAGGGGTTTTACCACGTGAAAACATTGGTGTGTTGATATTTTATCTAGTTATGTGAGTGGTTACTGAAGGTGTTCTTCCTCTTTTGGAATACTTGTGTTGTCGAACATGGTATCAGAGCCTGTTTGAAGACTCACTCCTGTTATAGATTGAGATCGTGAAGAGGAGTTGCCTCATCTCCACTTTATATAATTTTCATACATTTCTGGGCTGTAAGGACTGTTCCATTGTGTCTAGAGTGCTTTTTTTAGTCATGAACACTTTTTGTTTCACTTGAAAAGGTTTCTGTTTGCCCAAGATACAACCATTACAGTTACAACCGAAGATTTGCATATGCTCTTTGCCCCGCGCCTTGTTTGATCTTGAAAAATCATAAATAGATAGGAAAAGGTGCATTTTCCAAGTAAGCTAACTGAGATCTAACCCTTTTTTTCATTGAGAAGCGAATTTTTTTTCTTGTGCGAAAAGAATTTTTTTTAGCACGCTCTCCAAGGCCATCTTCCACAACAACAACAATGACAACAACACCCTCAATCCTCCTTCTTAACATTACAATATGTTTTGCTAGATCATTTGGTTAAAAGTTTCTTTATTAAGTAAGAGGTCTTGAGTTCAACTCTCTCTTTTGTTACCTTTTTTTGAAAAATTTCATTCTAAAATTGTAAAGTGTATTTCACTTCAAGTATAAAAGTGAACCGCTATAAGTAGCTTTAATATTTTATTTTAGAGTTATTTATTTTGCATGCATCTTTTCTATTATAAAGTAACTTCATTGTAAAAGTGATTCCCACTTCTCTTTATAAAAGTGGGTCACTTTATAAAGCAACTTACACAGTCACGTGGTCATTTGGTTACCAATTGTTTCTTTATTTAAAAGGGCATAACTCTAACATCGCAATTCCGTTTTCAGTGCCGTTGTTTTTTAAAACAACAAAAAATTTTGAGCTCTTTCCATGCAGATCATCAGTTTCAGTTTTTAAATCCACATTATCTGCATATTTAATATGGCTTCTACAAGTACTATCTTGCTTACCAACAATAATTACTTCGATTGGAAATGCCATATGGAAGATTTATTAAGAAGTAAAGGCTTGTACTGGATTACCTTGGGAAAGGAAAAAGCACCCATTGATGCTGATAACAAGGCCAAGTGGGATAATAGGAATGATGAAGCATGTGGACTAATCAGAATTTCCATCTCTCTTGATTTAAGGTACCACCTTCAAGATATTGATGACCCCAAAGAATCTTGGGACACGATTAAATCTGTGTTTGGTAAAATCAATATTATTTGAGAACAACAGTTAGAAAATCAAATACTGATCTTGAGTCCAAATGATTTTTCTTGCCTTGGAGACTATCTATCTAGGTTTAAAATAATTAGAATTTTATGTGAATAATGTAAGATAAAGATGGAGGAAGAGCATTGCTTTAATGTTATTCTTTCTAATCTAGGTAGTGCATATTCTGTGTTTTTATCTACCTTTTATGCCATGAGAGAGGCTCTAGGGGAAGAAGATTATGAAAAACCCACTCTTGAGTCCTTTTGTGCTTCTTTAATTCGAGAAGAAGATAAGCTTGTACAATTTGGAGTGATTAACACTGCAGGTCCCTCCAACAAAGCCTTAGTTGCCCAACAGAAAGATAAACTGAAGTATCCCAAGAAACAACATCCTTGCTACAACAACAAACAACATAAGAGTCCCAAACCTTCTTAGACAACTTCAGCTCCTACTAGTGAGAAAGGAGCAAAATATAAAAGTAAGAACACTAACATAAATTATAACTTTTGTGATAAAGATGGTCATGATGAGTCCAAATGTTTCAAGAATATGGAAGCTTTAGAAGCAGCAATGAAGAAGCACAACATCAATATTGATTCTACTTCTTCTTCTCACTGACATGCACTTTTTACTTCTGGTTTCTCCTTCAATTCAAATTTCACTACTAAATCTTCTTCTTATGAGTGGCTTATTGATTAAGGAGCATCTTGTCATATGGCTAAGGATAAAGCCATATTTTATACTCTAAATGAATGTAACACCAAGAAAATATTTTTTGGTGATGATAGATATCTTACTGTTGTAGGATCTGGAACAGTTCAAGTAGATAATGGTCATTTCAATGATGCATTATGTGTTCCAAGTAATTCTTGTAACCTTCTATTAGTATATCAAATCACTCAGGTGAAGGTAAAACCATCAAGTTTTCACCTCACCAAGTTGTAATCAAGGATCTAAAAGATCCTAAGCATGTTCTTGCAACTGGAATTGCTGATGATATTACCAGGTTTTACAAGTTTGACAACTTTGGGTCATCATCTTTTTCATCAGTTTTTGTTGCTCATAGCCATGACTTGAGCAAACTTTTGCATGAGCGGTTTGGTAATCTAAACTATCGCTCATTGCAACAACTATGTAATCAACATATGGTGACTGGTCTTCCTCTTATTTCATGCAGAGATGGTGTTTGTGCCAGTTGTGTTCTCGACAAACATCATTGGGGCAATTTTGACAAACGTTTCTCTTGGCACGCCTCGGGTCCTTTGCAGCTTGTTCACAGTGACTTGTGTGGTCCACTTTATTCTCCTTCTTTTTCTGGGTGCAAGTATTTATTAACTTTCATTGATGACTTTTCCATACGTACTTGGGTTTACTTCTTAAAAATCAAGAGTGAAGTTTTTGACAATTTTTTGGCCTATAAGACCCTTGTAGAAAAGAAATCTGGGCATCAAATTCAAAGGTTAAGAACAGAGAATGGAGGTGAATATGTGAACAATAATTTTACAAGCTACTTCACTACACAGGGAATCCAAATGCAACACACTATTCGATATACATCACAACAAAATAGTGTTGCTGAGAGAAAGAACCGCACATTAAAAGAAATGGCTAATTATATGATCCAATCTAAGGGATTAAGTCTAAAGTATTGGGCAGAAGCCATCAACTGTGAAAATTACATAGTAAATCACACTCGCACAAAGGCTCTTAAAAATATAACATTGGAAGAATCTTGGACTAAAATTAAACCAGATGTAAATCACTTCCGTGTATTTAGCAGTATAGCATGGGTTCACATTCCTGATGAGAAAAGGAAATCATTGCAACCTAAAAGTGAGAAGTGTATATTTGTTGGTTTTTCTGAAGATGTCAAAGGTTACAGACTTCTTCAATCACATTGTAATGAAATTATTGTTAGAAGAGATGTTAAATTTGATGAAAATCTCTTGGCCTACGAGCCTAATTCGACGATTGTGCCTTCTTCGGCCTACGAGCCATCTTTGGCGTTTGTGCCTTCTTCAGCTTGCGAGCCATATTCGACATTTGTGCCTTCTTATGATCTGGTTTATTCTTCATATGATGATAATGAGGATGAAAATCCATCTCTGCCTTCTCACCCTTCTCCAAATGAGTCCTTTGAACCTGAACCAGCACCAGCTCCACCACTTCTTAGATGTGTCCATTCAACATGAGAAGTGGCTGGTGATCGTGTCAGTGATCCTTCATATCAATGTCAGACACGTTCACAGTTCCAGTGAGCCTCTTCTCTTTTGGCTCAAGTTTTAGAAACTCATGATCTAGAGAGATTTGCAGAAGCTTCAGGTCATCTAGATTTGGATACAACAATGATTGAAGAGTATCATTCTTTAATGGAAAACAATACTTGGGATCTTGTACCTCTTCCAAAAGGAAGAAAACTTGTTATATGGAAATGGGTCTACATAACTAAGTATGCATGAGATGGAAGTGTTGAAAGACACAAGGCTCGGTTAGTTGCCAAAGGATTTTCCCAAGTTGAAGGAATTGACTATAATGAAACCTTTGCCCCTGTAGAAAAAATGAATTCCATACGCCTTGTTCTTGCCCTTGCCGCCTCACATAAATGGGAGTTCCATCAGATGGATGTTAAATCCATCTTCTTGCACAAATATTTGCAAGAAGAAATCTACATGGAACAACTTCCTGGCTATGTCTAGAATGACTCTAGCCTTGTTTGTCGCCTCAAGAAGTCTCTTTATGGTCTCAAGAAAGTTCCCTGAGCTTGGTATGCCAAAATGAATATCTTTCTTATTGCCACTGGATTCTCTAGATGCTACTCTGATCCTAATGTCTATACCAAGAAAGTAGGAAGCCATCTCATAATCCTTGTCCTTGATGTTGATGACCTTATCCTTACTGGTAGTGACTCAAAACTTTTAAACCATGTGAAAACTAGCCTTAAGAAGAAATTTGAAATGACAGACTTAGGCTTTTTGCACTATTTCCTTGGCCTCCAAGTTTTGGAAACCAATGAAAGAATTTTTCTTTCCCAGGCTAAGTATCCTTGTGACCTTCTTTGTCGCTTTCACATGGACGATTGTAAACCAACCCCTTCTCCCTTTCAGTCTAGAGTCAAGCTTTCTGTGACCTGTACTTCTCTTGCAGTTGATGCCACCCTGTACCGCCAATTACTTGGTAGCCTCTTATACTTGACTCATACCTGTCCTGATCTTTCACTTTTTGTTGGTGTTGTTGCCTGATATATGAAAACACCCTGTGAAAGCCATTGGAAAGAAACTAAAATGATACTTCTCTATCTTTGTAGTATAGTTCAGTTTGGGATACATTACAGTTCATGGGGGCCTCCTTTATTGGTTGGTTTCACTGATTCAGATTGGGCCGATGACCCTGATGATCGAAAGTCTATTGTAGGTTATGTTTTCAGCCTTGGTTAAGGACCTGCCACTTGGGCCTGTAAGAAACAATAGGCTATTGAAATTTCTTCAGCAGAAGTAGAGTACCGAGCAATGGTAAATGCAATTCAGGAAGCCCTATGGCTTCGACAGATCCTTTCAGAGTTTTGATTCCAGCACGAGCATCCGACCAGCCTTTTGTGTGACAATTAGAGTTCCATCAAGCTTTCCAAAGACCCAGTTCAACATCAGCGTAGAAAACACATCGAGCTACACATGCACTTCATTAGAAAGCTCATTCATGATCAAGCTATTGAAGTGCTCTTTTTCCCTACAAAAGATCAAGTTGTAGACATTTTCACAAAGTCTTTTACAGAAGAAAAGTTTTTCAAACTTCGGTCTATGTTAGGAGTTCAAAAAGTTGTCATTAACGGGGGATAGGCTCTAGTGCTGCCTTCTTTCTCCTATTGTGTCACTACGGTAAATCCTTCAATCCTATCCCAAGTTGTTCTTAAGGGGGGATGTTAGGATATTTAGACACTTAGGAGTTAGTTAATATCTACTTGGTCTAATATGTCGTTAGGTAAAAGTGTGTTTCTTAGTGTGTTTCTTTAGTATGCATTAGTATGCATTTGTAGTTAGGAAATCCTATGGTCACTATATGTTTCTGACATAGAGTGAAACGACGGTTCATACTCTCCTCGATCTTAATGGCCATTGATCCGTGGCTTAACACCATATTGGTCCATGATCTTTATTTAAAGAGCATAGAGGGTCATTTTCCAATGATCGATTGTGAGAAAATCTCTTGTAAAATCTCTCTGTAATCTTTTTATTTGCATTAATAAACTGCTCCAAGTGGTCGCATTCACTGGGGCCGTGGATGTTTCCCCATAGGGGTTTTACCATGTGAAAACATTGGTGTGTTGATATTTGATCTAGTTATGTGAGTGGTTAGTGAAGGTGTTCATCCTCTTTTGGAATACCTATGTTGTTAAACACCAACTACTTTACCAAACTGAAAATGAATTTTTTATTTTTTTAAATGCTTCAAACAAAAAAACTAAAATAAATATTTTTTCCTCTTTTTCAAAGCAAATGAAATGGGTAAAAAGAACAACAAGACAAGATTGAAAAACATCCTTGGACGGCTATGGATCACAAGGAATCACTAAAGAAACCAAACATGTAGATATATCATTCAAAAGACTCGCTTAAAACCCTTTCAAAAGTAAACACAAGAAACTTCAAAACGACAAGTGAACTACAATCTAACCCAAGTTGTGCCTGTAAAAATAGAGACTCTAAACTATGTCAAGAAACCCCGAGAAGTATAAACCTTAATCAGGAAAGCGATTGCTTGCCTATTTTTCAAAAAAAAAAAATTGAACTAGGTATGCTATTGTTGCTTCAACAGACTACGTATGTACATGGGATGTTTAATAAGAAATATGAGTATGTACGTGGGCTAACCAAAAGTAGGGCCCATACACCTATGAACTTCCTTTAAAAAGGAAGGAAAATAGACATTCTTATAGGGCAAGGAGAACTGGTATGGAACATGAAGGTGACAAAAAACCCTTAAAAGACTCAGAAGACTGAACAGAAACTTGAAAGGCATAAAAACCAATCAAACAACACAAAATCCGCTAAAAAACCTTTGAGGCTTCCCCAATATGGTCGCTAGTCCTGCTAGTGGGAAAACCCCGCATATGACTACACCAAGGTTCAGAATGTACGAAGATCAACTAATCGTATAAAAGTCAACTAGTTTTCTAAACTACCCCAAACATACCAAAAATCATACAAAAAAAACAAAGATGAGGGAGATTGGGTAACTATACCTCTAATCTGGGTCTAGTGATGATCCCCTCACGCTTGGAAGTTTTGATAACTACACACCTCCTCCCAGGGTTGGCCTACATCCAAATATTGACAAACAAAAAATGAAAGGCATGATATTCCATATAAAAATTAGGGTTAGATGTTATAATGTCAAAACATAAACCAATAAAATCATTCTATACACCATGATTTAGGATAGGAAAAGTAATTATTTTATTAATAACTCAATGATTATACCTTAACAATCAAATCTGGCTACTTCTCGATGAACTTGGTCCAGGCTCCTCTTCACCAAGACCCAAGTGCACCTTTGTATGGCTTCTCCTCTCAACCTTATGATTTCTTCTTGGGAAGTGAATGGGTTCTGATGGAGGAAAAGGGGCTAATGGGGAAATGCTGAGGCAATTCTCACAAAAGGGATGCAACAACTTGGGCAAGGAGGGGATGTGAAACGGAAAAAGTTTCATTGTTATTATGTCTAGATGTAAAATGAGACCCTAACGCCTCATTTTATATGGGAAAAGGATGGTTATTTGGTTGGGTGATGGGCTGTAGAAAGTGGATTATTTGGGAAACTACCCAATAGTCTGTAATCTCAACGAATTCCTTCCAACTTTTCATTTTTTTCAAATTTTTCAAGTATACGTGGGCTGTAATGGTGAAGAATGTGTATGTACGCGAGCTTTAGTGGTTTAAAAAACACATGTATGTGGGAAGTAGTGGTGTAGGGTGCGTACATCTTCAAAAATTGGTTTTTAATAAGAGAAACTCAACAATGCTTTGGAAAAAAATGCAAGTAAGAGGGCAAAAGGCCAGGTATGCATGTGTAGATAAAGTTAGGGTTATAACACATGCGTAGGATATATCTGTTCTATGCAAAGAACTATCTGTCTCATTGTCTGAGAGTATGTCCTCTAATATCTCTGCAATTTGTTCCTTATGGAACTAGGTCTATGCACCTGCAGCATTTTCTGAAACTGATAATGAATGCCCCATTCTCACTATAGTTGTTGAACTATGAGAGTATCTCCTCTTCTCCATCATGGAAATAACTTCATCAGAAACTGACAGTGGCTCAATAACTAACACTAAGCGTAGCTAATCCCCTTTATCTGAAGGTAACTCAATGTTCTATTATATTCAAGTCTCCATGGTACGACTCATGTATTGCACCAACTGGCACTCAAGATAACTCAATCTCAAATATAGGGATTGTCGTACCTACTCCCTCTGAATCTCATATTGTTTTTTCTTCTTTTAATAAATCATGTTTTTTATATATACACTTATTTTGATTACTGGAGAAAGTTTCTCATCATAGTATTCTCCCTCTTTCTAGGAGAATCCTCTATACACAAATCATGCTTTTTACATATTTATACTCTTACCTGAAACATGCTTGATTTTCTAGATCAATCTTGGAAGTCACCATTGAATTCCCTTCTGGTCTCAAGGAAAAATCCATATCCTAGTCCTTCTAACTAGCTTCCTCATTTGTCACTGAAATAAGGGAATCTTCCAAGGAGATTTCACATCTCCTAGAAGTCTCTGAAGCTATGATATAGTCTTCTCAACTCATGGAATTTTTCTGTCAGTCCTGGAAGACATATCGTTTTCCCATCTGATCCTTTCTGAGATCAGGTTCACTCTAAGGCTCCATTCTCCCTATGAAGCTTGAATCCCTATGACTCTATATAATCTTAGAAGCCATATTATCCCTATGATATGGCTCATCAATGTTATATGGCTTTACATCCTACAAAGTATCACATGACCATATTGTTCTCTTCCTAGTTACTGCAATGATTATGGGTAGGCCCTTCTGGCTCTACCAACTCTTCTTGATTATCTGAAGAGTGATGAAATACACTAGAGGAATTTTTTCTATCATCTTTGGAGACTTCTTCTCCTAATGATCTATCTACATATGTAATTTTTTGTATCTAGAAAAAGTATCTTCCTTTTATTCTTCTTCGGTACATAGATGTATATGGTCATGTATGCAAATTGGATAGTCTTCTCCATATCTCATCTAATATGTTTCCTCCTATAACCGTCACTATATCTCCCTCAGGGTTATCACCTGTGACCTTCCTGGAGAAAGAACAACAAGGGATAAACAATAGACATGAATAATACTCTTTATAATAATATTAAAAACAATAGCGAGAACAATCATTACAGTAGCTCCTTCAGAGCTGTCACTTGTGACCTGCCTAAAACAAGAGCCAAAAGTAAGAAATTCAATAATAAGAAATGAGTGCAACACTCTTTTATTGTTTTGATCAATCATTCCTCCAGGGTAGCCTGGAAACAAAACACAAAGTTTCTCCTAGAGGAGATGTTAGTTATATCTGGTAAATAATAATCATTTATGTCAATAGTGTTCACTTGTTACCAAATATTCAATAATAAGACTTTTCAAAGATTTTTATCACAACTGTAGTGTTTACTTTTAATGTGGTAGTTATTAGACTTGATAGGAGAAAATTTGAATCTTATCAGCTTAATCGGTCAAACCTAGAACCCAGAGTCCTTCCCTCAAGAATGAGTGTGTTTCTTTTCTTACGAGTCTCCTTCACTCAAGCTGACAAGTATTCTCTTCAACATGTCCCATGTACCTAAGATAATATTCTTTCTCTGATAATAGTTTGAGTAAGAGAATATAGTGAAAATAAAATTTAAAGTCTCAACCTTAATCAATATAATACTTTGACTAAAGTTAGTTTCTAACTTTAACTTTAAACAAAGGTTGGTATGATAATCATAACTTCAATAGATCAAAATACAGCCTAGATGTTCATAAGGTAATAATTCCATAACTAATAGAAGCACATGGGATGCATTGTTCCTCTAAATGTGTTGCAAATGAGAACCTTTTGCATCCATGATTGTCATTTTAGACAAAATATCCTTTCTCCTGCAAGTACCCTTTATAATAATGATACATTTTAAACATATGTGAGTACATACCTATAATAGTATCGCAGATAGTGGCACCATCCGACAACAGTGACAAGAAATAATGAACCTTTAAAATTTCAAAGGTGAAGCAAATTGTAACATTAAGGTAGTGTGAGATTGGCTAGGGTAAGGTGCACTAGGAAAATAAAAATCATTCCCAACACTTCAAAAAAACTTTCACTACAACTGGTATTGCAACTTGTGTTGGCACTGCAACTCATTTTGCAACTGGCATGAAGGAACTGGCACAAAGGAAGTAGAACTTCAACCACAAATGATATTGCAACTGCAACTGATACTACAACTGAAACTGCAATTGCAATTTCAACTGCAATTGTAATTGATACTCCAACTGCAACTGCAACTACAACTTAGGGTTTTATGAGGTATCCTAATTTTTCAAAATTCAAATTTTGGAATTTTGATCCAGGGAAGTGATGCGCCTTGCTTGGGATATTTCCTAGGTGATATTAGTTTCTGTAACATCCTCCAACAAAGGTAAAAACATCACCCTTAGGGTTTTTTCAAAAATCGTAATTCTGTAGTAGTTGCAACACTGAAAAATTGAATTTTGGAGATTGTGCACCGAGGCTAGCCACTTCTTTATAAATTGTTTTTTAGTCTCTTTTAGGCCTTCTCTGATAGCATGTTGATATTTTACTTATGAATCTATCATTTATGATTCTTATTTATTATTAAAATCATTTAGCACATTAAATTCATATATAAGATCATTGAAAGAGAGGCAATCATACAAACAAGAGAAACACAAATATTATCTTGGGAAACCCTTTAGGGGAGAAAACCCAACAAACTTTTTCAATATAGATTATGTAACCAAGAATAATGATTCTCTCCAAGAGGGAACTAAAAGGGTAGAATATCCTCCTCTACTCCTTCACTAGGAAAGAGTAGCACACCACTTAACCAAGCGATACCAATAGGTAGACCAAAAACCCTCATCAATGTCACACCTAGCTGTAGTAGTAGTTCTTCCAAGACTTGCACACTTCTTCATAGTTGCAGAGATAATATATGTGTATGCAAGTGAGGCGCTAGCCTCCTTTATAAATAGTAGTCTGGCCTCCCTTAATTAGGTGTAGGTTGACCTGTCACTTTACACTTTTAATTTACATTTAATTTTCAAGGCACGATAGTGTCGACTTTTAAAAAGGCAGAATATGGCCTAATTGACAAATATAATATAATAATATTATTTATGGTTTTTCTTGTTCAAATACAATAAGGAGATCTTTTGAATCTACTCAATATTCAACACTCTCGTCAATACTATGTCTCTCTTCCATTCCATCTGCATCCCAACTCTTCCAAGGTTGTTTTATTCTACGTGTCACTTTTTCATTTCATCTCTTGGCACACCTCTCTTGCATTCCAATTTGGAGCACCTCTCTCATTCCATTCATTCAATATCTAATTTTTTTCACCACAGGGGAAAACCTCTCCTTCGCGTGATTGTTTCAACCCATGAATTGTTCCTTTCTCACACCAACACAAAACCCTAATTCACTCCACTAGTGTGTGTTTTTTCCACTAGATAAAGAAACCCCAATTCATTGTGTTGGGAGTTATTGTGGCTGTGGAATTTTTTTATTTTCCTTCTGCATAGGCTGATGCGTACACCAAATCGAACTTGAGATCATACAAGATAAGATATTGGGGAACATACTAGAAGGAAGAAACAACTATTGTATAATAATTCACTTACTGGGAACTTTTATCTAATAAGACCTTTACATGTACATTTGGAGTTTCATGAGAAGTTTTCAATCCTGTGTATTTAAAGTTTTGAGTTTCATTCATGGCTACAAAGCTAAACATTCAATTGATTTTCGATACCAGTCATTGTTCCTTCACATTGCCAACCTTTGCAAGCTATATCTCTAGTTTTGTAGTCGTTTCTTCATTTTCCTAAGTAATAATTGTGCCACCGATATATAATTCCATACAATGTTACTATTGACCTAGAATGCCATACAATATTGTATAGCTATTAGTTCTATTTTTTTAAATAAAAAATTGGATATTTATTCGAAGATCTTCTTATTGATTTTGCAAGCTCAATTGAAAGTCCATAGATACCAGTTCACAATTTTGTTTCTACTACATGTGAGTGAAGGTGGAAGAAGATGAATTCTCTAATTTTCATCATTGGCATGGTGCTAACTAGTAGAGAGAACTATAGAGAATGGTACAAAAATATAAAAAACACAGTGATCTTGAATGCGCCATGGAATGCTATTTGTGAAGCAACAACTATCAATGAAGAAGAGGTTGGATCAGTTTCCACAGAAGACAAATCAAAATCAAAGCTGAAGTGCATAAAACCACTGCCCATTCTTATATCAAACAAAGAAAGTTCCATATGGACGGACAAAGTATAGAAACAATATGATATGATTTATGCAATAGTAAGTGAAGATATTAGTTGTCATATTTCTTCTATTAATAACTCCTATAGTACTTTGAAGATATTAAATGAATTGTATGACACTCAATCGTATTTGGAAATTATACAATTAATGGTGAATATCTTCAACCTATAGTTGAAGAATGATGACCCTATGGATTTAGCTTATGAAATCAAATCCATAATGCATGATATTTATGCCACTGAGGTGAATATATTCCTCCCTCTTAAATCCTTCATCAAGGCCCTCTACCATAGACATTCTCACTACCTTGAATCTCTACAAGAAAGTGGTCAAATGAATCCCATCACATTTGAAAATTTGGTAGAAAAAGTTTTAGAACGTGAGAAAGCCTTTGGAAATAAGTTATCTCATTCCACCAACTAAACCATGTGCCTTTCTTATAAAAAGAAGAGTCAAACACACAATTATTTTAGAGGAGAAGGAAACAAAAGAGAACATGGAAGAAATTGTTTTAGAGGAAAGTGGGGTAGACACAACCAAGGTGATAGATCCAATCTTCATTTTACCCATCGAAAAAAGAATGGGTCACATGAAGTGAATGACTATAGATTTCCATGGGAGAAGATTAAAGAAGATAGGACAAATAAGAAAAAGGACAAGGGTAACACTTCAAAACTACTTAAAGTTAAAGCATATGAATCTACTCATTATGTGGTTTCTCATTGCAATATAGGAGTAACTGAAGGTTTGTTTAACACTTCATTTGATTCTTGGAGATATACATGGATTATTGACATAGGAATAACCTCCCACATGACATTTCGAAGATACATCTTCATAGACTTCAATGACAATGTAGATGGCATAATGTATTTTGTATATATATCAAGTTTGAAACCTTATGGAGTGGGAACCATCAAGCTTAAACTGCCTCGAGTCTCATATTTTCTTCTGTGTAATGTGCTTTATCATCCTGAGATGCAAAGTAATTTGTTGTCCCTTTTGCACATTTGATAGCAAGGCCACTCTATTCATATTTTCAGTGGAAAATTTGAAATAATGAAGGATTATGAGAACATGGTTGTCATGGACAAAATGGAATATGGAATACTATTGAAGCTAAAAGGGACATCTTCCCATACACAAAATGTTCCATACCTCTCTCAAGATGGTGAAGGTATAATTCCTTCTACTCTTTTGTGGCATGCTAGATTTGGTCATTTTAATTATGACAACCTTTGTGTGTTGAAGAAGAATGGTGTTTTTGGTTTTCCTATTATTCCTTGGAAATTGAAGCAATGTGATGCTTGTATCCCTGAAAAGCATAGAAAACAATCATTTCATGATTCTACTTCCAGAGCATGTAGAAAACTTGAACTCATTAATTATGACTTGTGTGTCCCTATGCCTGTTACTTTTGCAAATGGAAACAAATATATCATATCTTTTATTTATGATTACACTAGGATGTGTTGGGTGTACTTTATCAAAGAAAAATCACACACTTTTGAATTTTTTTAAAATTTTCATGTATGGATTCAAAATGAAGCTGAGTCTCATATTGGATCTCTTCACATTGATAATGGAAGAGAATATGCATATAACGAATTTGAAATCTACCTTCATCAAAATGGTATCAAACATCAAGCAACAATTCCATGCAATCCTCAATAGAATGGTGTTGCTAAAAGAATGAACATGAATCTCCTAAATATTTTTTTGTTCCAGGGTGTTTTTTAAGAATGTAAAATAGATGTTTTGGGATGATGTTGTTCTATGTGCAACTTATGTTAGCAAAAGGTGTCCATATCATGGTTTAGAAAACAATACTTCTTATGAAATGTGGTATGGAAACATCCCTTGAGTGAGGGATCTCAAATTCTTTGGTTTCACCTACTATGCCTTGATTCCTAGGGAGAAGAGAAGAATGCTTGAAGCAAGGAGTCATAAGTGCATATTCTTGGTGTACTCAAATAAATCCAATGGATATGGTCTTTATGATGAGGAAAACAATAAATTCATCATTTCCATAGATTTAATATTTCTTGAATCCTCTAAGAATGAAAAAACTATTGAGATGAAACTTGATCATCTAGATAGATTCACTTGTGTAAATAGATATCATGAATTTCATAACAAGATTCCAAATATTGAAGGGGGTATCCCTTTATTGGGTCAATCTATGGAATCTCCTTTTTATTTTGAAGAACCATATCCCCCTCATGAGGAAGTTAAAGCCACTTCATGATAATCTAAATTTCATTTAGATTATGTGATTGAGAGGATTGAAAATTTGATCCTTGATGAGAAATCAACACCATATCAATCAGTTGAACAACCTCAGCCATCTCATGAAGTTCCATTAAAATGGATCATAAAAAAACTTGAAAGTGTTCATTTTGATGAGGTCAAAAAGATTGGAACCAAAATTTCCTCAATACAATATGGAGGTGATGTAGATAATTCAAACTCAGGTTATGTAGATGACATGGATGTTTCATATGATTGTGAGTTGAATTTATCTACTAACTTTGAAGAAAATTCCTTTGAATAATCATTTTCTCATGATGAATGGAAAAAATCCATGCAAAAGGAATATGATGTTCTCATCAATAATGGGACATGGAAATTTGTGGATCCTCCATTAAAAAAAAAAAACAATTTCCAGCAAGTGGGTATTCATGAACAAGTACAAATCATATGGCTCACTTGACAAGAAAAAATCAAGTCTCATGGAAAAATGATTTGTATAGAAAGAATGTGTTGATTATGAGAAAATTGTTTCCCCCACAAAAAATGGTATACCATTCGTGCTCTTTTTCCATGGCAACACAAAATGGGTGAAAAATTCATCAAATGGATGTGAAGACTGCTTTATTGAACGAATACTTGAAAGAAAATGTTTTCATGTCTCATCCACAAGGCTTTGTTTTGAAGGGAAAAGAGAAGAATGTATGTAACCTGATCAAATCCTGATATGGCCTGCAACAAGCACCATGAGCTTGTTATGAAAAAATAACTGAGCATCTTATGAAATTGAATTTCAAGCACTACAATATTGATGATGCAACTTTGTTTGTCAAGAAAGTTGGAAAAATTGTTGTATTTCTTGTAGTATATGTAGATGATTTTTTGATAACAAGCAACAATGAAAGCTATATTGCATCCATAAAGAAAAAGTTGAAGAAATGATTTGAGATGGAAGATTTGGGACATATTCACTAATATTTGGGCATTGAAGTCAATCAAAATACAAAGTACATATTCATAACCCAAAAGAAGTATGTTTGCGAATTGTTGGACAAGTTCGACATGACTGAGTGTAATATTGTTTCCACTCCAATGGAACAAAATTTGAAACTCATATCAAAGGACTAGAATGAATTTCAGGATGCAACCAAGTACAGACAGTGTGTGGGAAGTATTATCTATACTACTACCACCAAAACATACATTTCATTTGTTATTGGGCTTATTTCCTTGTTCATGAAAAATCCTTCTAAAGGACATTGGTATGTTGCAAAAAGAGTTCTAAAATACTGGAAGGGAACTCAAACTTTTGGACCCAGGTACTTAAGGTGGATAAATTCAACATGATTGGATATTTTGACTCGTACTTTGTTGGGGATATGGAAAATGGAGTGTCTACATCAATATATCTCATGAGTCTTGGATCATCATTTGTCTCCTAGAGATCATGAAAAAAATTGGTTCTATCAGATTTCACAATAGAGAAAGAATATGTGGTAGCTGCAAAAGAAATGAAAGAGATTGTGTTGTGAATATTTGCAGGAGAAACAAGTAAATTATACTCCTCTTCTAGCTGACAATAATTATGCAATAAATTTAGTTGAAAATCCCATATTCCATGATCGAACTAAGCACATCAACACAAAGTATCACCTGATTCGATATCATGTAGACGCCAACAATATTCACTTGATACATTGTTCCACAACTGAGAAAATTGTGGACATCTTCATCAAAGTGTTTGGAAGAGAAAATTTTGAAAAGTTCAAAATCATGCTTGGAATAAAAAACATCCCTTCAAAC
>ML780505.1:181987-224187 GCA_009831015.1 Picea engelmannii | reverse complement strand
AACATCATTGTAAATATGAAGAGTCTTAGATTGTAGGAGGAGTCACCCATTAGGGAAGACCAATAGTCATTGCTTTTTATATTTATTGAGCTTCATGTTAATGAAATACACAAGTGTGTCGAGTTAATATTTCTTCCATACCTAGCATGACAATGATGTTTCATCCATGGATACAAGGCTATGGGCTATAGGATAAATGCATGTACAACGAAGCAAGTAAAGGAAATCTAGTGAGTATTGAGCATCAAATGGAAAATTGAAGCAATCATTAGGCTCAAAAGCGCAAGTAGAAGTATGGAATGCAACAATGGAACTCAAAATATAAATTTGGGAGCCCCATGGGAGATGTCTAGAAAATATTGAGAGAAATTCATGTGGCTTCAATGCAAGTTCATGGAGGGAATAATAGAGGTCTTGAGCCTATGAAAATTTTTAGAATGGATGCCAACATGGGAAAAATGTTGTAACTAGGGCACCCATGATAGGTAGGCTCAACCAGATAGATCGCGTCACTTTTACAATGGAAATAAATATTTGTGTCACAACTCCATGTGGTTGGTCCTAAGGAAAAAATGGAACAAGAAACTGATAATGCACAATTCAAGGTGGAAAACCTAACCTATATGATAGTTTCGAGACCATTACCTATCAGAATGAATAATTATGGATAAAGTTTATGAACAAATCCAATAAGCGACCTTATAAATTTTGGCATAACTAAAAAAACTGAAAGCACAATCTAAAACAACTTTTTTAGGTTGAAGATCTGATAAAAGAGGTCATAAATATGACAAATAGACAATTAAATTATACAAAAGGTAGGTAAAAATTTCCTATATAAGTGAAAATTTGACTTTTTACCATGTTATTGTATCATTTTCACCAAACCTTTGTTTTAGTCCAAAAACACTTCAAACTTTAGGTATCAATTGTCAATATTCTACCATCGGAATTCAATTTCATCATATCTAGGTAACTACCCATCCCATGCTCTTTCATTCCATCCATTTTATTTCAATTTTCCTTGAAAAATTACCTATGGGAGACCCTTTTCAAAAGAGGGATTGTGCACATGTGCTTTCCCTTCATCTGGGGCACATGTAGAAGTCTTGACATGCTCCTTTGCTTGAGGAAAGGTGCATCTACATGCACATGTCCTTAGATAAAGGCACATGCACCCCTTGAAAGTGACAAAAAAATACTCTAACATACCAAATTCCTTCTTGAAAATGCATATGGATATTGTATGGAGGGAGAGAGAGCATGGGGATGATCATAATCATTTCATTGAAGATATGGAGGCTATGTATTCCCTCCATCAATGTGTCTTGCTCAAGTTTTTCACCATCCCAAATCTATTTGAACAAAAATAGTTACTATAAACACTAATTGGATACTGGGAACAAAATCATGAGGATTTCTTCATTGATGATGAACCCTAAAAGATTAAGGTGGAAGATGTGTACTTCATCATAGGTGTGTCTTGACACAGAGAACTAGTCAATTTAAATGGAGGAGGACATGGCGGAGGTTGGATGTATATCAACACCTATTGTTCCATAAGGACCTAAAAGGTGGTCTCCCAAGTCCCAATAAATAGTATACAAGACTTGAGTTTCAATATCATATTTCTCATGATATAAAGAGTATCTAGTTTTGTAGCATTTCATCAAGCCTCATGCCCAAAAATGTACTATGGGGTGGAGTTCTTGCATCCTACCATGTTTGATTGGTGTATCAGGCTTATAACAAACATGAAAGCTCAATTGATAGAATATTGAATAGGGTGTCAAAAGAACTTTTTTTACGGAATCATACTATGCTCTTTCCTCCTAGAGTGAGTTCCATTGATGTGTTTGTGCATACCACTCTCCCCACCTGATATGAAATATCCTAGGATGCTCTGGTGGGATAATTTGATGCAAATACTTGGAGGTGGGCATGTCACTAGCACCTTTGACAATGACTTCCTTGACTGGTGGCCTCACCAAGTCATCACCATAGATGATTACCCTTATGAATCCTTGGACTTCAAGAGAAATATAGAGTTAGTGTTTCCGCTATATGCCTCTTGGGGTGACTTTGGTAAGTAGAAACTCTTTTTTTTTAAGTTATTTAATTTTAATCATTTTTCATTTATGAAAAAGAAAAAAGTAATTATTTTTGGCGTGAATTATGACTAACAAAATATTATCATGACACATATGTTGGGTTGGTGAAACCAATGGGATATCCACAACATAGGTTCAAGGGTAGAGGAAAGGACCATTAGAGAAAACTTGCTCTAAAAAATGGGCCTCCTAAGGAAATTAAAAAATAATAATCCATGTGTCCCACATCAAATCCGTGTATGCCGCATCACATTACTATATAAGCTAAGTTAATATAGAATTACGAGATAAAAGTTAAAAACAATAGTGGGAAGTTTAAATTATTGTGCATAGAAAATAAATGGTAAGAAATATAACAGAATATATAATTACTATTAATATATAATATAAAAATAGAATAAATAATATATTATTTATATATGATAATAATATATAATAAGAGTCTCCCCAAAATTTCTTTAAACCTTAACCAAGACCACCAGTGGCACAAGAAGGGATGGAATAAATATGTTAAATATTGGCTAAATCATTAGGGAATACAAGAAGAAGCCATCATGTAGAATACTGATAATATTACAAATATTATCACTTATAAATTTAAGAAGAATATGTGGTATGATAAAGAATTATTGGATAAAAAGAAACTAATATACTAAAAGGAGGTGGTCAACCCCAATTTAGAAGATCAAAAGTACCTCTCAGTTTTGAGAGGGGAAAATAAAAAAGTCAACATTGCTAAAATAAGAACAAACTCTCATGAGCTACACAGTGAAACTAGGCATTGGCCAATTCCAAAAACATTGTGGAATGAAATAATCTTCCATCTTTGTGACATTAAGATCATTTAATACAAAAAAAAAAATATTATCTTAGATTGGCCTACCTCTTCCCAAATTATATCCTAGTTTAAAAACATTTTCCACAATACAGACCTTCCTAACCTCCTAAGTCATGAAAACTATGGTAATCTTGGAACACTTATCTCAATTTTGTTTTGGCATAAAAATACAATTTTAAAGAAATCAAAGTAATCTCTTACCTTCTTAAGGTCCAATAGACCAATTGGTCTCTATGGTCGTTAATAATAACGATAATAACCATAATAATAATATATAATATAATCAAAATATAACATGAATTAATAACTATAATATAATACTACTATGAATGAATGCGAATGTGGAAACATTAGAATAAATGTATAATATACTATAATAATTGTTGGACATATGGGTTGACTAGGGTTATAGCTTAGTTCTCCAATAAAACCGTTATCATTGTTAGCCCTCCTGGTAAACTAGAAGGCTACACTGCGCATAGAGTGCACAATGCAGTCTCACCCTAGATGGTTTATGGGTGACTGCAAGACATAGTTTTCTGCAGTCATGGAAGGGATTGGGGTTTTTCTTCTTACTTCTATGTCTACTTAACCATGCATTCTATTACAATATTCGTCATATCCATTCATTCATTGATTCATAACATTTATTATGCATATCTATTCTTGTGCACATTGTAAGTAAAACCATTCATTCATAACTACATAAATAGTAAATACATTTAGACACATTGCACACAAAGTTTTACCGTGGTTCACCCCCCTCTAGGGATATGTCCAAAAAGATCTGCTTGTATTTATTCTTCTTCATGAAAAGGGAAATGTGCACATTAAATCATATGATAATAGAGAGTAGTAAGGTGGACCAGGATTGCACCAAGCTCCACAACTTGTGACCTGACCCTTAGCTGCATCTCCAGATTGACTCCATCTAAGCTCCACAACTCGTAGAACATACTTCAACTCCAAAACGATGCTCCAAGTACTCAAAAAGTCACTCAAATATTTTACACAAAAGGATAGACATATTTATTATGAAGATCCTCTAATATACCTCGTACGCCATATTTATATTACAAAAATGGATTGAACCCTTACAATATGGCTCCCAGAACCCTAACCCTAACACTGATAGGTTTCTACACATCTACACTAGATTTCCAAAAATCCTATCGCGCATGCATCTTTTCCTCAAAATATGGTGTGCTCTCCTTCTTGGTATAATCTACCTCATCTGTTGCATTGTTCTCAACGTTTTCTCCAAAATTGACTCTTATCTCAACATAGGACTGCGCCAATAGACCCCCAACACTAATATGTGGCTCATCCCGATCCATAGAGAATCAGTTCATCTTTTGTAGTGCTACCTCCAACACATGAAACTTATTTTCCAATTACTTCGTTTTCTCCTTATGTTGTGCGCTCTTTCCTAGTAATATCTCCAAAACCTACATTTTCATTTGTTTTATCATCACTTTTCTATTTTTTGCATGCACCTATTCTAAGATGGATTTATCTCTCTGCAGTTCCTCTATTTTCCTTTCAGCCTCTTGCTAAAATGGCTCCAACTGAGCATGCCTTTTTTGTTTCTCATCTTGTGTGATCTTTGCTTATTCCTTCAAATTTTCTATCTCCTGCATGACCTTTAGTATCGGGGATATGTCCATGGTCTTCTGCCTCTTCTTCAAGTCCTAAATGCAACATTCAGTTTTTCCTCTCTCTTCTCCAACTATTGGATCTTCTCATCCTCTTCCAGGCTGTAACAACCCTAGTTAAATAACTAATTGTCAAAGTTAAATAATTGTTTAAGGTTTATTAAGTTTAATTAATTAAATAATTAATTGTCCTAATGTATATTAATTAATTAATTATTATTTATTAATAATAATATTTATTTATTTATTGTTTAATGTATATTAATTAATTGATTAATTAATTAACTAACTCATTAAATATTTGGGTAATGAATTAAAGTTTAATAAATTTTAATTTATTAAAAGAAAACTTAACATATTGAAGGATGGAACCATTAAGAAGAAGGGGATAAGGTGGTTGGCATTGAATGGAGGGACAAGGTGGTTGGCATTGAATGGAGAGATAATGGGGGGGGCGAGTCTTAATGAAAAGGGGAGAGGCGGTGAATGGATGGGGGGATATGAGGTTGCAAAAACATTCGAGAGGGCAAATTTTTGGGGATTTTCGGGCAGGGAGAATTATTTTGATATTAGGAGACTTTATTGGAGCATTTTCAGGGGGAGAGATTGGAAAAATGTATTTTTGGTTTTTGGCTTGAGGAATTTGGTGGACTATTACAGGGGAGCATCTGTTGCTGGGAGTTTTGGGCTCCGGGCCAGGAATCCTTACAGAATCCTGGAGCTAGGGAGCCAGATAGGTTTTGTTCATAGATGGCTGGGAGGAAAGATTCAGTTTTGGGTAGAGTTTGGCAGAGCAACTTGGGCATAGTTTCATCTTCATCTTGGACAAACAGAGTTAGGAAACAAATCACTTGACAAGTATTTTTGTTCATTATTATGGCATGTTCATTATCGTATGATGATTCAATATGTTATTTATGTTGTGTATATTATTAAATATATCATTTATATCATGCTCCCCATTTGGAATTTTGTTGAGCCATAAACTGTAAACTGTTATTTTGCTGAATATAGAACCGTAAAAGAAATTATAATAGAAATGTTATGTTTAAATTATGAAATTATAGGTTCTGTTAGAGAGGACCTTACACACGATATTGTAGCCTTAGTTTGAAATATGGGACCAAAGGCCCACCTACGTACCCATCCTCTTGACTCTAGATAGAAAGCTAAGCTGTATGTCCTGTAACCATCCCTAAAAATCGCTAAAACCTTAAAACTTGTTGGCCTATACAAAAAAACAAATCCTTCAAAAGGGGTGTTATAAACGTAAATAACTAGAGGCATAAATAATATATTAAGGGAAAACTTGTAAATCTGGGCTTGAGGGCCAAGATCTAGCTCCACCTAACCTGCAAGCCAAGCACACAATTTGTTTTTAATACAGATATAGAAATAAATATAAAATAATATATATATTATGTATATCTATTATTATGCACAAAAGAAAGATAACAAAGCTCCCTCATAAATAATGGTTTCAATCCTTAGATTTTGGACAAGGCTGAAACAAAAGTTAATTATAATCATTGGGAGTATCGTGTTTTATTCCAGTAAAAAAAATAATAATAAATAAATAAATACAAAGAACCTGCGTACCTAATACAACTATATATATACAAAAATAAAATCAAAGGACCAAAAGTAAAGAGACATCCACCAGGTAATAGAATCCCTTATCTCAGTTCAAACAAATGAATTAATCTCTACCATTGAATTTGCAATCTGCATTAAAATCCCAATGCCAAAGTTGTTCTTTCTAAATATTTGCTTGATCAGAATATAACCTAGAAAGTGCATTGTCTTCATTTAATGTAGTTGCATGCAATTTTGGTTAATTGCTAACAATTGCAATTTGAAAACCTAAAATCCCACTAATACCAGGCCTTACTGCACGATTATTCTTTATTGGAAATATGAAAATACTTATGCTACAATAAGACAAACTGGACTGATGTTCAGCTATTGAACTTATTCAAAAATGTAAATCTAACCTACCTTAACCTAACAACAAATCACAAACTTCTAAATGAAGTCAAATTTCCAGCACACAATACGAAAGCACCCATAATGGTGAGAGCCTTGAACTTTACCCACTTAGCTACAGGAACCTTATAGCGCAAGTGCTAAGCCAAACACTACTCACAAGTTCTAAAATCACCCATGTTTGACTCTGGAATTTTCAGGCAGGACTTCTATATCATCCAAGGAGGAGGCCAAAGCGAAGAAGCCATTTTCCCTCCGCTGTCACTTGCTTTGAGAATTCCAACAAAAAAAAAATATATCTACGCAAAACTTAACTTCCCAAACTTCTTTGACAGAGAGATCAAGAACTTGGAAGAGGAGTAGGACTTCTCCATGCATTGTTCCAATTTCATGGAGACCTGTTCCTTCTCAAGATCGTTCAGTCTCATTCGCATCTGCGTGCAATTTCAAGATTCAACTCACTATTTTCGAACCTCAGCGATTCATAGTTATCACATAGGTATATGGTTGTGTGCTCTCTTAACTTCACACAAGAACTCAAGAGTTATAGACCGAGAACTCAAAAGTTATACCAAATATCGAAAAAAACCAAAGACCCAACATCGAACCAACAAGGAGGAGCCACAAGGGAGCACACGGGTCGATGCAATTACACAATGCATATAACCAAGAGCCCCTTCTTCAAGCATATAACCAAGAGCCGAGGCATATCTCATGCCAAGTCATAATTTATCCCACAAGAGGCGCTAATGAGGAACCTGCTAGGAGCACTTGCCTTTCACTACGCATCTTATATCTCTGGGGAAGCCCAGAGTCTCCTGTACATAGGTTGGCCCATGGACTACAATATTTTTTTATAGTGTCTATCCACCACCCATTCGAAATAACTGCTTGCCTCTCCATTATTATCATCGAAACCCTCTTTGCACCGAGGAGAACCTCCCAGTTCTTCATGTTGGCCTAAACCTGATCTTTCACCACCCATTGTTTTTCTTCTTAAATTGAAGTCGGCTCTTCTGGCGGTGGCCAAAAAATACCTCTGAGGGGAAAACAAGTGCACCTTAGGAGGGGATTCGAACACCGAACCTCTCCACCCAACATAGAGCCTTCATAAAGGGGCCGAATACCATAGCGCCATGGGTTTTGAACCCATGACCAAGCACCGAGCCAAGCACCTGCAATGCAACACAAAATGGCCAAGTCAATATCCAAGTTGGAAGAACCATATATAGCCAATCCAAAGCCTGAGACCAAGCACCAAAGCTCGGCAGCCAAGCCCACGCAGCCTACACCTTTCCTCTGTTGAGAGGATGAAAAAAAAAATGAAATCAAAGAGGCCGACCACAGTAGCTTAAGGATGTGTTTAGGGTTTGGGGGTGGGGCGTGTAGGGTTTTGGTAGTGGAGAGGGAAAAAGGGGCATGTGGGCCTCATGCAAGGACCCACGATGCCCATTTCAAAATTTAAATTCTTTTTTTTATTTATTGCTTTAATTTAAATAACTATTTTAATTTTTTTTTGTTTTAATTATTTAAATATGTTAATTTGTTTTAATTTTTATATTTTAAAGCCCAATTGTTTCAAATTTATTTATTTGTTTATTTATTTAAAAAAAAAAAAAAGCTTAATTGTTTCAACTTTAATTAATTTGAAAATGTATTGGTTTTCAATGGGTTTGGAATTTTAAATTGAATTATTTCACTTAATTAAGCGATGGATTAAAGTAAGGGACCTGGTATTAATTAATGTTAATAGGTGGTTAATAATATGAGTAATTAATTAAGTGATTAAATTTTAAATATGTACATGATTAGAACACTAATAATAATATTAAACTTTTGATTGGATTAGATATCTAGATTAAGACTATTGAAACTTAGGTTAAAGTTTAGTCTAGGCTAGTAGGTTTTTAATAATTAATCAACTTATATTCAAGATCACCTTACCTAGTTTTAAAGAAAATTTTAAAGATTTAGACTAGGATAAGCAGGAGGGGGCTTCATGCACACTAGGAAAGTAAGTTAGAGGAATCAATGAGTGTGGTACAATGCTAGCGTAGATACCAGGTGAGAGGGTTAGTAGTTTTCTTAGGTGAAGACATCGAGCTTAGAGGCTTTCGAACCTAACCTAGCACTTCCCCTAAAGAGAGTAAAGTCTGTTTACAGACAAGTAAAAAAAATCTTACGCCTAACACTGTTTTCTAGTTTAAGTTGCACAAATGTGAAATTTCCTTGAACTCACCCTAACAAATTTGGTTGATGCATATTCAAGTATACAGGATGGTTAGGACTCGAGGAAATCGATGCAGAGGGGCATCATCGCAGGGACCTCCAATGCTGCCACCACCATCGGCTGAAGTAACTCTCATTCTGTGCTCTTTGGAGGCCATAAATGAGAGTTGAAAGGTGCATCAACCAACAAGGATCGAACTGGAGCCCCCACCATCTGGAATAGGTAATCTTGAAGCGTTGAGGGATTCAGGGGAAGGAACTCCACCCAAAGACATCACTAGAGAACTGCAGAAGATCTAACTTCCAGAGTTTGCTGGGGGTCGTGCCAGTGAATGTGCAAAAGCATGGTTGGAAGACATGACAAGGTGTTTTTCCTTAAGAGACTATGCATCCACTTCAAAGGCGAATATAGCGACTTTTCAGTTGAGAGACAGTGCCTTGAACTGGTGGGGCAACCTGGAGAGGTAGTTGTACCTTACCCTGGACACCATCTCTTGGGAACTTTTTGAGGAGAGGTTCCGAAGGAAATATCTACCAGCTTACTATGAGGAACAACAAGTGGGAGCATTTCATGCTCTAGTACAGGGAAACAAGAACGTAGAAGAATATAAGATTAGGTTTATGTAATTGGTCAAATATGTTTCATACATGGATAATGATCAATGAGAGGCATAACACTTTGTCTATGGGTTAAGCCCTAAGATAAGGGCCATGGTGTGGATGTGGAAATTGTCTTCGGTAGAGGAAGAAGTAGAAAATGCGCGTTATGTTGAGGAACACATGAACTTAAATGGAGGTATGAGGTCAACCTTTTTGCATCGTCCTGGATTCCTGGGGAAGGCCCCTAAGACATTTTCTAGGGGAGGGAGCTCAAGGGCACCTCTATATGGTAATATAATCTCACCAAGGACAATCACCATAGGTATTTCAATGGCAGCGAGTGCAACATCTCGTTCATCACCAACGACAAAGGGAGGTCCACGACCATCTCAGGGGACAGCTAGTAGGGGTAGGGATTCCAGGGGAAGGAACTCATTTAAGAGACAGTCACAGAACACTATGCATATTCAATCCCATGTTACCTACTGGGGATGTGGAGGACCCCATTACCAGCGTCACTGCCCATAGTGACAATCAGGATTTCTGCATAGAGAAGGAAAGGCCCTGATGGGAAGAGCAAGTTGTAGCCACGAGATTTACGCAATGGTTAATAATCGCCAGGAAGAACATCAATCCATGGTGGTGGAGTCATCATGTATGCTAAATCATATCAATGTTAATATTTTATTTGATTCTGGTGCTACATATAGTTTCATTTCACCATTTGCATTAGAAAATAGTTGGTTGGCAGCCTACAAGCACGATGAATTTAAACAAGTTGAGATGGCTTTGGAGGAAAAACAGCGGTAGGACCTAGCATTGATAATTATCTAGTAGACCTGCGAGTGTGTACTACCATGTTGAAGGTATATGTCACTGTTCTTGGGACATATGACCTAATCATTGGAATGGATTGGTTAGAAGCTCATCGAGCTTTGGTAGATTGTTTCACAAAAAGGGTGGCTTTTTTTTACGATGAAGGAAGACCAGTAGAGATCCACGGTGTATGAAGATGGGTCTCTCTACGCTTTATCTCGACTATGAAGGTTAAGTGATGCAGACCCCTGAACCCTCAGGCAGAGATCTGCGCAGGATCGTTCTAAATCTTCCCTCATGAGTCTGATTGACTCTTTGATTTCCCCACAGGGAAACACACACACACACACACACACACACAATGGTGTTACTCCACAAGTCCTTATGAGTGTGCCCACGTGATTAAACACAAGGCATCACCCAAGTCTCCTTGACCACAATAAAGTTGCGCCCTTCGCTAATTCGGGACTTCGGGTTTTGCAATATTGCGATTTCCGTTGTCAAGTTTCCGGCTCTTCAACCCACCGAAACACCAAAATCTTCGACTGCATCCTCCTCCACAGCTGTATCATGTTTCATGACTTCGGGAGTTCTGGAACAAAGAACCGAGACCTCTTTTCTTTGAAAATACCGAAATGTCGAACCCCGATGCGTTCAGAAAAAGACTGGCTTCCAACGGAACTTTTCACCAATTCAGAGTTTCGGACTTCATGACTTCGCAAATCCTGATGCAAGGCTCTCGACTCTCCAACCTTCGAAACCCCAAAACGGTCGACGGGTATTGACACTACCTGACAATGAGTATGTTCCACTTTTCTTCTCAATTGTCCTTGGTCTTTGACATGGATTCCTTCCACCTGTCACTCTTCCCGGATTTCAGGACTTGAAAAAGCCTTCGACTGTCGTCCCCCTACCACTTCGAAACTCTGAATTCTAAAATGACACCTTCTACGGAACCAACGGATGATAGCCTCTCTTTAGATCCAACGGCCCACGTGATTTCAAACTTCCGGTTACTGGGAGTTCAAGACTCTCGATCCCAAACCACTTGTCGCTAAAATCCCCAAATTTCTGAACCCCGAAACATCGAAATGTCGAAATACCACTTCACACTATTTCACATTTTGCAACTCCACGGTTTTTCAATACAAAGGCCCCTAGCTCCTTGTCATCAGGATTTCCGGTATTCTGAATCTTGAATTATCAAAATCCAAAAATTCTTCACTTAACAATTCTTTTCGCGATTCAAAAGTTAGAGTGACCAGGGATTTTGGCTTACTCATTGGACTTACAAACTCCAAATCCCCAAAATAATCTGACGGCTCAAAACAGATCATGATCAACGGTCCAGGTTGATTCCTGATACCAAAGTGATGGGTTCGTCCTCCCCTATCCACCTTACATCTTCTCTGGATCCTACGGTCCTCGCAACTTTGTGAGTTCTCCACAGAGAATTGCAACCGCTTGTTCCTTCCTTGAATACTTCTGCGAAATGAACCAGTGTTCCTCATCTAAACTTGGCTTCTGCAAAGTGATTTAGCTCCATCACTCTTTGAACACTTCAAAGGAACTAACCCTTCTGAGCTTTTACTTGCAAATTTGAGTCTCAGAAGGACTCCTGCACGCACTCCTTGCAACAATCTTTCAAATACTTCTAAGTATTTGATTCTTTGACTCTGTGCACCCTATGCAACAGTAGTCCTTTACCTTTCAATCTTATTTGATAAGTTTAAAGCCTCGACTATCTTGCACACACCTTGCACGGCTCCTATGCTTCACCTGTACTTCTGCTGGAATGAGAACAACAATATCTCTCATGGGTTTTCTGAGATAAAACTTAGAACCTTTGTCAATGCACACCTTGCGGACGTTTCACTACACTCCTTTCAGGAACTTCTCTCACTCAGGAAGAGAAACAATTGAAACTCATTCTCTCTCTTAGACTTCAAACATTCAACATGAAATCATACATACACAACATAGCCTCATAACAAATGCATAACAGAGAGAATAAAACAACCATAAGTATATCATTCACCATGTATAAACAAAAAACATCATAACACCATGAAATCTGATTCAAAGCTTCATATATTAATTCAAAGCTCCTATACAGGGATTCTTCTTTTCAACTCTCTTCTACAACTCTCTCCTTCTATCCTGTGCTAAGGTGTTAATGATACAACCACTACTATGATACAAAGGCGAGCGTGTTTATATCTATTTTCCCTCCTAGTCTTCTAAACTGTCTAATCTATTAATTCAAACCTACCTACTTTCATTAACTGGGCTTAAATGCCTTTTACATTGACAGATGAGAGCAAATTTCTCACGATCTGTTTACAACAACCAGACATAAATGCAAGTACACTTCTAGCTATTACATTTATATCCGCTTCTTAATCTTTAAAAACATTTCAAAACGTGAAAAATCTGTTGGCGCTTTTCCCACCTAGCTTCTGCATCGATGTTGGCTTCCTGTTCATGATCTCTTGCACGATTTGTCCATGCTTATGAATTTCTACTTCATCCTCCCAACTGGCATCTTCAGCTGGATGTCCCTTCCATTTGACCAAGTATTCAAAATACTCCTTCCTCCTGGTCTTTTTTCTAATCTCTTGTCAATTATACTTTCCATCTGTGGTTTTTCAGCTACAGGAATTTGTTAAGTCCATTGAACTTCTTTCTGTTCCTCCTCTTCTCCTGTTTCTTCAGCTCTGTAAGGGTACAAATCTACAACATTGAATATCAGTGAAATTCTGATCCCATTGGGTAATTCAATCTCATATGCGTTTGTCCCAAATTTCTTCACGACCTTGCATGGTCCAATATTTTTCATCTTCAGCTTGTTATACATTCCCCTTGGGAACCTCTCTTTTCTCAAATGCATAAGAATTGGATCACCAACTTCAAATTGAAGTTCTCTCCTGAGTTGATCTGCTCCGTGCTTGTAATATTGATTTGAATTTTGCAATCGTTCCTTAATTTGGCTGTGAAGCTCCTTTATTGCTTCTGCAAAATTCCCTGCACTAGCACTCCTAAATTCACTTCATTTTGAATATTTCAATTTAGAAACTCCCCTTGGCTGCATTCCATATACAATCTGGAATGGACTTTTCCCTGTGCTTCTATTGAGTGAATCATTGTAAGAAAATTCCGCCTGTGGTAGAATATGATCCCACTGACTATGGTGTTTAGTCACTAGGCTCCTTAGCAAATCTCCCAAGCTTCTGTTTAAAAATTTTGTATGCCCATCCGTCTGAGGATGATACACTGAGATAAAAGACAAACTTGTCCCCAACTTCTTCCATAAAGTCCTCTAGAAATGTCCCACAAACTTGGTATCTCGATCAGAAACTATACTCCTTGGCAAGCTGTGAAGTATGACGACTTCTTTGAAAAACAGGTTTGCAATATGAGTTGGGTCGCTGGTTTTCTGGAATGGTATGAAATGTGCCATATTTGAAAATCTGTTGACTACCACAAAGATCGAATCATAGCTTCTCTGTGTTCTTGGAAGTCCCAATATAAAATCCATGCTCATTGTGTTCCACGGCCTCTCAGGTATGGTTAATGGTTGGTATAACCCTGTGTTCTACCTTTTCCCTTTTGTGTGATGACAAATCCTGCATCTGTCCACAAATTTATTAACATCTGTCCTCATCCCTACCAAAAATGTGAGCCATTCATCTTTGAGAACGTCTTAACATGACCAAAGTGTCCAGCCAATCCTCAACTGTGTTTTTCCTTCAGCAAATTCTCCCTCATGGAGAATTTTGGAACACATAACTAATTGCCCCTGAATAATAGTCCATCCTGGATCATATATTCAGTCCATTGGCTTCTAACCCTCAGAATTGGATTCTTAGATGCGTCATACGCTTCCTTAAAATCTGGATCATCCCTGTAAATTTCTCCGAGGTTATCAAAACCCAAATTTTTGACTATGAATTCCTGCATAAGAAAACATTTCCTGCTCAAAGCATCAACAACTTTGTTAGCAGTTTTAGAAATATGCTTAATCACAAAAGTAAAATTCTTCATGAATTCAACCCATTTAGCATGTTTTTGGTTCAAATTCTCCTATTGAGTCACGAATTGTAAAGAATGATTATCACTGTACAAAACAAACTCCTTGGGAACCAAATAATGTCTCATTTCTTCAGTGCTTGTATGATTGCATAGAATTCCTTGTCATATGTGGAGTACTTGACCTTCGCTTCATTCAATTTTTCACTGAAGTATGCGATCGGTCTGTCGTCTTGGCTCAAGACTGCTCCAATTGCAAATCCACTCGCATACACTTGACTTGGAATGTTTTGCTAAAATCCAACAAAACTAAAATTGGTTGCCCAGTGATCTTCTTCTTCAGCAAGTTGAAACTCTTCTCTACTTCCTCTGTCTAGTGAAAAGATTTATGTCTTTTCTTCACCGTATCCATCATTGGTGCACTAATTCCATTGAAGTTTCGAATGAATTTCCTATAGAAACTTGCCAAACCATGGAAGCTTTGAACTTCAAACACACTTTTCGGTGATGGCCAATTCTTAACTGCATTCACCTTTTCCGGGTCAATCTTCAACTCATTTGCAGAGATAAAAAAACCCAAATAAATGAGTTATGTCCTCATAAATGATGATTTCTTCATATTAATCAAAAATTTCTCTTGCTGTAATCTCTTCATCACTGTGGCTAAATGATTTAATTGCTCTGCTTCTGTCTTTCTGAAAATTAATATATCATCAAGATATACAATGACGAATTTCCCTATGAAATCCTTCAGGACTTCGTTCATTAACCTCATGAAACTACTAGGTGCATTTGTTAAGCCAAATGGCATAACAAGCCATTCATACAACCCTTCATTTGTCTTGAATGTTGTCTTCCATTCATCACCTTCTCTCATACGAATTTGATGATATCCTCTTTTCAAATCAATCTTTGTAAAAAACTTTGCTCCACTCAATTAATCCATCAAATCGTCCATCCTGGGCAATGGAAATCTGTATCTGATGGTAATCTTATTGATCACCCTTGAGTCTATACACATTCTCTAGCCTCCATCTTTCTTTGGGCTGAGCATTGTTGGAACAACGCATGGACTCAAGCTCTCTCTAACCAATCCTTTGTCCATTAAATCCCAGACCTGCCTCTTGACTTCTTCATTCTGTTGCATTGTCAATATGTACACTGCTTTTTTTGGTAAATTGGCTCTAGGTATAAGATCAATGTGATGGCTTATACTCCTGATCGGTGTAAATGAACAAGGTAGTTCGTCCACTACTATATCAGTGAACTCTTCCAACAACTTCTGGATTTCCTTTCGTAAATCATCTACTCTTGTACTAGTCAAAACAATTCTAGGCTTCCTGAACACAACAAATTGTGTGTCTTCCTTATTCTTAACCTCATTAAGAAGTTCCTTCCCACTCACGAGAAGTACAGTGTTGCTCACCTCTGGTTTCACTTCTTTTTCCTTGATCGACAACAACATGTGCATTCTCCCATTTTTCTCCAGGGTGTATGTGTTCTTTCTCCCATCATGAATCACATTCCTGTCATATTGCCATAGTCTACCCAACAATATATGACAAACATCCATGGGAATTACATCACATAAGATTTCATTCTTATATCCTCCTATTTTAAATTCAACTAAACATTGTTTAGTGACATTTACCTGATGTCCTTTTTGTAGCCATGAGACTCTGTATGGTCTTGGATGTACGATAGTCTCCATCTCCAACTTTTCTACCATCTCTGTAGAAACGAGATTGTTTGTGCTACCACTGTCCACGATGACTTTGCATACTCTGTCTTTTGTTTTGCAAGAAGTCCGAAACAAACTGTTCCTTTGGGCTGGGTTCTCTGCCTCATTTTCTGGTGTTAAGAGAACTTTCCTCATCATTAAGGATCTTCCACCCTCAGCATCTTCTTCCTCAACATTCCATCCTTGAGCTTTGGCAATGTGAGTCTCACCACCTTCTTTCTTTCTGTCTAGACAATCATAAGATTTATGTCTGTTTTTCCCATAAATAAAGCATTTCACTTCACCTCCTCAGCCTCTTCCTCTTCCTCTAGCTCGAGGAAAATTATTTCTATCAACATACTGCCCTCTCTATGAGCTTCCTCCTCTCTTAGTTTGAGTTTGAGGTTTCTTCACCTCTTCTTTAGATTTCTTATTTCTATCTTTGGAAATTGTTTTGCCTCTGGCTTGACTTCTGCCTCGGCCTCTTTGACCTTGCTTTTGACTCTGTTTCTCTTCAGCTTTCAGAGCCATTTGGTAATGATCTTCCACATTCCGAAGGGTCATCATGCTCATCTCATCTTGAATGCCATATCACAGACCATTCATGTATCTGACAACCTTTTCATCATCACTTTCCCGATGACCTACTATGATGTTTATCTTGTAGAATTCTTCAGTGTATTCTTTCACTGACATCAGCTTCTGTCTCAAATTTTGCATACTCTGAAACAGAGTAATTTGATAATCTTTGGGTATAAACTTGGCCTTTATATTTTCAACCATTCTATCACAGCTTTTGATTTTTTGCATTCCTTTGCAGCGTCTGTCAGCCTGCAGTTCATCCCACCATGGTGTTGCATGCCCTTTAAGTCTAGTGACAACATGTTTGACCTTCTTATCTTCCTTAACATCCTCATAGTCAAAGTATTTATCCAGAGCTCTAATCCAGTATAGAAGCTCTTCAACATCGAAGTTTCCCTCATACATGGGAATCTCCATTTTTTCTTTGGCACCTATCCTTGCAACAACCCTGAATAGGTGTTTGTCTATAGCATCTTCAACTACAACTTCTTCTCCATCATTTCCAGCTTCATTTTCACTTTCGGCCTCGCTGATATCCCCAACATTGACTGTGCAACTTTGTGTTGTTTCCATGGAATCAAGCCTAGCACGTAGTTCACTCATTTCCCTCTCCACTACTGGATTAGGCATTGGTCTATCTCTTCGTCTCGATGGCATGGATGTAAAATGTTCCTTATTTCTCTACTACAAAAAGCAAAGACTTGTTCTGTAGCTTTGATACCACTTGATGTATACCCCCAAACTGCCAGGCCGAGATCTGCATAGGATCATTCTAAATCTTCCCTCATGAGTCTGATTGACTCTTTGATTTCCCCATAGGGAAACACACACACACACACAATAGTGTTCCTCCACATGTCCTTATGAGTGTGCCCATGTGATTAAAAACAAGGCATCACCCAAGTCTCCTTGAACACAATAAAGTCACACCCTTTGCTAATTTGGGACATCAGGTTTCATGATATCGCAATTTCCATTGTCGAGTTTTCGGCTCTTCAACCCATCGAAACCCGAAATGAAGAAACCCCGAAATCTTCGACCGTGTCCTCCTCCATAGCTGTATTGTATTTTGCGTGGGAGTTCTGAAACAAAGAAACCCAACCTCTTGTCTTTGAAAATACCAAAATGCTGAGCCCTGATGCGTTAAGAAAAATACTGGCTTCCAATGGAACTTTTCATCGATTCAGAGTTTCGGACTTCACAACTTCACAAATACTGATGCAAGGCTCTCGAATCCCCAACCTTCTAAACCTCGAAACAGTCGATGGGTATTGACACTACCTGACAATGAGTATGTGCCACTCGTCTTCTCAATTTTCCTCAGTCTCTGATGTGGATTCCTTCCACCTGTCACTCTTCCCAGATTTCGGGACTTGAACAAGCCTTCGACTGTTGCCCCCCTACCACTTTGAAACTCTCAGTTTTGAAATGGTTCCTTCTATGGAACCAATGGCTGATAGCCTCTCTTTAGATCCAATGACCCACATGATTTCAGACTTTCAATTACCGGGAGTTCAAGACTCTCAATCCCAAACCACTTGTCACTACAATCCCCGAATTTTCGAACCCCAAAACACCGAAATGTTGAAACGCCACTTCACACTATTTCATGTTTTTCAACTTCGAGGTTTTTCATCACAAAGGCCCCTGGCTCCTTGTCATCAGGATTTTCGGTATTCCAAATCCTGAATTACTGAAATCCCAAAATTCTTCACTTAACAATTCTTTTCGTGATTCGGAAGTTAGAGTGAACAAGGATTTTCGCTTACTCTCCAGACTTACAAACTCTGAATCCCCGAAATGAACCGATGGCTCAAAATCGATCATGATCAATAGTCCAGGTTGATTCCTAATACCAAAGTGATGGGTTCATCCTCCCCTATCCACCTTGCATCTTTTCTGGATCCTATGGACCTCGCGAGTTCTCCACAGATAATTCCAATCCCTCATTCCTTCCTTGAAGACTTCTGTGAAATGAACCAATGTTCCTCCTTTGAACTTGGCTTCTGCAAAGTGATTTCGCTCTGTCTCTCTTTGAAAACTTCAAAGGCACTGACTCTTCTGATCTTTTACTTGCAAACTTGAGTCTCATAAGGACTCCTGCACACACTCCTTGCGTAAATCTTTCAAATACTTCTAAGTATTTGATTCTTCGACTCTGTGCACCCTCTACAACAATAGTCCTTTACCTTTCAATCTTAGGTGATAAGTTTAAAGCCTCGAATAGCTTGCACACACCTTGCATGACTTTTGTGCTNTCCTGGGTTTTCTAAGATAAAACTTAGAACCTTTGTCAACACACACCATGGAGACGTTTCACTGCACTCCTTGCAGGAACTTCTCTCACTCAGGAAGAGAAACAATTGAAACTCATTCTCTCTCTCATACTTCAAAAATTCAACATGAAATCATACATACACAACATAGCCTCATAAAAAATGCATAACAGAGAGAATAAAACAAACATAAGTATACCATTCACCATGTATAAACAAAAAACATCATAACACCATGAAATCTGATTCAAAGCTTCATATATTAATTCAAAGCTCCTCTACATGGATTCTTCTTTTCAACTCTCTTCTACAGCTCTCTCCTTCTATCCTGTGCTAAGGTGTTAATGATACAACCACTACTATAATACAAAGGCGGGGGTGTCTATATCTGTTTTCCCTCCTACTCTTCTAAACTGTCTAATCTATTAATTCAAACCTACCTACTTTCATTAACTGGGCTTAAATGCCTTTTACATTGACAGATGAGAGAAAATCGCTTACGATCTGTTTACAATAGCCAGACATAAATGCAAGTACGCTTCTAGCTATTACATTTATATCCTCTTCTTAATCTTTCAAAACATTTCAAAACATGAAAAATGTGTTGGCGTTTTTCCTAGCTGGCTTTTTCATCCATGCTTGCTTGGCTGCTGATGATGCTCCTGCATCATTAAGTGGTGCATGAGGCAAGGGTGTCTATTGTATGTAGTGGAAGTAGTGAATGAAAGGAAGGGACCCTCCTTGGATCAGTACCCAGTATTTTCAGAGTTTAAATATGTTTTTCCAAACGAGTTACTAGGGTTACCTCCTGAGAGGGAGCTTGATTTTACTATTGAACTAAAACCTAGTGCAAAACCAATTTCCAAGACTCCATATAGGATGAAAACACCATAAATTTGTGAGCTACAGATGCAGTTGAAAGAGCTACTCGACTTAGGACTAATAAGGCCTAGTCTCTCACCTTGGGGTGCACTAGTAATTTTTGTGAAGAAGAAGGATGGTTCATTACGATTGTGTATAGATTATAGGGACTTGAATCATGCTACCATGAAAAATAGGTACCCAATGCTGGGAATAGATGACCTCTTTGATCAGATGAAAGGAGCAACAATATTCTCAAAAATTGATTTGTGATTAGGGTATCACTAGTTAAGGATTAAGGAAGGTGATATTCCTAAAACTGTCTTTCAAACTCGGTTTGGGCATTATGATTTCGTTGTAGTACCTTTTGGATTGACCAATGCACCAGCAGTATTCATGAGCCTCATGAACGGAGTATTCTGGAAGTACTTAGACCATTTTGTACAAGTCTTTCTAGATGATATCCTCATCTATTTCAATAATGAAAGAGAACATGATGAACACTTGCAAGTGGTGTTGTCTTGGATTAGAGAGAACAAATTGTATGGGAAGTTGTCAAAGTGTTCCTTCTTCCAGAAATAAATTTACTATTTAGGACATATCATTTCTGGTGAAGGAATCTTTGTGGACCTAGAAAAGGTAAAGGCCATTATGGAATGGCCAGTGCCAAAAAATGCTCATGAGGTAAGAAGCTTCATGGGGCTAGCAGGTTAATATCGGAAATTTGTGGAAGGGTTCTCTAAAATAGTGAAACCCATCACCACTTTGCAGTGCAAGGGGGTCAGGTATGAATGGATAGAAGAATGTGATAGTGCATTCTTCAAGATTAAAAGGTTACTAACTAGTGCACCAATTCTACGAGTGTTAGATATGGAAAAGGACTTCATAGTCTGCATGGATGCCTCGAAGCAAGGGTTGGGGGCCATGCTAATGCAGGATGGAGGAGTGATAGCTTATGCATCAATGAAGTTTACGCACAAAGAGATTTACGCTACTCATGATTTAGATTTGGCAGCTGTAATGCTAGCTCTGAAACTTTGGAGGCACTATCTAGTAGGGTGAAACTTTGAGCTCAAAATGGACCATCAAAGTTTAAAACATCTCTTCACTCAAAGGTATCTGAATTCCAGGAAAAGGTGATGGAGTGAGTTCATGAGTGAGTACGATTTTGGTGTTTCATATATGAAGGGAAAAGAGAATGTGGTCACTGGTGCCTTAAGTAGGAGGCCACGTGTCTTCTCCTTGGTACCCTTAAAAGTCAATCTAAGGCAACGTGTGTTGACACAACTCTTTGGAGACAGTTGGTATTTCAAGGTTACCTCAAACCTCGAGAGTGGGAGGTAATTAGATCCAAAGTATGAAGGATATAGTTTGGAGGTAGATCGACTATTGAGATATTGAGGAAGGATGTACATCACTAAAGATGGGGATATTCGAAGCATCATACTGAAGGAAGCCCATAGAGCACTTTATTGTGTGCATCCAGGTGTGAGTAAAATGTACACAGACATGAGGAAGCTCTTATTCTGGGTACGCATGAAGCATGATGTAGACCATTTAATTGCCAAGTGCCTAGAGTGTCAACAAGTGAAAGTCAACCACCATCACCCAACATGCCTCCTACAACCACATGATGTTCCTATGTCCAAGTGGGAAGTCATTTATGTGGATTTTGTTGTGGGGTTGTCGCTCACATCTCATAGACACAATGTCATTCTTGTGATAGTTGATAAGTTAACCAAGATTTCTCATTTTATTCCAGTTAGATACACTTATGATGTCACTGATGTGGCACACATGTTTATAAGTGAGGTCATCAGTTTGCATGGGATACCTAAGAAGATCATTTCAGATAGGGACTCCAGATTCACTTCTAGGTTTTGGACAAGTTTGTAGTAAGTGTTGGGGACTCAGTTGAACTTAAGCACAACTTATCATCTTGAAACAAATGGGCAAACTAAGAGAGTAAATCAAGTCATGGAATACATTCTTAGGATGTATGTCATGGATAATCAAACCCATTGGGAGAAGTACCTACCTTTGCTGAAGTTCGCCTACAATAACAGTTTTCATAGCTCCATCAGAATGCCACCCTATGAAGCTCTGTATGGAAGGCCATGCATAATACTATTGGGTTGGGAAAGATTAGAATACCAAGTAACAGTTGGGCCATAATTGATTCAAGAGATTAGACAGAGACTAAAGGAAGCACAGGATAGACATAAAAGTTATGTGGATGCACACAAGACTAATCAAATTTATAAAGTGGGAGATTAGGTTTTCATTCGTATCAGGCCTAATAAGAGTACAATTCGGTTCAGGAAGGGGACAAAGTTGTCACCTCGATTTATAGGAGCATTTAGAATCCAAGAGAAAATTGGACCCGTTGCCTATCGTCTCATACTGCCACCCCACTTGCATAAAACTCATAATGTTTTTCATGTATTTGTTCTACATCATTATGTTGTTGATGAATCACATAAACTAAATTGGAAGGAATTGCAGGCATTGGACATGGGAACCATCATAGTAGAACCGTTACGCATATTGGACCGTAGAGTCTGACAACTCAGGAACCATTTGCTAGACCAAGTTAATGTCCAATGGGACAAGTATAGTCCATGATCTGCTACTTGGGAAGATGCTGAGACGTTACGACGAGATTTTCCCTCACTCTTTCGACCACCTAGAGAATATGTTTCTCAAAGGTTGGGTGTATGTTACACCACCTTTTGACTTAGATAGCCAGGATTACCTGAGGCCTAAACACCTTTATTTTCTATTCACAGTGAAACTATTAAATAATACACTTGAACTTTTAAGACGTATGAACCTTTATGAATGTTTAAATGTATTTTAATAATGATGGATATGATGCGATATATTGTGAGAATGTAAATTTTATGAATGTTTAAATGTTATTGATGATGATGGATATGATGTGATCTACTATGTGAACGTAAATTCTATGAATGTTTAATTGTTATTGATGATGATGGATATGATGCGATATATTGTGTGAATGAGAATCCTATGGAGGTTTAAATGCTATTTGAATGATGTTGGATACGATGCAGTCTATTATGTAAGTGATAATTCTATGAATGGGTAATTTTAATTGAATTATGGGATATTATGAGATCTATTTCTAACTTGAAAACTTTGATGTTAAAGTTGTTGGTATGGGGATACCGAATTGAGATTATAGTTGTATGAAATTACATGATAATAATGCATAGATGTGTATGATTTTGTGTTACAGACTAATCTGCAGATCATTGGGCTATGAAATAGCCAAGGGATAATGATAATGAAAGTGGATGTCGTGACCACTAATCGAGAAACAATATGGTATGAATCTTTGTATGTGAAATTATATTGGTTTGGATGCATTGTTATGATATGTGGATTAGTGCAGGATTTCAGATGGTGAGACTACTCAAAACTAAATAAATGATGACAAAACTCCCAACAACACGGTGCCACTATATATTCCATTATAGGGTGTGGACCCTAGTCCTGTTAGGAGGGGTGGAGGCATTTCCCACCGTGTATCCTTTGAAACCTGGAGTCATGGGAGGACGGTGTTAGCTCAGGCTCCCCTAGATGTGTTATGATGACTGTCAGTTGCCTACTGGGGAAGCTTGGTCATGATAGTGACACTTCCGCTTATAGGTTCTATTTGGATTTAGGTCAATACTGTTGACGCTCAAGGATAGTCCAATAGAGGAAGGATAGGAATGAAGATGGAAGTAAGTTAGGGAGGAAGGATGAGTAGAAATAGTTGAGAGTGTATGGAGATTTGTCTTATGGTGGAATTTATTGTTTTTTCTTCTGAAAAGAAAATGTGTATATATGTATATTCATAATTACTTAACTAAACTACAATTGTCTAAATAAAATTGTTGAGCTAGAGTATTTTAATTAAGGGAATTCACAAACATTTGATTGGGTTATTGTCTTTTTAAAAAATGAACAGTCTTGTTGAATGGATTGGATGCATACATAAATTATTATAGATATGAAAGTTATTGTTATTAGTACATGCACGAGACTTATATGTACTAGCTACACATGAGTTTCTTGCACATGTACACTAGTATGTATGAGTTTTCTTGGCTTACTTACTAATAATGTTGGTTATTTGTTATGAATGTGTGAACCATGTGTCTTTTCCCTTGTATCATAAAATACTTTAACTTTGGGATGAAGTTTCCTGAAGGGTGGGTGTATGTAACAACCCTAGCTAAATAACCTAATTGTCAAAGTTAAATAATTGTTTAAGGTTTATTAAGTTTAATTAATTAAATAAATAATTGTCCTAATGTATATGAATTAATTAATTAATTATTATTTAATAATTAATTAATTAATTAATTATTGTTTAATGTATATTAATTAATTGATTAATTAATTAATTAACTCATTAAATATTTGGGTAATGAATTAAAGTTTAATAAATTTTAATTTATTAAAAGAAAACTTAACGTATTGAAGGATGGAACCATTAAGGAGAAGGGGATAAGGTGGTTGGCATTGAATGGATAGATAAGGGGGGGTGATTGTTAATGAAAGGGGGAGAGGTGGTGAATGGACGGGGGGATATGAGGGGGAAAAAACGTTCGAGAGGAAAACATTTTGGGGATTTTGGGGTGGGGATAATTATTTTGATATTAGGAGACTGTATTGGAGCATTCTTAGGGGGAGAGATTGGAAAACTGTATTTCTGGCTTTTGGCTTGAGGAATTTGGTGGACTGTTACATGGGATCATCTGTTGTTGGGAGTTTTGGGCTTGGGGGTCAGGAATCCTAGAGCTAGGGAGCTGGATAGGCTCTATTCCTAGCTGGCTGGGAGGAAAGATTCAGTTTTGGGCAGAGTTTGGTAGAGCAGCCTGGGCACAGTTTCAACTTCAACTTGGACAAAAAGATTTGGGAAACAAATCACTTGATAGGTATTTTTGTTCGTTATTATGGCATGTTCATTATCGTATGATGATTCAATATGTTATTTATGTTGTGTATATTATTCAATATATCATTTATATCATGCTTCCCATTTGGAATTTTGCTGAGCCATAAACTGTAAACTGTTATTTTGCTGAATATAGAACCATAAAAGAAATTATAATAGAAATATTATGTTTAAATTATGAAATTCTAGGTTCTGTTAGAGAGGACCTTACATAGGCTGGTGCAAATATGTGCAGTCCTGTCATACAATTCTGCCACTTTTCTAAACTCATATGATATACTCTCCACATATGCAATAGCCTCCTATTCTATATGTTCCTGTACTTCTAGATGTGTGCTCAGAGTTAGTTTCTTTGTTAAGTCCACTATATCTTGTTTGTATTTTTCCATGGCCTGTGCAATATTTTGTATCTTCTCTTTTATTGTAACCTCACGTGCCTACACATAGTATGGGATTCTACTATATACTTATGCAATATTATTCTATAATTTATCTACACACTACTTCCCCTCCTTCTTCTCCAGTGTGATTTTTTCACAAGTCACTTGCAAAATATCCTTTACCTTGCGGTCGAGAGCCAAGTTGGTGGCATCCTCCCTAGATCTAGACTGAACCTCCTACATCATGCTTTCTTGTAACCCATATAATTCCTTCATGGGTACGTTCATGAGAACCAACTCCATATGTTCCATGTCCTTCACTAGTGTCTATGTTGTGTTTTCATCTACCTCCAATATCTCTTGTTTGACCTTAAACCTGACACTTCTCATCACTATTGTATGTACTATCTCTTCTTGTTTCTTTCTACTTCATTGTAGGATGATGCATTTTATTTATCTACAACCTCTGTACAATGTCATGAAGTTATGTTGTATTTTCCATAATCTCCTCTCATTGTGCCTCTGTTTCAAGTAGTGCATTTTCTCCTCTATACTAGACTTTGTCTGCGATGAAATATACATCCTATTCTGTAATAGTAATTACTATAGGTTACTTGTGATACTTCATCTTCTTCCTTATCTCTCCCTCCTCTATACCATTCCTCTTCTTCAACGGGGTTGAGGTTTGTGACTCAATTTTCTTCTTTGTTGCTTCCTCATCTTATAATTCCTTTGGACGAGAGATATCTCCCTTCTCACCATACCCTTTTAATTTGTCCCTCGACATAGTACCTTTATTTCTTAGATTCTTTCTTGATTTGATACTTCTTGAGGCTTGATCGTGCTTTGAAGCCTTCCTTGTATTACCTATTAGACTGCTTGTCTTATTTGTTGTTCCTTGTTTTTCTTGATCCTTACGCTTTGTTCCTTTCTTTTGTGTGACTGGGACCTTCGGTTGTAAAGGCTAGTCCTTCACAATCCATTCTACTTCCTCGCATGATATAAAATACCTCATTTCCAACCACTTCTTCTTTGGATCCCTTATGGCCTGAATCCACAAATGGTTTCTTCAATCTTTAAAGTTCGCAATCCCTTCATTTTTCTTGACTAATTCAATTGGGATTCTCCACACATAGGTTTTTTTTTTATGCATATCTTCCAAGAACATGGAAAACACTGTGTTGTTAGCCTATTGATTTTTAGGGTCCTTTTCCTGTCATAGGGTTTCATATAGATTTGCACAACATTTCCCTTTTCTATACAGGAAGGATGAAAATTTGGGATCTTTCCAGCCTACCAAAGATATCAATATTAATAACCAGGAATAATGGATTTCTATCCCATTTTCCTGTGCATCCCTGCAATCTATCAGAAACTAATTTAGTAAATATGGAAACCAATTGAATAATACACCCTTTTCACAATGCACAACTAGCACTATAACTTTGGTCGGGGCCCCTTACTTTATACACTTCCCGAAAGTCGGGTAATCTCCTCTCGGAGCAATCTCGGGCACAGTTTCCTGTGGCCCAGTCGCTTCTAATGACCCTTTTTGGTCAATTCATTGTCGTAACAATGGTGGTGGTGGTTCTAATGCAATCGACAGAAGGCCCTGAAGCCTTCACGACTGGTGGAGCTCTTGATCTTCCAGTTTGTGAAAATAATCAATGACACAATACGGATTTAACTATCATTTAAAAACCAAGCACACACTAGAAAAAATCCTATAAGATAAATCAAGCAAACCACTATCTAGTAGGAAGAACAGTTACGCCAACCAGCACTAGAGCAACTTATCGATGCAAGTGAAGCTCGAACACAGAAGCACCCTTAGAGTATACTCTGCAAAGTGTGACCCACATATTTACCTAGGTACCACAGTATACCCTCGCAGTCACTTGTGTAAGTCCCTAGAAAATGGGAAACTAAGTTTCCAACTCGAAATAGTCATCGAGTGGGTACATTCGACAGTTGGGCGGATCACAATGAGAAGGATAAAATTTTTGAAACCTATCGAGGGTATCGAAAGCAAGTGGTCTGGAAGACAATAGAGGATCTTGAACAGATTCATGCTCCTTGAATCTCTGTAGGAAAATGCAGGTGATAATATTCCCACGATAGATCCTCAATATGCATTCCCCAATACGTTTAGTCCAGCTTTGGAGGGGTTATCTCTACTTCCTTTCCTCACGCGACCTTTTTTTTAGACCCTTTGTTATAAGGGGGTCCTAGATAACTTTCACGTCACTAGACTTTAACACTCCCTAGCTCTGACTCCAATGTTTGTTTAAAGGCCTTGAAGATTTTCCTCTCCAACCTATTTCAAGTCCCTAACCCTAAACTAGTTGGTTGACCCTACAAACATAAAAGTATAATTAATTTTAGGTTTAGCGTTCGTTTAAATTGCTTGATTAACTCAAAGGATATGACGATGAAAATAGTGATGTTATGAGAGATGAAAGGAGAAAAATACGAACCTTGAAAGAAAAATTACTTCTAGTTAAAAGTAAAGATTTACGACTAACTCTTTATAACCAACTTTTTTGTAACTAATGTTTTTTCAAGATATTTAAAAAGAAGACCTAAAAGAATTTTTTCTTGACTAAAAGCTACTTAGGATTCAAGAAATCAGTAAAACCTCAAAAAACGAACTCCTTTTCCTTTCTAGTAAAATAACTAACTCCAACTACTTTACCAAACTGAATGAATTTTTTTTTTTCTAAATTCTTCAAACAAAAAAACTAAAATAAACATTTTTCCTCTTTTTCAAAGAAAATGAAAGGGGTAAAACGAACAACAAGAAAAGACTGAAACTGATCTTTGGACGACTATGGATCACAAGGAATCACTAAAGAAACCAAACATGCAGATAAACCATTCAAAAGACTCGCTTAAAACCCTTTCAAAAGTAAACACAAGAAACTTCAAAAGGACAAGTGAACTAAATTCTAACCCAAGTTGTGCTTGTAAAAACAAAGACTCTGAACTATGTCAAGAAACCATGAGAAGTATAAACCTCAATCAGGAAAGAGGTTGGCTACCTCTTTTTCAAAAACAAATTCTTGAACTAGGTATGATATTGTTGCTTTAGCATCCTATGTATGTATGTGGGATGTTTAATAAGAAATATGAGTATATATGCGGGCTAACCAAAAGTAGGGCCCGTACACCTCTGAACTTCCTTTAAAAGGGAAGGAAAATGGACAGTCTTATAGGGAAGGGAGAACTGGTATGGCACATAAAGGTGACCAAAATCCCTTAAAAGACTCAGAAGACTCAACAGAAACTTGAAAGGAATAAAAATCAATCGGACAAAACAAAATTCGCTAAAAACCCTTAGAGGCTTCCCCAATATGGTCGCTAGTTTTGTTAGCAAGAAAACCCCCATATGACTACACCAGGGCTCATAATGTAGGAAGATCAACTAACCGTATAAAATTCAACTACTTTTCTAAACTACCCCAAACATACCAAAAATCATACAAAAAAAGAAAATATGAGGGAGATCGAGTATCTTTACCTCTAATCCGGGTCTGGTGATGATCCCCTCGTGCTTGGAAGTTTTGATAACTGCACACTTCGTCCCAGGGTTGGCTTGCATCCAAATATTGACAAGAAGAAAATGACAAGCATGATATTCCATATACAAATTAGGGTTAGATGTTATAATGTGAAAACATAAACCAATAAAAGCATTCAATACACCATGATTTAGGACAAGAAAAGTAATTATTTTATTAATAACTCAATGATTATACCTTTACAATCAAATCCGACTACTGCTCCATGAACCTAGTCTAGGATCCTCTTCACCAAGATCCAAGTGCACCTTTGTATGGCTTCTCCTCTCAGCCTTTTGATTTCTTCTTGGGAAGTGAATGGGTTCTGATGGAGGAAGAAGGGATAATGGGGAAATGTTGAGGAAATTCTCACAAAAGGGATGCAATAACTTGGGCAAGGAGGGGATGTGAAACGAGAAGAGTTTCATTGTTCTTATGTCTAGATGTAAAATGAGACCCTAAAACCTCATTTTATATGAGAAAATGATGGTTATTCAGCTGGGTGATGGGCTATAGAAAGTGTATTAGTTGGGAAACTACCCAATAGCCTGTAATCTAAATGAATTCCTTCAAATTTTTCATTTTTTGCAACTTTTTCAGGTATACGCGGGCTGTAATGGTGCAACATGTGTATGTATGCGAGGTTTAGTGGTTCAACAAGCACATGTATGCAGGACGTAGTGGTGTAGGGTGTGTACATATTCAACAAATTGGTTTTTAAGAAGAGCAACTCATCAATGCTTTGGAAAAAAATGCAAGTAAGAGGGAAAAAGGGCAACTATGTGTTGATTAAGGTTGGTTGTCAATGATGTCAACCCTTGAAGAAAGACCCATAGCACAAAGGTTTGGGTAATGGACCCAATAGTGTTTGATATAAATATGACTCATTATTGTTTTTTCATGGTTGATAAGAAGTAAATATGGATGAACTCCAAAGTGGTCCCCTTATGGTGAAAGCCCTCACGGGAAGATGCCTTGTGCAGTAAGAGAACCCATGCTTAATTATGGAATAATGAGATGAAGGAAAGTGAATTTGTCAGGGAAAATATCCTAGATGGATAGTTCTTGTCATTTCATTTCCAGTGGTATGTGGAACATCACAAAATTCCTCATGGTTAGAGAGTTATAGCCATGAGAAGTTGGAGACCCCAGGTTTGGGTAATGGGCCCAAGTTTGTTTGATGGGTAACAATATGAGTTATGATATATTTTCAGATAATACTATTCTATATGGATAGTACATGTCATGCTATTTATGGTGGTATGTAGAACATCACATAACTCCTCACGGTTTGAGAGTTATGGCCTTACGAAGTTGGAGGACCCTCATATGTCATCTAGAAGCCCCAAAAGGTCAAAGTAATCAAAGTGGTTTAAGAGATTTTAAAAGGTAAATAATAAAGTGAAGCGATAAGTGTATTATAATTCAAAGTGAATACAAAATAAATTATTTCAATAATAATTTTAATGGAGAAATTATAATTGGAACCAACCCTAAAATAAGGAAAGTGGGGCCAAGTGACCTAGAAGATGTTTTTAAGGAAGCTACTTGGAGAGTATAAATAAGAGGCAAGGCTCTCTCATTTGAATCACACTTGATAATATTGAATATATATAGGTGTTTGAGGTATGAAAATGATATCTAAGCCAAAATTCTGAGGAAAGTGAAGAAAAGAAGGCCAAAATGCAAGGAAGGATAAATTCTTTTGATGGTGCTTTCTAAGGTATGTTATTTTCAGGTCATCTCATGATTTTTTCTATAACAGTTTTTCTATAATGATTCAGATCCTAAAATTTCTATGCAAGTGAGAAAACATACCCAAGTATCTGTGGTTAAAAATTCAGCTTGTGGGTCGTTGTATTTTGAGAGTTACACTTTGTGGAAAAAAGGGTTTGTGGCCAGTCCTGAAACTAGTCAAAATCAGGTGTTTCGGGTAAAAACATCATAAATTATTCATAACAGATCCAAATTTAGTGAGACCAATTATGTTGGTTAGTGTATAGTCTTTAGTATGTTGTGTAACTATTTCATATCATTTCAACAAATATTTTGTGCGGGGCACACTCTCTAGAATAGGCTAGAATTCATGAAGATATGCCATTTTTACTATAACTCCTTTTCTGAGAGGTTCCAAGTAGTGACACTTGGAGGAATTGCACAAAACACACTGAAAAACGTTGTGTACCAGTTTCAAATCTTTATACATTACAGGTTCAAAGTTATGATTACTTCAAGTTAGGGTTGTTGACTAATCCAAAACTAGGCATGTGAGACTAAAGAAAAGTTTGATGAAAATAATAGTATCTTGTTTTTAAAGTTAAGAAAGGTTTGAAGAAATGTGATCATATACACTAGGTCTATTACAGAGCTACAAATCAGATTTGTATGATGAAATTGATGAGGACTTTTGGTTGAGGTACATGTTGAGTACATGGTTGAGACAAGTAGTTGATGAGTTGACACATACATGAGGTGTATAGTTGATGATGTTGGTACATATTGATGAGTCATAGTTGATGAGTAGTTGACACATGATTGGTACATACTTGGTACATGGTAGCCTGGAAACAAAACACAAAGTTTCTTCTAGAGGAGATGTTAGTTATATCTGGTAAATAATAATCATTTATCTCAATAGCATTCAGTGGTTACGAAATATTCAATAATAAGAATTTTCAAAGATTTTTATCACAACTATAGTGTTTACTTTTAATGCGGTAGTTATCAAACTTGATAGGAGAAAATTTGAATCTTATCAACTTAATCAGTCAAACCTAGAACCTGGAGTCTTTCCCTCAAGAATGAGTGTGCTTCTATTCTTCCGAGTCTCCTTCACTAAATATGACAAGTATTCTCTTCAACATGTCCTATGTACCTAAGATAATATGCTTTCTCTGATAATAATTTGAGTAAGAGAATATAGTTCAAATAAAATTTAAAGTCTCAACCTTAATCAATATAATACTTTAACTAAAGTTAGTTTCTAACTTTAACTTTAAACAAAGGTTAGCATGATAATCATAACTTCAACAGATCAAAATACAACCTAGATGTTCATAAGGTAATAATTCCATAACAAATAGAGGCATATGGGATGAATTGTTCCTCTAAATGTGTTACATATGAGAACCTTTTGGATCAATGATTGTCATTTTAGACAAAAGATCCTTTCTCCTGCAAGTACCATTTATAATAATGACACAGTTTAAATATATGTAAGTACATAACTATAATAGTATCACAGATAGTGGCACCATCTGGCAGCAACGACAAGCAATAACGAACTTTTAAAATTTCAAAGGTGTTGCAAATTGTAACATTAAGGTAGTGTGAGATTGGCTAGGGTGAGGCGCACTAGGAAAATAAAAATCATTCCCAACACTTCACAAAAACTTTCACTACAACTGGTATTGCAAATCGTGTTGGTAATGCAACTCATGTTGCAATAGGAATGAAGGAACTGGCATGAAGGAAGTGGCACTGCAACTACAACTGATACTGCAACTAAAACTGATACTACAACTGTAATTGAAATTGCAATTGCAACTACAATTGCAACTGATACTCCAACTCCAACTGCAACTTAGGGTTTTATGAGGAATCCTAATTTTTCAAACTTCAAATTTCAGAATTTTGATCTAGGGAAGTGATGCTCCTTGCTTGGGATATTTCCTAGCTGATATTACTTTCTGTAACATCCTCTAACAAAGGTAAAAACATCACCCTTAGGTTTTTTTCAAAAAGCCTAATTCTGTAGCAGTTGCAACACTGAAAATTGAATTTTGGAGATTGTGCACCAAGGATAGACACTTGTTTATAAACAATTTGTTTTTCTCTTTTAGGCCTTCTCTGATACCATGTTGATATTTTACTTATACATATAGAATTCATGATTCTTATTTATTATTACAATCATTTAGAACATTAACTTCATATATAAGATCACTGAAAGAGAGGCAATCATACAAACAAGAGAAACACAAATATTATCCTAGGAAACCCTTTAGGGGGAGAAAACCCAGAAAACGTCCTCAATATAGATAACCAAGAATAATGATTCTCTCCAAGAAGGAACAAAAAGGGCAGAAGATCCTCCTCTACTCATTCACTAGGAAAGAGTAGTGCACCACTTAACCAAGAGATACCAATAGATAGACCAAAAACCCTCATCAACGTCACACCTAGCTGTAGTAGCAGTTCCTCCAAGACTTGCACACTTCTTGATAGCTACAGAACTAACATATGTGTATGCAAGTGAGGCGCTAGCCTCCTTTATAAATAGTAGTCTGGCCTCCCTTAATTTACATTTAATTTTCAAGGCACGATAGAGTCAACTTTTAAAAAGGAAGAATATGGCTTAATTAACAAATATAATATAATAATATTCTTTATGGTTTTTCTTGTTCAAATACAATAAGGAGATATTTTGAATCTACTCAATCTTCAACACTCTCATCAATACTATGTCTCTCTTCCATTCCATCTGCATCCCAACTCTTCCAAGGTCGTTTTATTCTATTTGTCACTTTTTTATTTCACTCTCTTGGCACACCTCTCTTGCATTCCAGTTTGGAACACCTCTCGCATTCCATTCATTCAATATATAATTTTTTCACCACAGGGGAAAACCTCTTCTTTGCGTGATGCGTACACCAAATCGAACTTGAGATCATACAAGAAAAGATATCATGGAACATACTAGAAGGAAGAAATAACTATTGTATAATAATTCACTTATTGGGACATGTTATCTAATAAGATCTTTACATGTGCATTTGGAGTTTCATGATAAGGTTTACATATTGTGTATTTAAATTTTTGAGTTTCATTCATGGATACAAAGCTAAACATTCAATCGATTTTCGATACCAGGCATTGTTCCTTCACATTGCCAACCTTTACAAGCTATAGGGACCTTAAATTTAAGTAAGCCTAATAAAATCCATCAAATTAAACATAAATTTCTTTTAATGCATAAGTAATTCATTAATCATCGTATAAGCATATAATATTCAGCAGAAAATTAAATTTATCCACAACATGAAATAAATTACATAATCATCACATAACTCAGCAAATTTAGAAATAAAAATACCTCTGCCTGATGCTAAATTCCCGCTTATTGGGTTGTCCTCCCTGCTGCTTTGCCCAGCTTGCTGCTTGACCAAACCCTGCCCAAAACTGACTAACCACCCAGCTAGCTAGGAGCAGCCTGTCTGGCTCCCTAACTCTAGGATACTGTAAGGAATCCTAGCCCCCAAGCCGAAAAATCCCAGCAACTTGGTGCCCCCTGCAATGATTCACCAAAAATCCAAATCCAAAACCCTCAAAACAGAAAAATATCCAACAGAAATACAACGCTCCTCCTCAATAATGCTCCTCCCCCATAATTTTCATAATACTCTCTCGTAGGACTCTTCCTAGTCATATCTCCCCCGATTCACCGACTCCCTATCCTCCATTAATTACCTTATCCTCCCCTTTATTACCTTATCCCATTCCTTTATTACCTTATCTGATTCCTTTATTACCTTATCCTTCCATCCCATGCTTCATTCCCCTCTGTATACGTAAAGTCTTATAAAATAATTTAAAATTTATTAAGCTCCTAATTCATTACCCTAACCTTTAATAAGTCAATTAATTAATTAATTAATTAATCAATCAATAGTTATAAACAATTAATTAATATTATTAATAACCAATCATTGTTTAACTAAAATCATATTATGACAGTTAATTATCTAATTAATTATACTTAATAAACCCTATGTAACTATTTAACTAGGGTTGTTACATACACCCACCCTTCAGGAAACTTCGTCCTGAAGTTAAGGTATTTCATGATACAAAGGAAAAGAAACATGGTTCACACATTCATAACAATTAACCGACATTATTAGTAAGTAAGACAAGAAAACTCATACATATTAGTGTACATGCACAAGAAATACATGTGTAGCTAGTACATACAAGTGTCGTGCATGTACTAATAATCCATAACTATCACCCTTATAGTAATTTATGTATGCATCCAATCCAGTCAACAAGACTATTCTTTTATAAAAGACAATAAACCAATCAAATGTTTGTGAAATCCTTTAATTACAATTATCTAGTTCAACAATTTAATTTAGACAACTGAGGTTTAGTTACGTAATTGTGAATATTCATATATACACATTTTCTTTTTAGAAGGGAAAAACATTAAATTCCACCATTAGACAAATCTCCATACTTTCTCAACTATTTCTACTCATCCTTCCTCCATAACTTACTTCCATCTTCATTCCTATCCTTCCTCTTCTGGACTGTCTTGGAGCGTCAACTATATTGACCTAACTCCAAATAGAACCCGTAAGCGAAAGTGTCACTATCTCGACCAAGCTTCCCCAGTAGGCAACTAACAGTCATCATCACACGTCTAGGGGAGCGTGAGCTAACACCGTCCTCCCATGACTTCAGGTTTCGGAGGATACACAGTGGGAAATGCCTCCACCCCTCCTAATCATAACTAGAGTCCACACCCTACAGTAGAATATACAGTGGCACCGTGTTGTTGGGAGTTTTGTCATCGTTTATTCAGTTTTGGGCAATCTCATCACCCAAAATCCTACACTGGTCCACATATCATAGCAATGCATCCAAACCAATATAATTTCACATACAAATATTCATACCATAATGTTTCTCGGTTAGTGGTCATGACATCCACTTTCATGGTGACAACTTTGTCCCCTTCCTGAACCGTATGGTACTCTTATTAGGCCTGATACGAATGAAAACCTGGTCTCTCACTTCATAACTTCGGTCAGTCTTGTGTGCATCCACATAAATTTTCTGCCTATCCTATGCTTCCTTTAGTCTCTGCCTAATCTGAATCACCTGTTCCTCCATCTCTTGAATCAATTCTAGCCCAACTGTTACTCGGTCTTCTGGTCTATCCCAACTCAATGACGTTCTGCATGGCCTTCCATACAGGGCTTTGTATGGTGGCATTCTGATGGAGCTATGAAAATTGTTATTGTAGGTGAACTCTACCAAAGGTAGGTACTTCTCCCAATGGGTTTGATTATCCATGACATACATCCTAAGCATGTCTTCCATGACTTGATTTACTCTCTCATTTTTCCCATCTATTTTAGGGTGATAAGTTGTGCTTAAGTTCAACTAAGTCCCCAACGTTGACTGCAAACTTGTCCAAAACCTAGAAGTGAATCTGGAGTCCCTATCTGAAATGATATTCTTAGGTATCCCATACAAATGGATAACCTCACTTACAAACACACGTGCCACATCAATGACATCGTAAGTGTCTCTAACCGGAATAAAATGAGCACTCTTGGTTAACTTATCAACTATCAAAAGAATGGCATTGTGTCTATGAGATGTGAGCGACAACCCCACAAAAAAATCCATAGAGATGACTTCCCACTTGGACATAGGAACATCATGTGCTTGTAGGAGGCCTGTCGGGTGATGGTGGTCATCTTTCACTTGTTGACACTCTAGGCACTTGGTGACAAAATGGACTACATCGCACTTCATGCCTACCCAAAAGAAGAGCTTCCTCATGTCTATGTACATCTTCTTCACACCTAGATGCGCATAATAAAGTTCTCTATGGGATTCCTTCAGTATGATGCTTCAAATATACCCATCTTCAGGGATTTACATCCTTCCCCAATATCTCAATAGTCTGTCTTCTTTCAAACTACATCCTTCATACTTTGGATTTAATTGCCTCCCACTCTGGAGGTTTGAAGTAACCTCTAAATACCAACTGTCTCTTTGGAGTTGCGTCAACACATGTTCCCTCAGATTGACTTTTAAGGGTACCAAGGAGAAGACACGTGGTCTCCTACTCAGAGCATCTGCGACCACATTTTCCTTTCACTTGATGTATGGAATACCAAAATCGTACTCACTCATAAACTCACTCCATCACCTTTGCCTGGAATTCAGATCCCTTTGAGTGAAGAGATGTTTTAAACTTTGATGGTCAATTTTGAGCTCAAAGTTTCACCCCACAAGATAGCGCCTCCAAAGTTTCAGAACTAGCATTACAACTGCCAACTCTAAATCATGAGTTGCATATAGCTCTTCGTGTTTCTTCAACTTCCTTAACGCATAAGCTATCACTCCTCCATCCTGCATTAGCATGGCCCCCAACCCTTGCTTCAAGGCTTCCATGCAGACTGTGAATTCCTTTTCCATATCCGACACTCGTAGAATTGGAGCACTAGTTATTAACCTCTTAAGCTCAATGAATGCACTATCACATTCTTCTGTCCATTCATACCTGACCCCCTTGCGCTACAAAGTGGTGACGGGTTTCACTATTTTTGAGAATCCTTCCAAAAATATCCGATAATAACCTGCTAGCCCCATGAAGCTTCTCACATCATGGGCATTTTTCGGCACTGGCCACTCCATAATGGCCTTTACCTTTTTTGGGTCCACAGAGATTCCTTCACCGAAAATGATATGACCTAAATAGTGGATCTCTTTCTGGAAGAAGGAACACTTTGACAACTTACCATACAATTTATTCTCTCTAAGGCAGGATAACACCACTCATAAGTGTTCCTCATGTTCTCTTTCATTCTTGGAATAGATGAGGATGTCATCTAGAAAGACTTGTATAAAATGGTCTAAGTACTTCCGGAATATGCCGTTCATGAGGCTCATGAATACTGCTAGTGCATTGGTCAATCCGAAAGGTACTACGACAAACTCATAATGTCCAAACCGAGTTCGAAAGGCAGTTTTTGGGATATCACCTTCCTTAATCCTTAACTGATGATACCCTGATCACAAATCGATCTTTGATAATACGACTGCTCCTTTCATCTAATAAAAGTGGTCATCTATTCGTAGCATCGGGTACCTACTTTTCACTGTAGCACGGTTCAAGTACTTGTAATCTATACATAGTCGTAAGGATCCGTCCTTCTTCTTTACAAAAATTACTGGTGCACCCCAAGGTGAAACACTGGGCCTTATTAGCCCTAAGTCCAGTAAATCTTTCAACTACATTTGCAAATCACAAAGTTCCAGTGCTGTCATCCGATATGGAGTCTTGGAAATTAGTTCTACAACAGGTTTTAGATCAATAGTAAAATCAAGCTCCCTCTTAGGAGGCAACCCTGGTAACTCGTTCGGAAAAACATCCTTAAATTCTGACAATATTGGGTACTGATCCAATGAGGGTCCCTTCCTTTCATTCACTGCTTCCATGACATATAGTCGACACCCTTGCATCAAGCATCGCTTAACCTTCATAGTTGAGATAAAGCATAATGACATCTTTCTCCGTACACCCTGGATCTCTACTAGCCTTCCTTCATCGTCGACACAAAGCACCCTTTTTGCAAAACAATCTACCAAAGCTCGATGAGCTTCTAAGCAATCCATTCCAATGATTAGGTCAAATGTCCCGAGAGCAGTAACATATACCTTCAACCTGGTAGTACACACTACCAGGTCTACTATACAATTATCAATGCTAGGTCCTACCACTTGCTTTTCCCCTAAAGCCATCTCGACTTGTTTAAAGTCATCGTGCTCATAGGCTGCCAACCCACTCTTTTCTAATGCAAATGGTGAAATGAAACTATTTGTAGCACCAAAATCAAATAAAATCTTAACGTTGATATGATTTAGCGTACCTGATGACTCCACCACTGTGGATTGATGTTTGGCCTGGAAATTATTAATCGCTGCGTAAATCCGGTGGTTGCTACTTACTCTTCCCATTGGGGCCTTTCCTTCTCTATGCACAAATCCTGATTGTAACTCTGGGCAGCCATGCTCGTGATGGGGTCCTCCACATCCCCAAGAGGTAACACAAGATTGAACCTGTGCATTGTTCTGTGACTGTCTCTGAAATGAGTTCCTTCCCCTAGAACCCGTGCCCCAGCTAGTTGTTCCCTGAGATGGCCGTGGACCTTCATGCGTCGTTGCTGATGAACGAGATGTTGCACTCGCTTCCATTGAAATCCCTGTGGCTATTGTCCTTGGTGCGACTCTATTACTATATGGAGGTGGCCTTGAGCCCCCTCCCCTAGGAAATGTCATAGGGGCCTTCCCTACAAATCCAGGACAATGCGTAAAGGTCAGTCTCGTACTTCCAGTTAAGTTCATTTGTTCATCCGCATAACACAGATTTTCCATAGCTTCCGCTACTGAAGACGGTTTCCACATCCGCACCATAGCCCTTATCTTAGGGTCTATCCCATAGATGAAGCGTTCTGCCTATCGTTGGTCATTATCCATGTATGAAACATATTTGACCAATTCCATAAACCTGATCTCATATTCTTCTACGGTCTTGTTTCCTTGTACTAAGGCATGAAATGCTCCTACCCACTGTTCCTCATATTAAGCTGGCAGATATTTCCTTCGAAACCTCTCCTAGAAATGTTCCCAAGATACGGTGTCCGGGGTAAGATGTAGTTGTCTTTCCAGGTTGCCCCACCTGTTCAAGGCGTTTTCTCTTAACTGAAAATTCACTATCTTCACCTTTGAGGTGGATGCATAGTCCCTTGAGGAAAAACACCTTGTCATGCCTTCCAACCATGCTTCCGTGCATTCACTAGCGTGACCCCTGACAAACTCCAGAAGTTTAATCTTCTGCAGTTCTCTACTGATGTCTTTGGGTGGAGGTCCTCCCCCTAAATCCCTGGACGCTTCTGGATTACCTATTCTAGATGGTGGGGGTTCCACTTCAATCCCTGCTGGTTGTCGCCCCTTTAAAGTCTCATTTATGGCCTCCAAAGAGCGCAGTATGAGAGTTGGTTCTGACAATGGTGGTGGCGGTGGTGGTGGTGTTGGCGGTGCCTACGACGATGCTCCTCTGCCTCGATTCGCTCGAGTCCTAACCATACTGTATGATTTAACCTGCATCAACCAAAGTTGTTAGGGTGAGTTCAAGGACGTTTCTCATTTGTGCAACTTAACTAGAAAACAAGGTTAGGCGTAAGTTTATTTTTACTTGTCTGTAAACATACGTTACTCTCTTTAGGGGAGTGGCTATGTTAGGGTTAAGCGTCTAAGCTTGGTGTCACTGCCTAAGAAAACTATTAACCCTCTTGCTCGGTAGTTACGCTATCACTGTACCCCTCTCGCCTAATCCTCTAACTTACCTTCCTAGCACGTATGGAACCCCTCTCGATTACCTTGGTCTAAGCCCCTAAACTTTTCGTCTAAAACTACTTAATGTGATTTTCAACCTGAAGTTCATTAATTATTAGGAACTTAAAATCTAAACTAAACTTTAACCCTAATTCCAATCGTCTTAAACAACTCATTCATTTAATCCCATAAATTAATATTATTATTATTATTAATTTATGTATTTATTAAGTACCTAATAAATCATTAATTTAGCTTAAATTATTCACTTTGATTAACCACCTTTGATTAATCATATTAACTTATGATTAATTTAAAACATAAGTTTAAATATTTTTCATCTAAATTTAAATCTATTATTTAAATGTGGATTATTAAACAATTAATCTCCAATCTAATATAATTTTAAACAATAAAATAAAAATAAATAAATAAAAAATTTAAAAACAAAATAAAATAAATATTATGCAATGATTAAAACAATAAATAATAATAAAAATATGAATTCGAAACGACATTGTGGGTCCTCGCATGAGGCCCATGTGCCCTAAACCCTAAACGTATTATCTCCTTATGCCCTAACCCTAATTGACCTTCCGCCTATCTCATTTGCGAACACGCCCTGAGCCTCTCCTACTTTGCAATTGCGGCAGAGTTATGGTGATGACTAGAGGCTCCTCCCTCGGTGGCTCCACGCTTGGCTCTAAGCGTATGGTCTGCAGCTTGGTTCCTACAACTCCTCCCCGTGGCTTGGTGCATGGCTCCGACGCTTGTGCTGGGATCTTATGTTGACTTGTGGCACGCGTCCATGGCCAAGCCTACCAACCCTCATACATGCCTACCTTCCTCATGCCAGGCATACCACGCTAGGCGTTATATTACTTTTTCCTACCAGAGCAAAAATCACACCAGACTTGAGCAAAATCTTGCACGACTCTGATGATTTCATCGGTGTCAATTATTACAGTGCACGCTACATCACAGATGCTTCCTATTATCTAAATTATTCCCACTAGAGTTACAGTCAAGACTATTTGGCCATCTTCCGATTGTCGGATTGAATCCGTAGGTCGAGATTTCTGTTTATTTTGTTTATTTATTACGCGTGGTGCACATAGTTTGTCCTGTGTAGGCTGGGTGAAAACTGATTGTCGATGCATATATGTATATCTATACGCTATATGTATATCTGGAGTGTTTTGTTATTACTCTGAACTCATCGTCGAAAAACCAAACCCTCTGTCGGGTCGGACATTGTGTGGCATTTTCATTGGTTAGGGGCTTTAGCCGATCTGCACAGGCTTGAATCGACATGCTTGTAATCCTTAGATCCATTCTGGAATCTCCTTAGATATTGTTATGTAACAAAAAATTTAATGGTTGGAGTAATCCTCTAGGGTTTTAACATTTTCTTGCATATATTGTTGATGAAATAGCCGTCAGTTACATGGTTAGAGATAAGGGTCAATTGATAAGCCCAACATATTTTTTTGTTTATTTTCTTATTTATTATTGTTTATTACTATTTATTTTGTTGGTTCTTGGCTGGGTTATTTTGCAGGCTGCGTTGTGCAGGTGGACGCATAGTGCACAATGACAACCTCTAGTGGTCTCCTCTTCCAGCTGGGCACTTGTGTTGTGTTGTTTTTAGAATTTGGTGTTGAATCATGGACTGAAGTCTCGATATTTGGTGGATAGGTAATGGCTGGAGGTGAAATCGTGAGGCTAGGAAGGCCTTGAAGCTGACTTTGTTTAGTGGCCAGGGAACTTTTGCGTCGAATTGGGGGCAAGATCTCAATCTCATGTGAAAAGGGCTAGCAATGAAGATCCTCAGTAGCACAATACAATGCCTGTCTATATGGTTCCCCTTAGAATAGGTGACCAGGAGCTTGACTTGTCTTTACATCTTTGATGACTGAAAATTTATATTCACGACATGCATTTTAAAAATTTTGAATGATTTGTTTCTCTTCAAAAATTGGCCATAAAATATGTACAATGCACTTAACCGTATTCTTTGTTAATGATATATTTAGCTCTATCATGTCCTATACTTTATAGACCTATATCTGAAATCTGCTTATGTGGAAGGTAGTTGCACATTCATTTCCTTTTGCATTTGGAATTCTATAATATACAATGAAAATCCTCCTGAATATATGTTATTTACCAGAATTGTTGGTTTCATATTTATATAAGTCACCCATTTGCAATCCTTTTGGTTAGTTAATGAAGAATACTACCTAAGAACCATAAATTAACAAATCCTAAAGGGTGAGTGATATTAAATATATATAATTTTTAATTATGTCATTTAAAAAAAAATTGTTTTTGGTGTAGCAAAGCTTGAGGCAATCGAGGCAGGGAAGCCATGGGGATGAATCCTTCTCCTAAATGCTTTCAAGGTAACTTTGGTTTGATCCTGTTAATGATTATATATATATATATA
>ML780505.1:165403-181522 GCA_009831015.1 Picea engelmannii | reverse complement strand
TATATATATATATATATATATATATATACCCTTTAATGATTATTTAGGTTTGTTTAAATTTCTGGGTGGGATTAGTTCCATTCCTAAATTGGGTAGGTGGGTAGGCCGTCCAAGTTTTTAAACCAGGGCTCTGATACCATGTGTAGGAACCTTAAATTTAAGTAAGCCTAATAAAATTCATACAATTAAACATAAATTTCTTTTAATTCATAAGTAATTCATTAATCATCATATAAGCATATAATATTCAATAGAAAATTAAATTTATCCACAGCATGAAATAAATTACATAATCATCACATAATTTAGCAAATTCAGAAATGAAAATACCTCTGTCTGATGCTAAATTCCCGCTTATCTAGTTGTCCTCCCTACTGCTTTGCCTAGCCTGCTTCTTGACCAAACCCTTCCCAAAACTGACTAACCACCCAGCAAGCTAGGAGCAGCCTGTCCGGCTCCCTAGCTCCAGGATACCGTAAGGAATCCTGGCCCCCGAGCCCAAAACTCCTAACAACCTGGTGCCCGCTACAATGATTCACCAAAACTCCAAATCCAAAACCCTAAAAAAAAAAATATCCAACAGAAATACAACTCTCCTCCTCAATAATTCTCCTCCCCCATAATTTTCATAATTCTCTCCTGTAGGACTCTTCCCAGTCATATCTACCCCCATTCACCGACTCCCTATCCTCCATTAATTACCTTATCCTCCCCTTTATTACCTTATCCCATTCCCTTATTACCTTATCCAATTCCTTTATTACCTTATCCAATTCCTTTATTACCTTATCCTTCCATCCCATGCTTCATTACCCCCCTATATACGTAAAGTCTTATAAAATAATTTGAAATTTATTAAGCTCTTAATTCATTACCCTAACCTTTAATAAGTCAATTAATTAATTAATTAATTAATAATTAATTAATTAATTAATTAATATTATTAATAACTAATCATTGTTTAACTAAAACCATATTAGGACATTTAATTATCTAATTAATTATACTTAATAAACCCTATGCAACTATTTAACCAGGTTTGTTACACAAGCTATATCTCTAGTTTTATAGTTGTTTCTTCATTTTCCTAAGTAAGAATTGTGCCACCGATATATAATTCCATACAGTGTTACTATCGACCTTGAATGCCATACAATATTGTATAGCTATTAGTTCTATTTTTTTAAATAAAAAATTGGATATTTATTCAAAGATCTTCTTATCGATTTTCCAAGCTCAAATGAGAGTCCATAGATACTAGTTCACAATTTTGTTTCTACTACGCATGAGTGAATGTGGAAGAAGATGAATTCTCTAATTTTAATCACTGACACGGTGCTAACTAGTAGAGAGAACTATAGATAATGGTACAAAAATATCAAAAACACAGTGATCTTGAATGACCCATGGAATGCTAGTTGTGAAGCAACAAATATCAATGAAGAAGAGGTTGGATCAATTTCCATAGAAGACAAATCAAAATCAAAGATGAAGTGCGTAAAACCAATGCCCATTCTTATATCAAACAAAGAAAGTCCCATATGGAAGGACAAAGTATAGAAATAATATGATATGATTTATGCAATAGTAAGTGAAGAAATCAGTTGTCATATTGCTTCTATTAATAACTCCTATAGTACTTTGAAGATATTAAATGAATTGTATGAAACTCACTCGTATTTGGAAATTATACAATTTATGGTGAATATCTTCAACGTAGAGTTGAAGAATGATGACCCTATGGATTTAGCTTCTGAAATCCAATCCATAATGCATCATATTGATGCCACTAAGGTGAATATAGACCTCCCTCTTAAATCCTTAATCAAGGCCCTCTACCATACTGATTATCACTACCTTGAATCTCTAGAAGAAAGTGGTCAAATGAATTCCATCACATTTGACAATTTGGTAGAAAAAGTATTAGAACATGAGAAATCCTTTGGAAATAAGTTATCTCATTCCACCAACTAAACCATGTGCCTTGCTTATAAAAAGAAGAGTCAAACACATGATTCGTTTAGAGGATAAGGAAACAAAATAGCACATGGAAGAAATAGTTTTAGAGGTAAGGGGCGTAGACACAACCAAGGTGATAGATCCAATCTTCATTGTACCCATTGAAAAAAGAATGGGTCACATGAAGTGAACGACTATAGATTTCCATGGGAGAAGATTAAAGAACATAGGAAAAATCAGAAAAAGGACAAGGGTAATACTTCAGAACCAGTTAATGTCAAAGCATATGAATCTACTCATTATGTTGTTTCTCATTGCAATATAGGAGTAACTGAAGATTTTTTTAACACTTCATTTGCTTCTTGGAGATATACATGGATTATTGACATAGGAACAACCTCCCACATGACATTTCGAAGATACATCTTCATAGAATTCAATGAAAATGTAGATGGAAAAATGTATTTTGTATATATATCAAGTTTGGAACCTTATGGAGTGGGAACAATCAAGCTTAAACTGCCTAGAGTCTCATATTTTCTTTTACGTAATTTGCTTTATCATCCTGAGATGCAAAGTAATTTGTTGTCCACTTTGCACATTTGATAGCAACGTCACTCTATTCATATTTTCAGTGGAAAATTTGAAATAAGGAAAGATTATGAGAACATGGTTGTCATGGACAGAATGGAAGATGGAATACTACTTATTCTAAAAGGGAGATCTTCCCATACACAAAATGTTCCATACCTCTCTCAATATGGTGAAGTTATAATTCCTTCTAGTCTTTTGTGGCATGCTAGATTTGGTCATTTTAATTATGACAACCTTTGTGTGTTGAAGAAGAATGGTGTTTTCGGTTTTCCTATTATTCCTTGGAAATTGAAGCAATATGATGCTTGTATCCTTGGAAAGGATAACAAACAACCATTTCATGATTCTACTTCCAGAGCATGTAGAAAATTTGAACTCATTAATTATGATTTGTGTGTCCCTATGCCTGTTACTTCTACAAATGGAAACAAATATATCATATATTTTATTGATGATTACACCAGGATGTCTTGGGTGTACTTTATCAAAGAAAAATCACACACTTTCGAAAATTTTAAAAAAATTCATGTATGGATTCAAAATGAAGCTTAGTCTCATATTGGATCTCTTCGCACTGATAATGGAAGAGAATATACATATAACAAATTTGAAATTTAAACGTTCACGAAAATGGGATCAAACATCAAGCAACAATTCCATGCAATCCTCAATAGAATGGTGTAGCTAAAAGAATGAACATTACTCTCCTAAATATTTTTTGTTCCAGGGTGTTTTTTAAGAATGTAAAATAGATGTTTTGGGATGATGTTGTTCTATGTGCAACTTATGTTAACAAAAGGTGTCCACCTCATGGTTTAGAAAACAAGATTACTTATGAAATGTGGTATGGAAACATCCCTTCAGTGAGGGATCTCAAATTCTTTGGTTTCACCTACTATGCCTTGATTCCAAGGGAGAAAAAGAGAACCCTTGAAGCATGGAGTCGTAAGTGCATCTTCTTGGTGTACTCAAATACCTCCAAGGGGTATCATCTTTATGATGAGGAAAACAATAAATTCATCCTTCCCAGAGATTTAATATTTCATGAATTCTCTAAGAATGAAAAAACTATTGAGAGGCAACTTGATCATCTGGATAGATTCACTTGTATAAATAGACATCATGAATTTGATAACGAGCTTCCAAATATTGAAGGGGGTATCCCTTTCTTCGGTCAATCTATGGAATATCATTTTTATTTTGAAGAACCATATCCCCCTCATGAGGAAGTTATAGCCACTTCATCATAATCTAAATTTCATTTAGATTATGTGATTGAGAGAATTGAAAAGTTGATCCTTAATGAGTACTCAACACCATATCAATCAGTTGAACAACCTCAACCATATCATTAATTGAAAAGAAAATGTTTTCATGTCTCATCCATAAGGCTTTGTTTTGAAGGGAAAAGAGAAGAATGTATGCAACCTCATCAAATCCTTATATGGCCTAAAACAAGCATCGCAAGCCTGCTATGAAAAAATAACTGAGCATCTTATGAAATTGAATTTCAAGAGCTACAATATTTATGATGCAACTTTGTTTATCAAGAAAGTTGGAAAAATTGTTGTATATCTTGTAGTATATGTATCTTGTAGCTATATTGCATCCATAAAGAAAGAGTTGAAGAAATGATTTGAGATGATAGATTTGGGACATATTCACTAATATTTGGGCATTGAAATCAATCAAAATACAAAGTACATATTCATACCCCAAAAGAAGTATGTTCGATAATTGTTGGACAGGTTCGACATGATTGCGTGTAATCTTGTTTCCACTCCAATGGAATGAAATTTGAAACTCATATCAAAGGAATATAATTAATTTGAGCGTGCAACCAAGTATAGATAGTGTGTGGGAATTATTATCTATATCACTACAACTAGACAATAATTTCATTTGTTATTGGGATTATTTCCTTGTTCATGCAAAATCCTTCTGAAGGACATTGGTATGTTGCAAAAAGAGTTCTAAAATAGTTGAAGGGAACTCAAACTTTTGGACTCAGGTACTTAAGGTGGATGAATTCAACATGATTGGATATTTTGACACATACTTTGTTGGGGATATTTAAAATGGAGTGTCAACATCAATATATCTCATGAGTCTTGGATCATCAGTTGTCTCCTAGAGATCATGAAAAAAGTTAGTTCTATCATATTTCACAACAGAGGAAGAATATGTGGTAGCTTTAGAAGCAATCAAAGAGATTGTGTTGTGAATATTTATAGGAGAAATAAGTAAATTATACTCCTCTTCTAGTTGAAAATACTTATGCAATAAATTTGGCTAAAAATCCCATATTCCAAGATCGAACTAAGCACATCAACACAAAGTATCACCTGATTCGATATCACATAGAGGCCAACAATATTCACTTGATACATTGTTCCACAACTAAGAAAAGTTCAAAATCATGCTTGGAATAAAAAACATCCCTTCGGATTAGGGGGGGCTGACATTGGACACATTATCTTTGGGATTAAGTTACTTATAACATCATTATTAGTATGAAGAGTCTTAGGTTGTAGGAGGAGTCACCTGTTAGGGAATACCAATAGTCATTTCTTTGTATATTTATTGAGCTTCATGTTAATGAAATACACAAGTGTGTGGATTTAATATTTCTTCCATACCTAGCATGACAATGATGTTTCATCCATGGATACAAGGTTCTGGGCTATAGGATAAATACAAGTACAACCAAGCAACTAAAGGAAATCTAGTGAGTAGTGAGCATCAAATGGAAAATTGAAGCAATTATTAGGCTCAAAAGCACAAGTAGCAGTATGCAATGGAACAATGCAACTCAAAATATAAAATTGGGAGCCCCATGGGAGATGTCTAGAAAATATTGAGAGGAATTCATGTGGCTTCAATGCAAGTTCATGGCGGGAATAATAGAGCTCTTGAACCTATGAAAAAATTTAGAATGGATTCCAACATGGGAAAAAATGTTGTAACTAGGGCACCCATGATAGGTAGGATAGACCAGATAGATCACGACACTTTTACAATGGAAAGAAATATTTGTGTCACAACTCAATGTGGTTGGTCCTAAGGAGAAAATGGAACAAAAAACTAATAATGCACAATTCAAGGTGGAAAACCTAACCTATATGATAGTTTCAAGACCATTACCTATCAAAACGAATAATTATGGATAAATTTTATGAAAAAATCCAATAAGCGACCTTATAAATTTTGTCACAACTAAAAAAACTGAAAGTGCAATCTAAAACAAAATTTTTATTTTGAAGATCTCATAAAAGAGGTCATAAATATGACAAATAGACAATTAAACTATACAAAAAGTAGGTAAAAATTTCCTCTATAAGTGAAAATTTGACATTTTACCATGTTATTGTATCATTTTCACCAAACCTTTTTTTTAAGTCCAAAAACACTTCAAACTTTACGTAGACATTGTCAATATTCTACTATCAGAATTCAATTTGATCATATCTAGGTAACTACCCATCCCATGCTCTTTCATTTCATCCATTTTATTTCAATTTTTCTTGAAACATTAGCTATGGGAGACCCTTTTCAAAAGAGGGATTGTGCACACGTGATTTCCCTTCATGCGGGGCACATGTAGAAGCCTTGACACGCACCTTTGCATGAGGAAAGGTGCATCTACATGCACATGTCCTCAAATAAAGGTGCATGCACCCGTTGAAAGTGACAAAAAAATACTCTAACATAACAAATTCCTTCTTGAAAATGCATATGGATATTGTATGGAGGGAGAAAGAGCATGGGGATGCTCATAATCATTTCATTGAAGATATGGAGGCTATGTATTCCCTCCATCAATGTGTCTTGCTCAAGTTTTTCACCATCCCAAATCTACGTGAACAAAAATAGTTACTATAAACACTAATTGGATACTGGGAACAACATCATGAGGATTTCTTAATTGATGATGAACCCTACAAGATTAAGGTGGAAGATGTGTAATTCATCATAGGTGTGTCTTGACACAGATCACTAGTCAATTTAAATGGAGGAGGACATGGCGGAGGTGGGATGTATATCAACACTTATTGTTCCGTGAGGACCTAAAAGGTGGTCTCCCAAGTCCCAATAAATAGTATAGAAGACTTGAGTTTGAATATAATATTTCTCATGATATAAAGAGTATCTAGTTTTGTAGCATTTCATCAAGCCTCATGCCCAAAAATGTACTATGGGGTGGAGTTCTTGCATCCTACCATGTTTTATTGGTGTATCGGGCTTCTAACAAACATGAAAGCCCAATTGATAGAATATTGAATGGGGTGTCAAAAGAACTTTGTTTACGGAATCATACTTATGCTATTTCTTCCTCGAGTGAGTTCCATTTATGTGTTTGTGCATATCACTCTCCTTACCTGATATGAAATATCCTAGGATGCTCCCGTGGGATAATTTGATGCAAATACTTGGAGGTGGGAATATCCTAGGATGCTCCCGTGGGATAATTTGATGCAAATACTTGGAGGTGGGCATGTCACTAGCGCCTTTGCCAATGACTTCTTTGACTGGTGGTCTCACCAAGTCATCGCCATAGATGATTACCTTTATGAATCCTTGGACTTCAAGAGACATCTAGAGATAGTGTTTCCGCTAGATGCCTCTTGGGATGACTTTGGTAAGTGGAAACTCTTTTTTTTAAGTTATTTAATTTTAATCATTTTTCATTTATGAAAAAGAAAAAAATAATTATTTTTGGCGTGAATTGTGACTAACAAAATATTATCATGACACATATCTTGGGTTGGTGAAATCAAAGGGATATCCACAACATAGGTGCAGGCGTAGAGGAAAGGACCATTAGAGAAAACTTGCTCCAAAAAATGGGTCTCCTAAGGAAAATAAAAAATAATAATCCATGTGTTCCACATCAAATCCATGTATGTCACATCACATTTCTATATAAGCTAAGTTAATATAGAATTACAAGATAAAAGTTAAAAACAATAGTGGGAAGTTTAAATTATTGTGCATAGAAAATAAATGGTAAGAAATATTACATAATATATAATATAAAAATAGAATAAATAATATATTATTGGTATATGATAATAAGATATAATAATAATTTATAATAAGAGGCTCCCCAAAATTTCTTTAAACCTTAACCAAGACCACCAGTGACTCAAGAAGGGATGGAATAAATATGCTAAATGTTGGCTAAATCATTAGGGAATACAAGAAGAATTGAACATGCAGAATACTGATAATATTACAAATATTATCACTTATAAATTTAAGAAGAATATGTGGTATGATAAAGAATTAGAGGATAAAAAGAAAATAAGATACTAAAAGGAGGTGGTCAACCCTAATTTAGAAGATCAAAAGTACCTCTCATTTTTTAGAAGGGAAAATAATAAAGTCAACATTGCTAAAATAAGAACAAACTCTCATGAGCTACACAGTGAAACTAGGCATTGGCCAATTCCAAAAACACTGTGGAATGAAATAATCTTCCATATTTGTGACATTAAGATGGTTTAATATCAAAAACAAATTCTCTTAGATTGGCCTATCTCTCCCCAAATTATATCCTAGTTTAAAAAAAATTTCCACAATACAGACCTTCCTAACCTCCTAAGTTAGCAAAACTATGGTAATCGTGGAACACTTATCTCAATTCCTTTTTAGCAAAAAAATACAATTTTAAAGAAATCAAAGTAATCTTTTACCTTCTTAATGTCCAATAGACCGATTGGTGTCTATGGACATTAATAATAATAATATATAATATATAATATAATCATAATATAACATGAATTAATAACTATAATATAATACTAATATGAATGATTGTGAATGTGGAAACATTATAATACATGTATAATATGATATAATAATTGTTGGATGTATGGGTTGACCAGGGTTATACCTTAGTTCTCCAAGAAAACCGTTATCACTGTCAGCCCTCCTGATAAACTAGAAGGCTACACTGCACATAGAGTGCACAACGCAGTCTCACCCTAGATGCTTTATGGGTGACTGCAGGAGACAATTGTCTGCAGTCATGGAAGGGATTGGGGTTGTTATTCTTACTTCTATTTCTACTTAACCATGCATTCTATTACAATATTCTACATATCCATTCATTCATTGATTCATAACATATATTGTCCATATCTATTCTTGTGCACATTGTAAGTAAAGCCATTCACTCATAACTACATAACTAGTAAAGACATTTAGACACATTGCACACAAAGTTTACCCGTGGTTCACCCCCCTCTAGGGATATGTCCTCAAATATATTTTTGTATTTATTATTCTTCATCAAAAGGGAAATGTGCACATTACATCGTATGATAATAGAGAGTAGTGAGGTGGACCAGGATCGCACCAAGCTCCACAAATTGTGACCTGACCCTTTGTTGCATCTCCAGATCAACTCCATCTAAGATCCATAGCTGGCAAAACATACTTCAATTCCAAAATGATGCTCCAGGTACTCAAAAAGTCACTCAAATATTTTACACAAAAGGATAGACAAAATTATAATGGCAATCCTCTAATATACCTCATACCCCTTATTTATAATACAAAAACAGATTAAACCCTTACAATATGACTCCCAGAACCCTAACCCTAACATGGCTAGGTTTCTACACATATGCGTTGGATTTCCAAAAATTTTGTTGCGCACGCTGCTTTTCCTCAAAATATGGTGCGCTCTCCTTCTTGGTATAATCTACCTCATTTGTTGCATTATTCTCAACCTTTTCTCAAAAATTGATTCTTATCTCAACATAGGCCTGCACCAACAAACCCCCAACAATAATATGTGGCTCGTCCCGAGCCACACAGACTTAGTTCACCTTCTATAGTGCTACCTCCAATACATGAAACTTATTTTCCAATTATGTCGCTTTCTCCTTATCCTGTGCGCTCTTTCCTACTAGTATCTCCAAAACCTGCATTTTCCTTTGTTTTGTCATCACTTTTCTATTTTTTTCATGCAACTATTGTAAGATGGATTTCTCTCTTCACAGTTCCTCTATTATCCTTTCGGCCTCTTGCTAAAATGGCTCCAACTGAGCATGCCTTTCTTGTTTCTCATCTTGTGTGGTCTTTTATTATTCCTGAAAATATTTTAGCTCCTACATGACCTTCAATATTAGGGATATGTTCATGGTCTTCTGCCTCTTCTTCAATTCCTAAAACGCAACATTCAGTTTTTCCTCTCTCTTCTCCAGTTATTGGATCTTCTCATCCTCTTCTAGGCTGGTGCAAATATGTGCAGTCTTGTCATACAATTCTGCCACTTCTCTAAACTCATACGATATAATATCTACATACACAATATCCTCCTACTATGTATGTTCCCGTACTTCTGGATGTGTGCTTAGAGTTTCTCTATTAAGTCCACTATATCTTGTTTGTATTTCTCCATGGTCTGTGCAATATTTTGTATATTCTCTTTTATTGTAAGCTCATGTGCCTACGCATAGTATGGGATGTTACTGTATACTTCTGCAATATCATTCTCTAAGTTATCTACAAACTACTTCCTCTCCTCCTTCTCCAATGTGATTTGTTCACAAGTCACTTGCAAAATCTCCTTTACCTCACAGTCGAGAACCAGGTTGGTGGCATCCTCCCTAGCTCTAGACTGAACCTCCTCCATCATGCTTTCTTGTAACCCATATAATTCCTTCATGGTTATGTTCACGAGAACCAAATCAATATGTTCCATGTCCTTCATTATTGTCTGCATTGTGTTTTCATCCACCTCCAACATCTCTTGTGTTACCTTAAACCTGGCACTTCTCATAACTATTGTATGTATTGTCTCTTCTTGTTCTTTGTTTACCAATGCCTCCTATAGTTTTTATTTCTACTTCATTGTAGGATGATGCATTTTATTTATCTACAACCTCTATACAATGTCATGAAATTATGTTGTCTTTTCCATAATCTCCTCTCGTTCTGCCTCTATTTCAAGTAGCGCATTTTCTCCTCTATCCTGGACTTTGTCTGCGATGAAATATACATCATATTCTGTAATAGTAAGTACTAGAGGTTACTTGTGATACTTCATCTTCTTCCTTATCTCTCCCTCCTTTGTACCATTTCTCTTCTTCGATGAGGTTGAGATTTGTGCCTCAATTTTCTTATTTGTTGCTTCCTCATCCTATAATTCCTTTGTACGAGAGATATCTCCCTTCTCACCATCCCCTTTTACTTCATCCCTTGACATAGTACCTTTATTTCTTAGATTCTTTCTTGATTTGATACTTCTTGAGGCTTGATCATGAATTGAAACCTTCCTTGTATTACCTATTGGACTCCTTGTCTTCTTTGATGTTCCTTATTCTACTCGATCCTTAGGCCTTGTTCCTTTCTTTTGTTTGACTGGGACCGTCCACTGCAAAGGCTAGTCCTTCACAATCTAGTCTACTTCCTTGCGCAATGTAAAATACCTCATTTCCAACCACTTCTTCTTTGGATCCCTTTTGGCCTGAATCCACAAATGGTTTCTTCAATCTTTAAAGTTCGCAATCCCTTTATTTTCCTCGACTAATTCAATTGGGATTCTCCACACATTGGTTTTTTTTCTATGCATATCTTCCAAGAACATGGAAAACACTGTGTTGCTAGCCTATTGATTTTTGGGGTCTTTTTCCTTCCATAGGGTTTCATACCGCATTGCCCAAAATTTCCCTTTTCTATCCAGGAAGGATGAAAATTCGGGCTCTTTCCATCCTACCAAAGCTATCAATATTAATAACCAGGAATAATGGAATTCTATCCCATTGTCCTATGCATCCCTGCAATCTATCATAAACTAATTTAGTAAATATGCCACCCAACTGAATAATACACCCTTTTCACACTGCACAACTACCACTATAACTTTGGTCGGGGCCTCTTCCTTTCTACACTTCCTCAAAAGTTTGCAACCCATTAGCTTGGTGGAAAAATTCATCGTAGGGTTCTTGATGTCCTTTATGATTATTCCCCTCATTCCCTTGTTTGTTTTGAATTGTTCTTTAACTTCTTCTGCAATTTCTTTGTCCCTTGCCTTGTTGTCCAAATAGTCTTTTTGTTTTACACCATTGGTAGGAAACCCTGTAATCTTAGCTATAATATCTACATCTATAAGGATTGACCTTTCCATCAACATGATACCTCCATATAACCTATCCATCGGTTGCTTCAAACAAAGGCCTACATTATTACCATGCCCAAAATGTGGTATGTACAATAGATTCATAATGCCCAAGTTGTATAGACCTATGATCCACTACACGAGATACAAAATGGGTTTCCCTAAGGGTCCTACCTCCCCCCTGTTCTCCAAGTAACTTTCATGTGAGAGGTCAGGAAACCTCATTGTATGGGTTACATCATGATCTGCATATTTTAACTTTGACACCTTTTCTAGCATGTCTTCCACTGCAAGTACAACATCTGGGAGATAAATTAAATTGATTTATACTGCACTTGGTGCTTTCCTCTTCTGACCTACGACTAGGTTTTATTCTGTATCTTAGGCCTCAACTTATTATTTTTCTTCTCCCTCTATTTCTTGTTGGCATTTAATATATTTGACCATTACTTCCTCTATGATGGCTTTCTGCTACTCGTTGTCCATTTCCTCTGCTTCTGCAGGGTTTTCAGGATTAGGGTTTGCCCCGTTGTTAGGGTTTTATGCACTCTGACCCACTTAAATATGTTTTTTTGGTTGATATTGCTTCCTCTATCCTTGTGGGATTGATAGATTTGGTTTCTGACGTCGTAATATATTCTGACTCCACAAAAATCTCCATCTCTTACACTCTTTCCTTCCTCCTCATTGATTGTTGGGTCACTCTTACAAATCGTCTAGGAGCACAAACCTTCGTGGGTGCCATCTTAGTTTCCTTACACATGAATTTATATCTATCTTACTTAATCACCCTCTATTTCTGCTCTCAAGTTCCTTGTTGCTCAAAAATCCCTAAATGTTGAACTCCTCTTAGATTTTCCCTTTTTATAAACCCTTTCATTAATGTTCTGACACATTCGTTCTTTTAAGTTCACTTGTTTTTCAATTTTCTTGTTATTTCTTTTCTCCTTCACGTGATGTCTAATTTTCCTGTACACAACCTTTTGGATTATGTCGCACAAATTTTTGTATGTTGCGCCCTGTCATTCCTAAGTATCCCTTATTCCTCTAACTACTTATTTTGTATTTTTCTTCATTTTTTCTATTTTTATCTTCCTTTTTCTTCTTTTAACTTCTACTATTTACAATATGTACAAGTATACTTGTTGTTATACAACTATTGAGATTCATTGGGCCGAATATCCCTATATTGTTTCAGTCAACTACCATTCACCATTTATTGAACTTCCTTGCTTGGTAAGTCTTGCAGTTGTACATGAACTCCATATGTGACATATTGTATATGATATGGACCTAGCTAATGCATTATGAGCTTCCCTGAGTTCTACAAATACTCACTGTCATACATGAGGACCAGATATCTCTCCTTAAAATTATTATTATAGATTTGTTTTTTGTTCCATGATTTATCCTTTTCTTCCTGTACCTCCTGATTCAAACCTATTATGATTATAACATCTTCCAATTCCATCAATTGAGCCAATATTTCGTGAGTTGTGCATATTTATATCATCTCTGTAATTGTTGCAATTCACAGACTTGGTATCAAATAATATAAGGGAACTATTACTTCCTGTCCATAAACCAATATGAAGGGTGTCTATATTGTTAGCTTCTTGCAGGTAGTCCTATAATCCTAAAGTATTGTTGGTACCTTCAAGTCTCAATCATCTCTATTCACATTACAAATCTTTGTCAAGGAATTCTCCAAAATTTTGTTGAAGGCTTCTACTATTCCATTAACTTGAGGGTGATAAGGACTACTCTTCTAGTGGTGTATCTTAAATTATTCAAGCATTTCCTCAATTGTGTTGTTGATGAAGTGAGTCTCCTGATCACTCATCAATATTCATGTCCATTCAAACCTTGTCACTACATGTTCAAATAAGAATTGTGTTACAGTTTTCGCGCTGTAATCGTTTATAGGTGTTGCCTCCGCCCATCTGGTCAAGTATTTTGTCACTCTAATAATATATTTGGCTCCTGATATTATTTTTTGTGGATTAATTGAACCTACAAAAGCTATTTCCCATTTATTGAACACATGTAAAGTAAATTTTGGTCTCAGTGGCATATCATCCTTCCTCGATGGTTTCCCAATTCTTTAACAAACATCACACTTCTGACAATATTCCTTTGAATCATTGTGCACTTTTGGCCACCATAATCTTGCGTGCAATAATTTCTGCGTGGTAGATTTTCCTACAATTATTTCATGCGCATCTGCCAAAATAATCGGTCTTTCATGCTCCATCACACATATTCTCAAGATGTTGCCTGCTCCTATTTTCTATAAATGACCTTCAATCACCTTATAATCTACAACTCTCACTACAAAATTTTTATTCTATGCAATAGTAAATTATCTTGGTGAAAATCTTGTACTCAAAAACTCAATAATGTGAGAAAAATATTCATCTTCTATATGTATTGAAAGTAATTATTCATCGAGAAAAGTTTCTTCCAAGTTACTGGGCTCTTCTCCATTTGTTATCCTGGATAAGTGACCCAGTCTTGCATTCAATATTCCAAGTGTTGGAAAATTCGGTGAACAGGCAGCGTAAGCTTGTCATTGATGACAAGTACAACATTGAAGATGACAGGAAAACATAAGACAAGTTCAGAGAGGTGAATGATCGAAAGCAGTGAGTGCACACAGCGAGAGCCATTAGATTTGGTGCAGAGTCGTCGACAGCCATCAGATCGGCGGAAATTACATGGAGGATAAGTTCCCATGAACAAGAGGAGAGGCTTCATCAGAGAATCGAGAATCGGAGTTTCACGAGTCTCGTGAACAATGACAACGAAAACCCCGAAATCGCGATATGTGATTTCGCGATGTAATCAAAGCCGTTGGATAAGAAGGAATCTGGACCATAGTTTACAGCCCTTGTCGGAGAGAGGATCTAATCCGTCAGATCTGTATAAGCTGCGAGAGAGATAATCCATTGGAGAATCGGGGATCAAGAGTTTGAAATGTCCATTTCACTCGACAACGAAAACCCAGAAATCGCGATATGCGATTTCGCGATTTGATCTCAGCCATTAAAGAAAGCATGAGATATGGACCGTTGATTTTCTTCATCGGAGTTTCGGGGATCGGGATTTCAATATGCAAAGAACACAATGCAATGAAAACCCCGATTTCGCGATATGCGAAATCATGATTGAATCTGAACCATCAGATTCAACATGTGATCTAGACCGTCGATCCAAATCACGTCAGATAGGGACACATGGAACATCCAGGAGTTAGTGGAGGATAGGTGTAAGGAGTACAGAGGAATTCGAGAATAGGCATATCGCGGGTCCAAGGGGCGTATGCACATTATCATTGTAAACCCCGAAATCCCGACGAGAGGTATAGTGACAGTCACATGATAGCTATTCACATGGACCATTGTGTAGCCATAAGGGGCTAAAGCTCAGGAAAGGAGCACATCGGGGATCGGAGAATCGAGGGTTTCGAGTACATGTACATCTCGACACTGAGAATGCCGAAATCGCGATGAGTGAAATCCCGATGGGATATGAACCGTTGGATCAAATATTGATCCGAGGGTTGTTGTTCTTTCTCATACACTAACGCTTCAGTTATGAATCCGTTAAGAGAAACGGACTGATCATGAAAAATCGATTAGCATTTCAGTTTCCAAGACAGATGTCCTTGTATTACCTACTGGAAGGGGAAGTGGAATTGTCAAGGAATCATGTATAAAAGAAAATGAGTGAGACTGAATCGAGTTGCCTGTTCTGGATGGAAAAAGAATGAAACAGTAAGAAAGGAGAAAGGAGAAGATGATGAGCATGAAATTTAATGGCAGGAAGAGCAGAAGAAGAGCTGAATGACAGAAGAATATGATGCAGAGAAGACCTGTTGAAGAAGAGAAGAATTGCAGAACAATTTGTTGAAGATCAGATACAGAGAAAGACTGGTAAGAATTATCTGAATAGTTGTCTATGAATTCATTATTTCATATTCAAGGGTGGTTGGGAGGTGCTCGGGAGGACTGTTGTCCTCAGAAGTTCAAGTGGGTGGTTGAACACAGTAAGTTGTAGCTTCCATCTGGTTGCAGCCAGAGAAACAAGGGTGGCAGGGTGGTGCTAGGGAGAACATGTGTTCTCTGTTATGCAGGTTGGAGCCTGTGTAACTGGAAGTTGGTGCTTCCATCCAGTTGGTGCTAGAACATTCAAGAAGTTGGTGCTTCCATCCAGTTGGTGATGGAATACTCAGGGAATTGGTGCTTCCTTCTAGTGGGTGCTAGAGAAACCAGAGAGTTGGAGCTATCAAATAAGTTGTAGCTTGTAAGACAGAGGTAGCAGCCTCACATTGAGTTGGTGCTCAATTGTAAATGATGTACAGAACTGCAAAAGACTGCCTATCATTTCGAAGAAGAAGAGGTTTTCTCCCTTTATGGGTTTCCTCGTGAAAATCT
>ML780505.1:144163-158373 GCA_009831015.1 Picea engelmannii | reverse complement strand
AGGTTGGAGCCTGTGTAACTGGAAGTTGGTGCTTCCATCCAGTTGGTGCTGGAACATTCAGGAAGTTGGTGCTTCCATCCAGTTGGTGCTGGAATACTCAGGGAGTTGGTGCTTCCTTCTAGTGGGTGCTAGAGAAACCAGAGGGTTGGAGCTCTCAAACAAGTTGTAGCTTGTAAGACAGAGGTAGCAGCCTCACATTGAGTTGGTGCTCAATTTTAAATGATGTACAAAACTGCAAAAGACTGCCTATCATTTCGAAGAAGAAGAGGTTTTCTCCCTTTATGGGTTTCCTCGTGAAATGCTGTCTCTGTGTGTAGTTCATGTGTGACTGATGGTTTTTACTTTTATTGTTCATATGTTGTACATTGTTGATGACCACATGAAGAAAGATTAATAATGTTTTAACATACTTAAAATTGTTTAAGCTTATATACAACTGATTCACCCCCCCCTCTCAGTTGTTTTAGTATTTCCAACACCAAGCTTCACCACAACTTCAAATTCAAATTCCTGAAATAATAATAGACATCTGAATATCCTTCCCCCCAACACTAGATTATTAACTAAGTATCTCATAGTTGAATTATCTATGAACATCTTAAAGTGTTTTCCCAACAAGTAATGTATGTATTTCTTCTATTAATATGACAAATTCCATCTTGCAAAAGAAATAGGGTGATATATATCACCTTCTCCTAGCTAGGCTAATAATTCTTCTAATGCAATTGCAGATGCATCAACATGCACATAAAATTATTTTTCCCAATATGGAAAAACTAAAATCAGCGTAGTAACCATCTTCTCCTTCAAAATATCCAAAATCTATTAGAATTCATCATTCCACTAATACTTAATATATTTCTTCGTCAACTTCTCCATGGGAGCAGTAATCTTGGCATATCCCTTTAGGAACTTCCTATAATATCTTTTATGCCCCAATGTAATCTTTAACTGGTGCACTAATTTTGGTGCTGGTAAGTTAACTATGAAAACAAAATTGGCAGGATCAACCAACAGACCCTGTTTACACACCACATGTCCTAATAAAATCCCAAAATGTGCGCTAAAAATACATTTCTTAATATTCAATGATATTTGATATTGTTTGCATCTTTCCAACATCAAACTTAGTACTTTAACATGATACTTCAATAAACTGAACACTGTCCAATCATATAAGTAAACCTCCAAAAACTTATGAATAAAGTCCTTAAAATATTATACTACTACTTTTGAAAAAATGGCTGGTGCATTCTTCAATCCAAATGGCATAATTATATACTGGAATGATCCCCATTTTGTTGCAAATTTTGTCTTATTCCTATCTTCAGGAGCTATCCTAATATGATGATATCCTAAGAATCCATCTGTAAAATAATAAGTTTCTTGACCCCCTACAGTCTGCAAAAATTCGTTTGTAGATGGTGTGGGAAAAGAATCATGCAGGAAAGAATCATTCAATTTTCTCAAATCTGCACAAATCATTCTTCCTAATTGCTTCTTTTCCTGCATCACCATAGGACTGATCCATTCTGAATCTTCTACAGGTTATATGAAACCAACTTCTGGCATCTTGTCAATTTATGTCTTCACCTTCTCTTTGTATATTGGATTGATTATGTAAGGTATCTATATGATAGGTCTTGCTTCTGGTTTCAATGGGATCTTCATCTCTCCTAGATCTCATGCTAACCCCTTCATTTCTTCGAATGTTGTTGGGAATAAGTCATTGTACATGCACAATAATTCGATGATCTTATCTACTGTATGATTATCCCAATAATCTCCAATACTCTCCATATTTGGGTTTTATGCAGTTCCAATGTTGACCTTCTCAATATTTAATGGTGCAACATAATATTTTGAATCTAGTTTGGGACCTTCTAATTCCCTTTCACCTTCTAATTTTGGGATCTATATATTGCACATATTATCTTTTGTTGGATCTTGTGCTTCTGCAATGTGGTAACAATGTAGTAATTGTTTAAATTTCTATCTAAACTACTTCTGATATGCTGGAACTATTTCAAACTCTGGTTCTTCAAATATCCTATCTTTTACCATTTTTAGCATTGTATCAATCTCTGGGTTGTCATGCTCAAAGACAAATGTAACTACAAAGTTTTGTTGTATCTCTGCCTAGTTAGGATTTTCTCTACATTGCTCCTGTTTGTGTATACCATTTCTTTGAAATTCCTTCTAGCGTGTGAATAAAATGGTGTGGTCATTCTTTCGGTCGCACTAATCTCCACTAAACCATGCACTTATCTACATTTTTTTGAGGCTGTCCTAATTTGTAAATGTGTTGAAATTGCACAGAATATATCTAGCTAAAAAATGATACACACATTTGCAGAGAGAATAGAAGAAAGAAGAAGAAGGAGAGAAATAATGGAAGAATTCTCATTAACCGTTGTGAATAATGAACAATTTACTCATGGTATCCTCTGTATAACTCAATGAGTTCGACTTGAGGTGAACCAATGCGCCATAGTGGTGGTATAGAGTGATATAGACACACACCAGTAGTTACGGGAGTGAAATACCACATTCTAGTCTTTCAGGCAGTTACGAGAGTGAACTGCCACCTAGTTGAGTTAACTAGTCAACTAATCTTTAGTTAATTGACTGAACAAAGACTAGTGAGGAGTTAACTTAGGGAATCAAGCCTAATGCACCACTTTGGTGATGATACAAAGGGAAGGTCGAATTAGCATGGTGATGATCCCAATGTTGCATGGTGATGACCCCAATGTTGCATGGTGATGATCCCAATGCAACATCTAAACTCAACTAAACTAGTCAAACTGAAGTGTCAATTGAAAGAGAATATTCTCTAGGTGTAATATTCTCCCCTAAAATACATGAGTCTGGATAATGAATAATTATGACTAATAAACAAGGAATAACCTTAGGAAAAAAAAATCCTAGGTGTGTGTGAAGTAACTCCAACACCCCCTCTGAACATCACTATGGTGAAAATAAAGATTGGATCCCAGCAATGAGGCCATGTTATGTACCCAAGTACAAAAGATACACTGAAAATAAAGTGAGGAAAGAGGGAAAACCTCATGGGAAAAACCCCCCCTGAAGGTACAATGTATGTAAAAAGAAGAACTATAGTGTCTAGGCAATTGTGTCCTTCACTCCAAGATGAGCTCATAGAGAATGGAATTTCTACTCAGTGAAGGTCTTGGTGAAAATGTTTTTCGGATGTTCTACTGAAGGATAGAACTGTAAGTCGATGATCCCCTCATGTACTAAGTCTCGGATGTAGTGCATGTGGATCTCGATGTACTTCGTCCACTGCCTCTGAACTGGATCTCTATAGAACTTCAGAGTGCTCTAGTTGTGACACCAGATGACTATCGACTGATGAAATTGAATGCCCAACTCAGTGATAAAATGTTGTATCCACATAGCCTCAATGGTTATGTTAGCTACCCCTTTGTACTCTACCTCAATTGAAGATAGAGAAATGGAAGCTTGCTTCTTGATCAACCAACAGATAGGCCTAGAACCAAGACTAAGTGAGTAACCATATGTGGACTTGTGATCAATGTTATCGCTAGCCCAGTTGGAATAAGTAAACCCAATGAGATATATGGTGCCCTATACGTATCGAAGTGTACACTTTGCAGCTTTCCAATGTAGCTCATCCAGCTCTTGCATGAACCTGGAAACTGCGCCAACTATATATGATAGGTCTGGTCTAGAGTGTGTGAGATACAACAAGATCCCCACTAGCTATGTGTACAGTGTGTTGTCAACCAATGGAGTCTCCTTGCCATCCTCAAGTTTGACTCATGATAGGAAAGGAGTTGGAGCAGACATGGAGTCTCTCATGTGAAATATCTCAAGGAGATCTCATGCATACCTGGCTTGAGACAGTTTGATTCCTGATGCATCCTAATTGATCTCAAGTCTAAGGAAGAAGTGTAGCAGACCCATGTCCATCATAAAAAACTTGTCATGAAGAATCCTCTTGACTGCACCAGTCGTTGAATTCAAGAAAATGGTGATCAACAAATCATCGACATACATAACTAAAATTATAAGTGAATCAACCATCATGATCATGTATACATTCGGGTCTGATTTATAATGTACAAAGTTCTGTGACAATAGGTAGGAGTCCATCCTAGCATACCATTCCCTTGGATCCTGCTTGAGGCCCTAAAGTGACTTCTTCAGTCAACAGACCAAAGATGAGTCCTGCATAAATCCCTGTGGCTGTTACATGTAGATCTCCTCAGAGAGATCACCGTGAAGAAATGCATTCTTCATGTCCATCTGATAGAATTCCCATCCCTTCGTTGCCACAATGGCAAGTGCCAATCATATGGAATCCATATTTGCTACTGGAGTGAAGGTCTCATCATAGTAAATACCATGAACTTGCTAAAAGCCTTTGGCGACAAGCGTGGATTTTCATCTACCGATTTGTCCATCCACCGCACTCTTGGTCCTATAGACCCATCTACATCTGACAAGTTTCCTCCTAGAAGGAAGGGGAACCAGATCCCAATTTTGGTTCTCAAGGAGGGAGTTGTACTCCTCCTACATGGAAGATTCCCAAAAGGGATTTCCATCAACCTAGCCATAAGACTGTGGATCTAAAGACTGAACCAAGAAAATATGCCTCGAAGCCAATGGTTCATTGGAAGTGATTGAAACAAGAGGCTCCTCGAAATCGTATCAAGTCCTTTTAGTATTGGTTGGATCACTGACGAGATCCCCTGCATCCTGAAGAGTAGTCTGTACCCACTTGGGCCTCTTCTCTGGCTATGCAACTGCATCTGAATGCTCTGACCCTGCATCCAATTGTACTGACTCTAAATTTGAATCTGGATCATTTGATTCCTCTGAATTAGAACTCTCGTCTGAAGAAGAGTTGGCATGTGCATGCTCATCATCTCAGATGGGTGGAAGATTGAAGGTATTTGCATGCAGTTGTTGAGGTACATGCAAGACACTTTCCTCGAATTAGACACTATGCTCAATAATGAGCTAGTCCAAGGAAATATCAATAAGACGATATTCCTTCACACCATTAGGGTATCCAACAAAAATGCAGTTAGTGCTCTGTGTATCAAGTGCTTTCCTCTTTTCAAAGGGAATCTGGGCCCATGCACGAGAACCAAAAATGCGAAAGTGGGTCACTTCCGGTTTGAGGCCGCTCCAAGCCTCGTAGGGGGTCTTATCCTTGACAGATCTATTTTGGATGTATATTTCATAGTTAAGTGCTTTGGTCCATAGTCTCTATTGTAGTGACTTTGCATGCAACATGAAAGATGCCATCTCCTTTAGAGATCGGTCTTTCCCCTCAACAACTCCATTTTGCTGCAGAGTATAGGGAACTATATGCTACAACTAAATCCCTGCCTCATGGAAAAGATTGTGGATCTCATGATTCACATACTCTACCCCTTTATCAGTTCAGAGGACTTTGATCTTCTTTTCGGACTATGTCTCAACCAAGGCTTTGAAATATTTGAGGTGTTGAAAGACCTCAGATTTCTTCCTGAGAAAGTAGATCCAAGTAAAACATGAGAAATCATAAAAAAAAATGAGAACAAACCTCGCTATGTTGATGGATGGATGTGGAAAAGGACCCATAATATCACTGTGGATCAGATCTAAAGGTGTAGAAGCTCGCTAAGACTTTCCTTTGTTGAATTTCTCTTGAGGGTGTTTCCTGAGAACACATCCCTCACATAATCCCTTGGAGAAATGGATGTCTGGTAGACAATGAACTAATATATGCTTGCTAAGCTGTTGCATGTATTTAAAATTCAAATTTCCAAACATTTCATGCCATATCCTACAACTTTCATTAGCATGAGTAAGCAGTAAAGAAGAATCAGGTTCAAAGAATTCAGAAAATGTAGACAATCTAGACTGATGATTTACCTCACCGGTAGAAACCCTAGAGTTGGTTTGCATGTCGTAGATGTCCACGACATTTGGTGTGAATATGAATTTCTTTTCGGTGCCATAATTTGTCATCTGATATACGAAGAGAAGGTTGTGTTAGCGATATTTCTTGTAAGGGGGGCTAGAATGCAAAAGAGTGGGTTAAAAACCCACTTCTCCAAAGTTTCGGGTGATAATGCGCCCAAGGTAAGTCACGAGAAAGTTTGAGCGGCAGCGATTCGTGCGCCTAGATCAACGACACATATTGAATTCCGGACCCCCCTTGCCTTTTTACCTTTAAGCGGGGGGGGGGAGTCCGGAATCGGGGGCGCACCTCTCCAATGGCCCAGATCAGCGCGCCCGGATCAATGACGATAAAGACAATTCCAGACCCCCCCTGCCTTTCTAACTTTAAGCTGAGGGAGGGGTCCGGAATCGTGGATGCAGCTTTCCGATGGCTGAGATCATAGTGCTCGGATCAACGGCGCTTACGCACTCCCATCATTTTTAGCTACTCTGTGTTTAGCCATTGTGGGCCCTTCTATCATGATAACATCCTCCAGAACCACCTTTCCCCCGCTGCCGTGTGTCATCTGTCCTCCTCCACTCTTCCGCCCAGATGGCCCTTTCCCTATCTCATCATCCACTCACCGCCTACCACGTGTTCCTTTCCCTCCACGTCAGCCTCTCACTAAATTACACCTGCCACGTCTATTCTCCTGCCTTTTCTGCTTGTATCCCTTTTGCCTTATGTCATCCCCCGCCACCTCTCTCACCTCTCATCGTTCTTACTTCGCCCCTGTGGTTGTGACCCCACCACTCTGTTGTCGAACCCAACTTTCCGCGTTGGCCTCCATACCCGTCCTTCAAGCTATTTAGTTATTCCAGGTGGCAGCGCGAGGAGTCTTCCATATCCCAAAGTGCTGAGTTGGCCAGATTTTTCTCAATCCTAAGGAATCAGTTATTGAAGCGGTTGGTGGTGGTTAGACATCATCTCCGTCATAATGGGAAAGTTCTGCAATGAATTAAAAGCACGTCGATTCGTCGATGAAACTGTCAAAAGATCGATTGCGTCTGCCATAAGTTGCATGACCATTCAAAGATTGCGGCTGTAGAATTGTCAGAAGCCATGCCGACGCAAATCTTTCAATGCAGTATCTTGGTTCCGCCATTGTTGTTGTTTTGAGTATATGTAGGCATTTTTTCCATTTTTGTATCGATCGATGGTAGAGCTAAGCTCCCGACTGTAAAGTTTCAGCCAATATTCTGGTTTCCTGGTTATGCCTCTATGTTTGAGACTTCTTGTTTTATGACAAACAGTTCTCCTCTTTCCATCTATGTTTCGTCTCGTGCCGGAGAGTTCACAGTTGAACGATTCGCGTGAATTGTTGCATTTATGTTATGATCAAGGATTTATCGTGACATTTTTGTATTCTCTAGTTTTCTGTGTTTGAATATAAAAGGACTTTGTGTTCGAATTCTTTCTTCCCCAGTCTGTTACGAACTTGATGTCTGTGATAAACCTTCACACTCTTCTTACGCAAATCTTCCACCTACTCACCCTTTTACTGTAACTCATTGTTTGGAGTTTATCAAGACCTCACTCATTCATGCATGACTGGCCTAGCTTCTGAGTTGAGACGATACCGTTCTGAGTTTCCTTCCATTTTATCGCCCTTTAAAACAAATCGTGGCATTAAACTGATGGGCATCGGGCTCTGCTCCTGCTAGCAATCCAGGAGTGAGTTTCGGCTCCAACATTTCTGGCGCCGTTGCCGGGGACGAAGTTGAATATTTTCCCCGGATTTGAACGACAAAGATCAACTGATTCTGAAGGTGCATCCGAAATCAGAACTTAAAGATTGCTACTGTGCACCTGGTGACTCCATTGTGATGACTCCACTGGGGAGAACCTACTTTATCAACTGTGGCTTTCAGAGGCAGGCACACGTGGTCTCATCCACACCTACCTCTAGCAACACCTGAAGCTGACTCAAAGCAGCGCATAGAAAGGGAAAGAGCTCTGTAAAATAAGTTTCCATCGACGAAATAGGTATTTCCCCACCTCCTTCTGTGAAGACTCCACTTTCTTGTTCTCAGCTTCCCAGTCGCCCTCCCTCTGAAGTTCCCCATTTTCTGAATTTCGAGATTGTTCCTGCTGAGTTTTCTCCTCCTGATCAGGTATCAGAGGGAGAGATCCTTGTCACTCCCCCTTCCCTGGAAGCTGTGCCTCCACACCAACCTCAAACCTCTGAAGGTTTCACTACCCCTCCTTTTATTACTACTACTACTCAGAGAGAAGCATCTGCACATCAAGGTCCCTTAGACCTCTCTCTTCTTTCCCCTTCGTCTCCTCTGAGAAGCTCTTTTTCGACATCTCCCGTCCATACCCCTTCTCCTCCGAGTTCTCCTCTACCTAATATTCCTATGGCTGGTGCTAATCCCCCTCTAAATAGAATGGATGCCATAGTTGCTTCTAGATATGCTCCTTTAATCCTACCCCATCCTGCAAATCCTCTCCCTGCTAGAGACTATTTGAAATACATGCCCAAGTTCAGTGGGGAGGGAGACATAACTGCTGAGGAGAACTTGGCTACTTTTTACAGTTATGCAGACAACCTGAACATTGAAAATGAAGATGTCTAGATGAGCGTCTTTTTCTAGAGCCTGGAGGGTGAGGTCAGGAAATGGTTCAGGGGACTGACCCTAGGATCTATTGCTGGAATTGAGGCTCTGGATAATGTTTTCCTGAGACAGTGGGGAGACAGGAAGGATTATATGTATTACATGACAGAGTTTGGGGCTTTGAAGAAAATGGATGGAGAGTCTGTCTCTGACCTCTCCAAAAGATTCAATAAAATGTACAATAAGATCCCTCCAGAGATAAATCCCTCAGAAGCCTCTGATCAAATTTCATATGTTGGTGCATTTGACCCTGATTTTTGCCTACTATTGAGAGAAAGAAGATCTACCTCCTTATCTCAAATGCAAGACGCTGCCATAAAAGTGGAATCCAACATATTAGCAGCTAACATATTGAGGAACAAGGCTGATGTAGATATAAGAAAGGGAAAATCGGAAGCCTCAACTTTCGGCCCATCACTGCCCCACCCTCAAGCGAATGAGTTGACCCAGGTGGTGAACTTTCTGAAAGAAGATATGGAGAGATTAAAGGTGGAAAGGAAACAAATGAACAAGGGCCCTCAAACCACCGAGAACGGAGCAGGTTTTAGAAGGCCAAATAATTTTTCCCCTCCAACTATGCACAGAGAGAAGGAAAGAGACAGAGACGACCAAAAAATTCAGGCTCCCTTCCAGAACAATTTTGTTGCTGATGAAGAAGAAAGAGAAATGGGCGAGCCTGAGCCTAAAATCCACTGCTTAGAGGTCACTCCTCCTTTCCCTCATCTCACTCAGACTGCTGATGAAGAGTCTCTCATGGATGGTCAGCTGAATGAATTGAGCAAGGGAGACAAAGCTAGTGGCGGTCGAGGTAGGTACAACTTGAGGTCTGACAAAAGGGCAACAACAACTGATGTTCCTAAGCAGCCCACTATAACAGAAAGACCTGCTAATGAAGCAACAGACAATCATAGAGGTAAGAAAGCCCAACGCCTCTCTCCCATTGTCCAAAGTCATGTTCCTAAAATTAGAGAAATTCCAAATCCTATGTCTTATTTCAATTTCGAACATGAGATTCAAAAGATCAGAATTCCTGTGCCACTCACTGAGTTAATTAAACATGGGGAATTCAAAAGGCTTTTCTCTGAGCTGTTGAAATCTGAAGCCCCATACCCTCTCACAGACTCTATAAACCTCCAAGATGAAAGGCCTGTAGTTGTCCTAGGTCCCATGGTAGAAGACATAGATGATTCATCCCCTCCCTTCTACACATCCCTGAACATACATGACAAAGTGATTCATAATTGCCTTATGGATTCAGGGGCCTCTCACAACCTCATTCCCAAAACAGTTATGGAAGAGTTGGGACTAGAAGTCACCTGAGCCTATCACGACCTCTATTCTTTTGACTCTAGGAGGGTTCATTGTTTGGGAGTCATTAAGGACCTGGTAGTATCCTTATTTCAACTGCCCATGAAAAGTATGGTTATGGATATTGTAGTGGCTGACGTTCCCCCCAAGTTTGGCATGTTGTTGTCAAGATCTTAGATTAAGAGACTTGGAGGAACATTACAGATGGACCTCACATATGCCACCATTCTAGTCTTTGGAGGGGAACATAGGAGACTGTACAGAGAAGCCCAGCTGGCCTACATAATCAGTGACGAAGCCAACCCTACCAATCACCCCATCTATGCCTTGGACACTGATTTAGGCTCTAGTCTCTTGCAGCTCACCCACACCCCTGAGGCTCCTTTGCAAATCAAAAAGCAACCCATTCTTAATCCAGAAATGCCTCATCCAACCACCTCTGTTTGGAAGATGTTATTTGATGGAGCTTCTTCCAGTATAAGTGCAGGTGTCGGGGTAGTATTCATATCCCCTTCTTAGGAGACCGTATCTCTTTCCTACAAGATGGAATTTGAAGTCACTAACAACATGGCAGAGTATGAAGCTCTGGTTCTAGGATTAAGAGCTGCAAAAGAAATGGGAGTAAGGGAGATAACTATGTTTGGGGAGGCAGAACTGATCGTCCAACAGGTCAAAAAGGTTTATCAGGCCAAACATCCTCGTCTCAAGAATTACAGGAACGAGGTATGGGACCCTGTGAATAATTTCTTCCTGGATTTTAACATCTCTTTCATTCCAAGGGAAGAAAATGCCCCAGCCAACTTTCTAGATTTCATAGCTAGTCTGCTCGAAGTCCCTGCGCTTCCCACTGTCGGGTCCGAGGTTGAAATAAAATATAGACCCGTTGTACCAGACAATGTCAAGCATTGGAAGGTATTCCAGGATGATCAAGAGATCGAAAAGTTTCTCCAATCAATAGATGACTTTTCCGCATTGCACATAGATGAGGACCCTGACACAGAAGATGATAATCACTCTGGGGAGTTTTTGAATGAAATTGTTGACCACCAGATTATACAACTACCAAGAAACCACATCCTGAAAGGACTGATCCCATTAGAAAGGTTGTTCGATGGGAACGATGTGGCAGTAAAGGGTAGAGTTTCAGGTGATGATGATGACACAGATGAGTGCAACATAGGCACACCAGAGGAGCCCAAGTTTGTTAAGTTGTCAAAGAGTCTGACTGAGGAGCAGAGGGCCGGATATACTAAGTTACTGAGAGAATTCGCTGATGTGTTTGCATGGACCTACGAAGATCTCAAGACGTATGACACATCAGTCGTTGAGCACAAGATCCCGCTAAAAGAGGAGGCTAATCCATTCAAGAAGAAGCTGAGACAGATAAATCCTATGCTGCTACCCGTCATGGAGAGGGAGGTGAAGAAGTTGCTGGATGTTCAGATCATTGTCCCCTTGAGATATTTCGATTGGGTGGCAAACTTGGTCCCAGTAAGAAAGAAAAGTGGCGAAATCAGACTCTGTGTTGATTTCAGAAACCTGAATAGGAGCTCAAGGAAAGATAATTATCCCCTGCCCAACATGGAGCATATATTGTAGAAGGTTAGCGGTGCATCCAGAATATCCATGATTGATGGTTTCTCTGGATACAATCAGATATCAGCCATGCTTGAGGACCGAGAAAAGACAACATTCACCACTCCTTGGGGCACATTCATGTATGCCAAGATGCCTTTCGGATTGATGAATGCGGGAGAAACATTTCAGCGAGCCATGTACATAGCCTTCATCGAAGAAAAAGATAAGTTCATGGTGATTTACTTAGATGACATAACAGTCTTTTCCAAGACTGACAAAGGACACCGCTACCACTTGAAGAAGGTTTTCCTGAAATGTCGAAGGTATGGCCTATCTTTAAACCCCAAGAAATCATTGTTTGCTATGCAAGAGGAAAAACTATTAGGCCATATATTGTCAGTAGAGGGAGTGAGGATTGACCCTGGCAGGGTAGAAGCTCTTCAGACCTTGTCACTTCCTAGGTCTAAGAAGGAGGTCCAAGCCTTTTTGGGGAAGATAAATTTTCTGAGGAGATTTGTTTCAAATTTTGCTGAGTTGGTGAAACACATCACTGCCATGCTCAGAAAGGGAAATGAAGTGAAATGGAACGTTGAACCAAGGGAGTCTTTTGTCCAAATAAATAAGGCATTGACTAAGGCTCCTATGCTAATCAGGCCAGATTATTCTAAAGATTTTCTGATATTTTCTTTTTCTTCCTGCGACACGGTAGCGACAGTTTTGTTGCAGAAAAATGATCAAGGACGAGAACAGCCTGTTGCTTTCTTTAGCAAAGCACTGAGGGATGCAGAGCTCCAGTACGAGATCATGGAGAAGCAAGCTTATGCCTTGGTGAAAGCTCTCAAATCTTTCAGAGTCTATGTCTTGCATCCAAAGATCACTGCATATGTCCCTTCAGCTTCTGTGAAGGACATTCTTACACAACCTGACATAGACGGAAGAAGAGGTAAATGGATTGGCAAGATCCTGGAATTTGATCTGGAGATTAAGCCCACCAAGTTGATAAAGGGGCAGGGTTTAGCCAAGTTGTTGGTTGAATCAAATTGCAAGGCCTTGGGAATCAATTTCATCAATGAGCAAGAAGAGTCATCCAACGAGAGTTCCCAAAGCACTGTACCACTAGCAGCATGCACCTGGTACAAGGATATCTTGTATTTTTTGCAAGAGTTGAAGCCTCTTGATGGATTGGGGAAAGGTAAAGCCAGGGCCTTAAAGCTCAAAGCGATCAGGTATTGCCTCATTGATCAAACCTTGTATTGGAAAGACCCCCTGGGGGTATTACTGAGGTGTCTGGACCCATAGTAGGCCCAGAAGGTTATATTCGACTTCCATAGTGGTCTCTGTGGAGGTCATAATTTTTGGAAGACCACAACTCACAAGATCCTCCGAGCTGGCTATTACTGGCCCACCTTGTTTCCTGATGTCTGCAAGGAAATTAGAGCTTGCATCATATGCCATAAATTCCCAGGGAAGCAACATCTAAAATCTCTGCCATTAAATCCTGTAGTAGTCTCAGCACCCTTTCAACAGTGGGGATTGGAATTCATCGGGGAAATTCATCCCCCCTTGAGCGGCCAGCACCGATGGATTATGACAGCAACTGACTACTTCACTAAATGGATCGAAGCTGTCCCTACCAAAATCACTTCTCACACAGTAATCATCAGCTTCCTGGAAGACATCATAGCTAGATTTGGCTGCCCTAGAAAAATTGTCCCTGACAATGCTTCCCCATTTCGGTCTGAGCCTCTGGTCAAGTTTTGTGAACAATTTGGAATTTCACTGATTCACTCCACTCCCTACTATCCTCAGGGAAACAGACTGGCAAAGTCCTCCAATAAAACCCTAATCAAGCTTATCAAAAAGCTGTTGGAGGACAATAAAAGGGTCTGGGACTCAAAGCTCAAATTTTCTCTTTGGGCCGATCGGGTGACCACCAAGAAATACCTGGGCCTCTCACCCTTCCAACTTGTTTATGGAATAGAAGCTGTTTTCCCCACTCAGCTTGCCTTACCTGTGGCAAATCTCGTCCAGGACTTTGAGGGAGAACCTAACCTTGTGCTCAGGAGAATTCATCAGATGGTGGAAGTGCAATAGATTAGAGAATAGGTCATGGACAGAGCCTACAATCATCAGCAGAAGATCAATCAGGCCTTTGACAGGAAGAGAAAAAAGAAGGAATTTGAGCAGGGTGATCTGGTGCTCAAATGGGATGCACCCAGGCAGGAAAAGGGAAAACACAGTAAATTTGATGCCCTCTGGTTTGGGCCTTTCAAGATCCTTGAAGTATTTTCAAAAAACACTTACAGGTGTCAGGATCTGGAAGGCAATGAAGTTTTTAGTGGCCCAGTCAATGGGCATTTCTTAAAAAAATGTTTTATGTGCGCCTCAGTCGACTCTTTTGTTTTGTTTTGTAAATATTGTTTCTATTTTTGTTTTTCAGACTAATAAATGACTCCATAGCCCAACAAAAAAGGCACTAAGTCTGCAAAAGAGTTCTTAGAGCATCACAGGGACGACTCTATCCCCCATGGAGCCAAATGTTAGTGATATTTCTTATAAGGGGGGCTAGAATGCAAAAGAGTGGGTTAAAAACCCACTTGTCCAAAGTTTCGGGTGATAATGCACCCACGATAAGTCACGAGCAAGTTCAAGCGGCAGCGATTCACGTGCCTGGATCAACGACGCATATTGAATTTCGAACCCCCCTTGCCTTTCTACCTTTA
>ML780505.1:124308-144129 GCA_009831015.1 Picea engelmannii | reverse complement strand
AACGGCGACAAAGACAATTCCGAACCCCCCCCGCCTTTCTACCTTTAAGTGGAGGGGGGGTCCGGAATCGTGGATGTAGCTTTCTGACGGCCGAGATCATAGCGCCCGGATCAACGGCGCTCATGCACTCCCATCATTTTCAGCTACTCTGTGTTTAGCCATTGTGGGCCCTTCTCCTGTCATAACATCCTCCAGAACCACCTTTCCCCCGCTGTTGTCTGTCATCTATCCTCCTCCACTGTTTCGCCCAGATGGCCCTTTCCCTGTCTCATCGTCCACTCACCGCCTACCATGTGTTCCTTTCCCTCCACGTCAGCCTCTCACTAAATTACACTTGCCACATCCATTCTCCCGCCTTTTCCGCTTGTATCCCTTTTGCCTTATGTCATCCCCTGCCGCCTCTCTCACCTCTCATCGTTCTTACTTCGCCCCTGTAGTTGTGGCCCCACCACTCCGTTGCCGAACCCCACTTTTCGCGTTGGCCTCCATACCCATCCTTCAAGCTATTCAGTTATTCCAGGTGGCAGCGCGAGGAGTATTCCATATCCCAAAGTGCTGAGTTGGCCAGATCATCCTCAATCCCAAGGAAGCAGTTATTGAAGCAGTTGGTGGTGGTTAGACATCGTCTCTGTCATAATGGGAAAGTCCTGCAATGAATTAAAAGCACGTCGATTCGCCGATGAAACTGTTAGAAGATCGATTGCATCTTCCATAAGTTGCACGACCATTCAAAGATTGCGGCTGTAGAATTGTCAGAAGCCATGCAGACGCAAAGCTTTCAATGCAGTATCTTGGTTCCGCCGCTGTTGCTGTTTTGAGTATATGTAGGCATTTTTGCCAATTTTGTATCGATCGATGGTAGAGCTAAGCTTCCGACTATAAAGTTTCAACCAATATTTTGGTTTCCTGGTTATGCCTCTGTGTTTGAGACTTCTTGTTTTATGACAAACAATTCTCCTTTTTCCATCTATGTTTCGTCTCGTGCCGGAGAGTTCACAGTCGAACGATTCGCGTGAATTGTTGCATTTATGTTATGATCAAGGATTTATCGTGACATTTTTGTATTCTCTGGTTTTCTGTGTTTGAATATAAAAGGACTTTGTGTTCAAATGCTTTCTTCCCCAGTCTGTTACGAACTTGATGTCTGTGATATACCTTCACACTCTTCTTACGCAAATCTTCCACCTACTCACCCTTTTACTGCAACTCATTGTTTGGAGTTTATCAAGACCTCACTCATTCATGCATGACTGGCCTAGCTTCTGAGTTGAGACGATACCGTTCTGAGTTTCCTTCCATTTGATCACCCCTTTAAAACAAATCGTGACATTAAACTGATGGGCGTCGGGCTTTGCTCCTGCTAGCAATCCAGGAGAGACTTCCGGCTCCAACATTTCTGGCGCCGTTGGCGGGGACGAAGTTGAATATTTTCCCCAGATTTGAACGACAAAGATCACCTGATTTTGAAGGTGCATCGGAAATCAGAACTTAAAGATTTCTACTGTGCACCTAGCGACTCCATTGTGATGAATCCACTCGGGAGAACCTGCTTTATCAACTGTGGCTTTCAGAGGTAGGCACACGCAGTCTCATCCACACCTGCCTCTAGCGACACCTGAAGCTGACTCAGAAGCAGCGCGCAGAAAGGGAAAGATCTCCGTGAAAGAAGTTTCCATCAGCGAAACAGGTATTTCCCCACCTCCTTCTATGAAGACTCCACTTTATTTTTCTCAGCTTCCTAGTCGCCCTCCCTCTGAAGTTCCCTGTTTTCTGAATTTCGGGGGTGTTCCTGCTGAGTTTTCTCCTCCTGGTCTAGTATCAGAGGGAGAGATCCTTGTCACTCCCCCTTCCCTGGAAGCTGTGCCTCCACACCAACCTCAAACCTCTGAAGGTTTCACTACCCCTCCTTTTACTACTACTACTACTCAGAGAGAAGCATCTGCACATCAAGGTCCCTTAGACCTATCTCTTCTTTCCCCATCGTCTCCTCTGAGAATCTCTTTTCTGACATCTCCCGTCCATACCCCTTCTCCTCCGAGTTATCCTCCACCTAATATTCCTATGGCTGGTGCTAATCCCCCTCTGAATAGAATGGACACCATAGTTGCTGCTAGATATGCTCCTTTAATCCTACCCCATCCTGTGAATCCCCTCCCTGCTGGAGACTATTTGAAATACATGCCCAAGTTCAGTGGGGAGGGATACATAACTGCTGAGGAGCAATTGGCTGCTTTTTATAGTTATGCAGACAACCTGAACATTGAAAATGAAGATGTCTGGATGAGAGTCTTTGTCCAGAGCCTGGAGGGTGAGGTCAGGAAATGGTTCAGGGGACTGACCCCAGGATCTATTGCTAGAATTGAGGCTCTGGATAATGTTTTCCTGAGACAGTGGGGAGACAGGAAGGATTATATGTATTACATGACAGAGTTTGGGGCTATGAAGAAAATGGATGGAGAGTCTGTCTCTGACTTCTCCAAAAGATTCAATAAAATGTACAATAAGATCCTTGCAGAGATAAATCCCTCAGAAGCCTCAGCTCAAATTTCATATATTGGTGCATTTGACCCTGATTTCTGCCTGTTATTGAGAGAAAGAAGAGCTACCACCTTAGCTTAAATGCAAGACGCTGCCATAGAAGTGGAATCCAACATATTAGCAGCTGACAGACTGAGGAACAAGGCCGATGCAAACAGAAGAATGGGAAAATCGGAAGCCTCAACTTCCAGCCCATCACTGCCCCACCCTCAAGCGAATGAGTTGACCCAGGTGGTGAACTTTATGAAAGAAGAGATGGAGAGATTAAAGGTGGAAAGGAAACAAATGAACAAGGGCCCTCAAACCACCGAGAATGGAGCAGGTTTCAGAAGACCAAATATTTTTTCCCCTCCAACTATGCACAGAGAGAAGGAAAGAGACAGAGACGACCAAAAAATTCAGGCTCCCTTCCAGAACAATTTTGTTGCCGATGAAGAAGAACGAGAAACGGGTGAGCCTAAGCCTAAAATCCACTTCTTAGAGGTCACTCCTCCTTTCCCTCATCTCACTTAGACTGCTTATGAAGAGTTTCTCATGAATGGTCAGCTGAATGAATTGAGCAAGGGAGACAAAGATAGTGGCGGTCGAGGCAGGTACAACCTGAGGTCCAACAAAAGGGCATCAACAATTGATGTTCCTGAGCAGCCCACTATAACAGAAAGACCTGCTAATGAAGCAACAAACAATCATATAGGTAATAAGGCCCAACCCCTCTCTCCCATTGTCCAAAGTCATGTTCCTAAAATTAGAGAAATTCCAAAGCCTATGTCTTCTTTCAGTTTCGAACATGAGATTCAAAAGATCAGAATTCCTGTGCCACTCACTGAGTTAATTAAACATGGGGAATTCAAAAGGCTTTTCTCTGAGCTGTTGAAATCTGAAGCCCCATACCCTCTCACAGACTCTATAAACCTCCAAGATGAAAGGCCTGTAGTTGTCCTAGGTCCCATGGTAGAAGACAGAGATGATTCATCCCCTCCCTTCTACACATCTCTGAACATACATGACAAAGTGCTTCATAATTGCCTTATGGATTCAGGGGCCTCTCACAACCTCATGCCCAAAATGGTTATGGAAGAGTTGGGACTAGAAGTCACCTGAGCCTATCACAACCTCTATTCTTTTGACTCTAGGAGGGTTCAGTGTTTGGGAGTCATTAAGGACCTGGTAGTCTCCTTGTTTCAACTGCCCATGAAAAGTATGGTTATGGATATTGTAGTGGCTGACGTTCCCCCCAAGTTTGGCATGTTGTTGTCAATATCTTGGATTAACAGACCTGGAGTAACATTATAGATGGACCTCACATATGCCACCATTCCAGTCTTTGGAGGGGAACATAGGAGACTGTACAGAGAAGCCCAACTGGCCTACATAATTAGTGATGAAGCCAACCCTACCAATCACCCCATCTATGCCTTGGACATTGATTTAGGCTCCAGTCTCCTCCAGCTAACCCACACCCCTGAGGCTCCTTTGCAAATCAGAAAGAAGCCCATTCTTAATACAGAAATCCCCTCTCCAACCACCTCTATTTGGAAGATGTTCTTTGATGGGGCTTCTTCCAGTATAGGTGCAGGTGCCGGGGTAGTATTCATATCCCCTTCTTAGGAGACCGTATCTCTGTCCTACAACTGGAATTTGAAGTCACTAACAACGTGGCAGAGTATGAAGCTCTGGTTCTGGGATTAAGAGCTGCAAAAGAAATGGGAGTGAGGGAGATAACTGTGTTTGGGGATGCAGAACTGATCATCCAGTAGGTCAAAAAGGTTTATCAGGACAAACATCCTCATCTCAGGAATTACAGGAACGAGGTATGGGACCTTGTGAATAATTTCTTCCTGGATTTTAACATCTCTTTCATTCCAAGGGAAGAAAATGCCCCAGCTGACTTTCTAGCTTTCACAGCTAGTCTGTTCGAAGTCCCTGCGCTGCCCACTGTCGGGTCTGAGGTTGAAATAAAATACAGACCCGCTGTACCAGACAATGTCAAGCATTGGAAGGTATTCCAGGATGATCAAGAGATTGAAAAGTTTCTCCAATCAGTAGATGAGTTTTCCGCATTGCACATAGATGAGGACCCTGACACAGAAGATGATAATCACTCTGGGGAGTTTTTGAATGAAATTGCTGACCACCAGATTATACAGCTACCAAGCAACCACATCGCGAAAGGACTGATCCCATTAGAAAGGTTGTTCGATGGGAATTATGTGGCAGTAAAGGGTAGAGTTTCAGGTGATGATGATGACACAAATGAGTGCAACATAGGCACACCAGAGGAGCCCAAGTTTGTTAAGCTGTCAAAGAGTCTGACTGAGGAGTAGAGGGTCGGATATACTAAGTTGCTGAGAGAATTTGTTGATGTGTTTGCATGGACCTACGAAGATCTCAAGACGTATGACACATCAGTCGTTGAGCACAACATCTCGTTGAAAGAGGAGGCTAAGCCATTCAAGAAGAAGCTGAGACAGATAAATCCTATGCTACTACCTATCATGGAGAGGGAGGTGAAGAAGTTGCTGGATGCTCAGATCATTGTCCCCTTGAGATATTCCGACTAGGTGGCAAACTTGGTCCCAGTAAGAAAGAAAAGTGGCGAAATCAGACTCTGTGTTGATTTCAGAAACCTGTACAAGAGCTCAAGGAAAGATAATTATCCCCTGCTCAACATGGAACATATATTGTAGAAGGTCACCGGTGCATCCAAAATATCCATGATTGATGGTTTCTCTGGATACAATCAGATATCAGTCATGCCGGAGGACCGAGAAAAGACAACATTCACCACTCCTTGGGGCACATTCATGTATGAACATTCATAGTATGGAATGTAGATAAAAATACATAGAATTCAGGAACAATCTTGGAGAGAATGGTGAGAACCATTTGTTTCTCCTCCTTCAATTTATCAACCACGCAAGCTTTGAGTTGCGACAGTAAATCCTTGAATTTTGTAAATAAATCTTGGATATTCTCGAAGCTTTTTGGATACAATGTGAACAAATCCACCTCTAGAATGTGTCCCCTCACCTCATCTTGTTTTCCAAATATCCCTTACAATATGTTCCAGGCTTCATTGGGAGTCTTATAGGAAGATATATGAAAAAGGAGATCGGGAGAAATAAGACTGCAAATTGTTCGGAGTGCCTCATCCATGTGATTTAAGTACTTGGATTTTTCTATGGATCATGTTGGTTTTGGATATGTATTCATGGTTAAACTATACAACCCTTTGGACTAGATATGTATGGATATTTTATCCTTCCATGCAAAATAGTTGTAAGGTGTAAGGATGAATTCCTTTTGGAATTCCATCTTTCCGCTGTCTTCAATATTTTGTACCTGCAAAAAAATTTGGTGTAGCTTTTTCTTAGCAGTCTGTCATCTCTGATACCATGTAAATGTGTTGAAACTTCTCATAATATATCTAGCTAAAAAATTATACACACATTTCCAGAGACAATAGAAGAAAGAAGAAGAAGGAGAGAAAGAATGCAAGAATTCTCAATAACCGTTGTAAATAATGAATAATTTACACATGATATAATATGTATAACTCAATAAGTTAGACTTGAGGTGAACCAATGTGCCATAGTGGTGGTCTAGAGTGATATGGAAACACACCAATAGTTACGGGAGTAAACTGCCACCTATTCTAGTCTCTTAGGCAGTTATGGGAGTGAACGACCACCTAGTTGAGTTAACTAGTCAACTAGTCTTCAGTTAACTGACTAAGAAGAGAGTAGTGGGGAGTTAACTCAGGGAATCGGGGCTAATGTGCCACTCTGGTGATGATACCAAGGAAAGGTTGAATTATCATGGTGATGATCTCAATGTTGCATGGTGATAATCCCAATGCAACATCTAAACTCAACTCAACTAGTCAAACTGAAGTGTCAACTGAAAGAGAATACTCTCCAAGTGGAATATTCTCCGCTAAAATATAGGAGAATAGATAATGACTAATTATAAATAATAAACAAGGAATAACCTTACGAAAAACAAATCCTAGGTGTGTGTGAAGTAACTCCAACAAAATCCCTCACATTTCTCCTCGTATTTATGTTCCTACTTTGCGCCGAATCTGATGCATAGTAACCTTTTGCACTAAAACTAATTGTTGATATTTTCCTTGTGTGTAGCCCACCAGCTTGTAGTTGTATATTTTAAAGTAATATATAATGATGGTAATATCTTATTTTCCATAACCTCTACCTCATAATTCATTAAAAATTATTCTAAATCATTGAAGCCATATAAGGTAGGAGGTTCTCTTACCTTTGTACAAACCCATCTCAATGTGCACGTCATTCTGGCACATCTCCTGGTAGATAATTCATGTAGTCACTGCTGCCAGTTTTCCAGTCATGTTTCAGTGTCTGAAGAACAAGAAATAATACTCCTCCAACTAAGCATGCCATCTACAATTGGGTTAATATAATCCTCTTCACGTGTGGTAGTTTTGTATAACTGATTCACATCTTTTGTCAGGATATTCTCTGTAGGTTCTACGTACCTTCCTCCTTATGAGGGATCCAATGGCACAATAAATTTGTATTCTCCATACTCAAATATCATATTTCTTGTCTTTAAATTGATAATAACCTTGTTATCAAAATCCTAATCCATACCCAATAGTGTTGGATATGGAGAAGTATTGTCCACTATGTGAATGAACTCAAAATCAACCATGGTGAGCACACTATATAGATCTACTGGAATCCCCTTCAATTGACCAATTCGCACTACTCCATGTTGATTTTCCAACTTTAAATGAATAGGTGAATACCCAAAATGTGGTTCTCCCATATCTTCCCAAGGCTTCTTTGGCAGAACATTGACTTTAGATCCTAATTCTAGTAGGATATCCCGCATATTGAAATCTCCTATGTTAGCATTCCATATGAATTTCCTATTCCTTCTTCTCTTCTTATGGACCTGATATACTCTTTTTACCCCTTTGTAACATCCCAGTTTTAACCCTTATGAACTATATTGTATTATGTAATCGTGACTTAGGCTGGTGAGCGGGTAAAGTAAAAAAGGGGCCAAAGTGCTTGGAAAATGTAATACTTCATATATATTAATGGATGAAAGACAACAAGGAAAAAATAAATAGGGGTTTATGATTCCATGAGAGAGGGGGATTTAGTGGATAATTCTTTTTATTATTATTTATTTACCCATAATTGATTTTATGGAGAAAAAGGGGTTACATGAGCTTCTTGGGAGGGAGGCCATGTGGCTCTTGTATTCATGTAATTATTTGAACATCCCTTGGGGGATATTTTTGGGGCGTTCTTCCCCTTGTTCTCTTATTATTCTTACTCTTCACTCACTATTTCTTTTTTGTGTGCTCTTGGGATGAGAATGGAAATGAATGGTAGGCAGAGGAGAGCCGTCATTGAATGGTTGTAATGATTTATTGATCATTTCAGGAGGGAATGGATGCCTCTGTGCATGAGGTCGATGGTAGTTCGGATGGAACTGTCCACAACTGAGAGTCCTTGGAGTTTCCATTAGGGATATTTCCTCACCAGTAGAAATGAATCCCTTGAGAGAAATGGAACAACCTCAGGGACCACATGGTAGAGAAAGGTGTTCATTTCTTGGGGTTGTGTAGGCTGAGGGGGAAAGAGAGTTGGAAATTAGGATTTGTTTTGAGGTTGGGAAACCTGAGAGATACTTAGCCAACTGTTGTGTGTTTATACATGGCCTAGGACCTGTCCTTGTGGATTCATAGACCTAGCTCAAAGGTGACCTACTGTTGAGAGTAAATGAACAACAATGTCTATGGTTGGGAGGAACGTCATTGGTCTATAGCCAGTTGGTGAACATTTACTTGCAAAGATAAGTGCTCTTTGTGTTTTCTGTGTAATGTTTATTTCCGATTTCTATTTAATTATCTCTAATATACGTATTTTTAATGTGCCTATCTCCTAGATATTTGTTGTGCATGGAACATTGTTTATCTCTTTTATGTTGTGGCATGGATCTTGATTAATGCATTTGGTTCTTTCATGTTTTTTTTTTATTAAATGTTGTTAGAATTCGAGATTCGTTCAAAGAACTGAGTCTTGGGATTGCAGCATGCCCTTCCTACTGGTGGTTGGGTGTGTTGCAGCTTGTTTAATTGTCATAGTCTGTCCTGTGTGTTGCTAGGCATGTTACAGATTGGTATCAGAGATACTGGTTGAAACATAGGGCATGTATGGGCCAAATATGTTTTTTAGAGTCTCGTGGTTGTGATCTGTTTATGACCTTGAAGTTGTAAATCTCAGGAGGAATGGCATTGCAAATTCCACGTAGAATCTAGAACGTCATAGATCCTTTGTAAGGGATTGAAGGATGGTGACTGTCCCTTTCAAATTTGGGAGCGATTGCCACTATGGGATCAAGAGATATATGGATTGTTGGATCAGAGGGCCGGTGAGTAGGATCCATCTGATGAAGGAAAACCTAGAAGTTTTGAAAGGTTAAGTCTCAGTCATTAGATCTAGATTTTTTATCATCAGTCATCGATCAAGGCCAAGCACGAAGGGTAATAATTCATAACTTCACCACTTCGACGATATTGGTAGGCATACAAAGCTTGAACTATCGAAGGCCGGGTCTCTAAGTCTCGTTGATCATTAGATGGAGCGGTGGATTTCAGGAGTGTTTAGTACTGTCACATATAGGAAGTACTTGAGAGTATGGGGGTTATCTGGAGAAAGAAAACCCGAAGCCAAAGAGAGAGTTAATCGTAGTCATTGGATATGGGAGGAGTGTGATCCATTGATTTTAGTTCAAAATTTAGCTATCCGAGAGGTACCAGGTGTCGGACTTGGGAAACCTCTAAAGCCTGGAGTCCCAGAGTCCCGAATTTGATTGATGATGTGGCTTATTACACATGGTAGGGGTGCCGTGTGGGCACACTTTTCTTCTAGTTTTGGTACCTTTTGGACCCTCATCTGTTCATTTTTGAATGACTAGTGGAACATGTGCGACGATTCCACGTCACCTTGGGTGACATCAGCGTGTTGTGTCATCTTCAGGAGTATGTGACTCCGAGGGTTTCTAGGTTTCTACCAGTGAAATGTGCCAAATCCTAAAGTCGTGAAGGCATGCAGGTCGTTGATCTAGGATCCCTTCAGGACCTTTCTCAACCGTTAGATCAAGTAGTGGAGGGATAGTGTAAGTGAAGGTGTTAACCGATGGTAAGCGATCATTTTCACTTTAAGACCGCTTCGATAGGTATAACTCCAAAGGAGTTGAGAATATCGAGATTTTAAATGTTCCGGAGCCCCGGAGTGGCGAAGTCCTGGAATTCCCGTCAATCATTAGATTGAGGGAAGGACTTCAAGAGTGTTGTGAGATATCGAATATAGAAGTGGTATAAGGGTAGCGTAGTTCAGTCTTTGAAACTTAACCACTCCGATGATTACTAAGTATGTTGTAGATAAAAACATCGAAGCATCATAGCCTTGAAGTGTCAAATGCATGAAAGTGTAAAGTCGTGATGTCATGCAGACCATCGGATCTGGAGCAGTGATTGTGGATCATCCATGTGGTTGATGATGTGGCTCATGCCACACCCAGTTTTAGTACCTTTTAGACAATGATCTATCTATTTTTTAGTAACACGTGACACATGTGCTATGGGTCCACGTCACCTTGGGTGATGTCAACATGTCATGCCATCTATGAGAGCATGTTACTCTAGGGTTGTCCAAGTTTTGTTAGTAAAAAATGTCAAAGCTTGAAGTCACAAAAGCATGCAAGCCGTCAATGTAAGATCCCTTCGGGACCTCTCTCGACCGTTAAATAAAGCAGAGGGAGCAGAGATAAGTACTTCAAAGGATTGTCACTCCATGGAAGTGGAAGACTTGGGAATGGAAATATCCTAGAGCACTGAATTTCTGGAGTATGTGAGAATATCCATATCAATTCTTGATTAATTCTTGATCGTCCTTGGATGAGTAGAGTAATCACTTCAGAGGATTGTCACTACGGGGAGGTGGAAGAATCATGAATGAAAATATCTCGGAACCCCAGAGTGTCAAAATTCCGAATTGGTTGAGAGTTCTCCATCTCAATGCTTGATTAATTCATAGTTGTTGATCTCATTGAAGCCTCCAAATGGGGGTCAATACCGTCCATTCGACGGGAGATTAAATCTCAATTGTTTGTTTTTTCTAGTGGAGTTATTAAAGGCTTCGGAAAGTGTAACTCTGGGGGAAAACAAAAGTTGAAAAGGGAAAAGAGTTGAAGGCCGAAGTCCATAGGAATTGGTCCTAGCATCGGTCCCATGCTAAGTTAAGAAGGGCCTAGAAGTGAACGAACCCTCAGACTTGGTGTTCGCACAAGCTCTCATGTGGAAGAACACAGAGAAAAGCACTAAAAGGTTATTAAGCCCTCAGACATTATGTTTGAATGAGGTCCTGTGTAGAGAATAAAGAGAAGAGCACTAGAGGAAGGCACCAAAGAGTTAATACGATCGCGGTTTCGAGCCATGTTCATACGGAACTTGGTTTGAAGGAAGCACCTTTGTAGTTTTCAATTTTTTGTATAAGCTCAGGGGGCTAAAAGTGTTTTTTCAGGGAGCACTAATGTTTAACTCCGATATCTGATTGGGGCGAGATTTCAGTCATTGGAAAACCGATTCAGAGGAGAATGACTTGGAATAATTATATTTTTGGATAATTGATGCAGGAGAATCACACCACCTCAGCACACACCAGTTGATTAGCATGAGTGGTGCGCATTCAATGAAGGGAGAGGCACCACCCTCTCATTTTTCCTTCTAGAATATAAATCATGATTAAGGAAGTTAATGTTGACAGTTTGGTAGAGCCAATTTGTACCTTCGCACAAGATGTAGATGAGGTGGCCATTAAGTGGTTGACGGTAGGAGGGATCTGCATCCGGTTCGAATCAGGTTTCCATCATTGTAATCTTTCTCATTAGTCACGTGTTTTGAATGGTGATTAGACACTATTACCACTCTATAAATTTTTCCAGGATGATAGACAAATGGCAGAGGTAACTGTTTCAACCAACTTTAGAGCTGAGGCACTAGCCCGCTCAACTCAGAGAGGTCTCTCTCGTGTCACTTGATATTTATTTGGAGATCAGTGGCTAGATTTGGTTTGTTTTGGGGGTTTCTAATAATTTTTATGGAAATGAAAGGGAGGATCACTCCTAGCTATGGAGTAAAAATTCTGAAAGTGAATGAAAACAGTGACCAACTGATAGAACTCTTTAGAGGATAAAGCTAAATGAGGCAATGAATCTGAGTTATATTTGAATTTAAGTAGAATGTAGGAAGATAGAGAAAACAAATAACTGCATTAGAGAATTATGGAAATGAATTCTTAATTATCTAACAATAAACATACATAATTTAAATTGCTTAAGCCAAGAGCATCACAAGACGAATTCTAGGCGTTTAACTTTCCAATTTAAACAGACGAAAATGTAAATGGAATAAAAGATCACAGGAAATGCATACAATGAAGGAAGAAAAAAATCATATGACCACCATTAGAATCTTTTCATAGAGACTTCAAAATCATCTTCATATATATTCAATTCAACTTTATAAGATAACAATAGAGTTCAAAACAACCAAAACAATGCTCTTTCACTTCTGCCAACATTAGCTCATTCAAGTATTCCAATATTTATACAATTCAATTACAATGGATGAAACTGAAATGTTTCATCTTCTATAATTGATTATAATAATTTCCACTGACAGTCTCAGTATATGAGCCAATTTACAATGATTACACAAAACGCATTTCAAAACTAGCAATGGGTTTCTCTGACTGCTCATCTTCCTTTACGATACCTAGCTTGTCTTGATCTTCTGTCGAATTTGCAAATTCGGTGACACCTAGAGATCATTTACTAGTTTCGTGGAAACTACATTTTGTCTTACCCAGCCACAGGTTTTCTTTACATTGTGAGTTAGAAGGAATCTCATAATCCATCATCTCCTTAATCAAAATTTCCAGTTCAATCCACGTGGCATAGGACATCGTCAGCAGGCCAATCTTCAGTATTTTAAATTGATTCAAAATTTCGAAGTTTGTGGCCAAATACTCTACCAGGCTTGGGCCTTTCAGAGTTTCCTCCATAGCTTCAAATTTGGAATGGTCCATCCTAAACTGAATGAGGAGAGAATTGTAGTCTTAATTGTATAATGAACCTTTTCCATCCCAAAATGGTGGGACACCCTTGATAAACAATTGTTCAAACGTATCTTTAAAATCCAGTATAATGTGCTCCATTTGCATAGATTTGTTTTGAGCTAATTTGATAAAGTTGTTCTTGGCGATGATCCTCCTAGCCAAAATGATCAACACAGTTCTTTCCTTCACCCTGATAGTTTGAAGATCAACAGTGGGAACCGAATTCAGCAAATCAATAGCGTTCTAGGCCCATTCCGAGGGTTTCTTGGCTAATGTTTCATTAACAACAATACACCTTCTTCAGGCCGTGGTAGCCACGCTGTCTTTGTCATTTATAAAATTCATATAAACCATGAACTTAGCAGCCTCTGCAGCAATAACATCCCAGATCACATGTTTAGATCCTTGTAACAGTGTTTTACCCTTTAACCTCATTTTCATCTTGCTCAACCTCTCTTGCAAATCTTGGTTTTGTATTTGGAGTGGAGCCATCATTTCATCTCTTGTTTCACATTTTCTAAGGCCTCCTTAAGGCTTATGATTTCCCCTGTCTGTAAAATCCCTTGGGACATGCCTTGAACCAGTCCAACAATGCTTGATCCAGCTTCTGTATTAGCAGGTACAATGACAACCATATCTTATGTTGCTACTTGTTCCTATAACCGGTTTTCTTTCTCTTTTTCCAGCTGCAACACTTTATCTTTGTAATTTAGTGCTTCTTGTCTGAATGTCTCCTTTTCTTGCTTTAGGGCTATTAGTTATGTTTTCTATGGATGTTCTATGGAGGACATCTTCAACTTCTTCTTTAGGCTTTAGATCATCTTATATTTCTCATGTAAAGAAGCCTTTATCCCTTGAGGGCCTTCAGATTCCAATCTTTTGACTTGTGTCTACCAGGATTTGCTGGATGCTTTTTCCTGTTTCAATTGCCCATCTAATTTTAGTGCATGTGTTGCTAATCTTGAAACTTTCAGAATGAAACTTAGGTACTCTGAATATAGCATGTCACTGGCATTCTTGTAAAACTTTACTTTGCCAAGGGAACCAATATTCTCATAATGCATCTTGATTTCAGACACTTTATCATCATCTTCTATTGCTATATTAAACTTCTTTCTTTCTACATCCCTAAATAAGAACAGGGAAGCCGTATGCTGGGAGATTTTCTCTACTTTGAACAACAAGTCTCTTATTTCACTATTGGCCATACTTCCCTTTACAACATATTGGTTCATCAAGTCCTCTTTGGATTGATAGACTTCCCCAAGTGTCTTGCTAAATATATGTTTCTTGTTGCTGAAAACCCTTGAGCTTCTTTCACTTTGTGGTTTTCTTCCTGTACCAACCTCTTCATTCTTGGCTCCACATTCTACCATTTTCATGCTCATTTTCTTTTTAGGTTCTTCTTCTTCTAGGTCCACCACTTGAGAGGATGGTGTAATTTTCATTTTCTTGAGAATATCTTCCTGACTAATGGCATCCAGTGCCTCTAAACTGTTCCTTTTATTATAAACACTGATTTTTGGAGCTTTGACAACTAGCCTAGGGGAAGGTTTATGTGTTGTATTCTGCTAAGGTGCTGAATCTGTCCATTTTTTCTGATTAGGTTGCAAAGTGACCTCCATATCTGTACAGGTTTCTAGATTAGTCATCTTATCAAATCCTTCAACATGATCATGCTCATATGAACCTTTTCTTCTCATCAATCTTCTCTTTGATATGATCTGATGCAGATCATACTTCCTCCCTTGTAACTATGTAAACCTAAATTCATTGAGTTTGTATTGGATCTGGGGTAAACAAGACTTATAATTTACCATAAAGGGTCCTACCATGAAAGTAAATTTCAAGTTAGATGCCTTGTGCACTTTCAAAAAATGCTCCGTCTCTAAAATTATCCATTGTATGATGAAATCTAAGGCAAAGATTATGGGAGTCAGAAAGACTGGTAAAAGGTAAGGTCCCTCTTGATATCCATATACTCAAATCATAGTAGATTGTATGAACAACATCCAATCTCCCACCCTACTCTCTGAATTTGGTTGAAAAAAAGATTTTTGTTTCTTCCAGAACCCTTGGCAGGTTCGTGCTGAAGATAAGACTGTGTGCCTTGGACATGGTCTTGTTGATGAATATAAGCATGGTGATCCTTTTACATTAAGTCGAGATGAATGTGTTTTCAGGGTATTCGGTCTTGTTCAATTCCAGGAACATTCTCAAAAAATGTGTGCATTATATGAAGTGTCTCAATGAATTGAAATTTACCAGCTGTTGATGCATATTATCAACTATGAACCTGTTGAAACTGATACAAACTAACTCACTAGACTCTGACTGTTAAGAACCAAATATCAATATAGCATAGAAAAACCTCATAAAAAGTACTGAATGCCTTGAAAAAGAGATAATTTCAGATAATAAGCCTCTTCGAGGGGGAAACCTCCTGTTACCCCATTTAAATGTTCAAGTACAAGATGATTCAAAATGAAAATGTCTCCTTGGTATATATAGGAGACTAGGAGGTATAATTAAAACTAATGGCCTAAAGCCAACATAAATAAATTAACATTACTAATATAATATGCCCCAATTAAGGGGTAATGAACCAATATTAGGGCTTAACATGCCCCTCCCCTTGAGACAAGTGTTGTCTGCAATGCTTGAGTAACTCTGGATGCTTCTGTATAGAAGACTCATCTTCCCAAGTGGAATCTTCAATCGGTAGTTTCCTCCATTTAATGAGATACTCTGAAATGGATCTATTCCTCGGTTGGAAAATTCTTATGTCAGTGATGGCTTCAGGCTCCAATATGATTTTTCCTTCCTCGTCAAGTTCTATAAATATAGTTTGAACTGGGATCTTGTCGCCTATAACCTTCCTTAAGCATGAAACATGGAAAACTGGGTGCACTCATGAAGATGCATGCAACTCCAATTTCTATGCCATAGTACCAAGATTTTGCAACACCTTATAAGGGCCATAGTACTTTGGTCATAATTTAATATCCTTCTTGGCTTGCTTGAGGGACATCTATTTTTATGGTTTTAGTATTAAAAACACCCAATCCCCTACTTCAAAAATTCTTTCACTACGAGGTTGATCTTCTTGTTGTTTCATTCGATTATGTGCCATGGTCAGGTTGTCCTTTAATATTTGGAGAACTTGTTCTTGATTCTTGATGTGATCTTCCACTGCTTGAACCTTAGATTTTTATTTTAGAGAAGAATTTATGGAACGAGGGTGGTATCCATAAAGTGCCACAAATGGTGTCATTTTTGTTGCAGTATGAAAGGAAGTGTTATACCACCATTCTGCCAAGGGTAACCATTTGAACCATTGTGTTTGTTTATCAGAGACAAAGCAACGAAGGTAGCCTTCCAGACATTTGTTCACTATCTTGGTTTGTCCATTAGATTGAGGATGATAGGATGAGCTATGAGCCAATTGAGTACCCAAACAAGAAAATAATTTTGTCCAAAAATGTCTAGTGAAGATGGGATCTCTATCACTTACAATAATCTTTGGGCTTCCATGTATCTTTTGAACTGTCTCCATGAATGCGGTGGCAACTGTACCAGCTTTGAAGGGATGAGAGTGTGCACAAAAGTGTGCGTTATTGGTTAGTCTATCAACAATAACCATGATGACACTCTTTCCTTCAGACTTTGGTAACCCTGTGATGAAATCCATGTAAACCTCCTCCCAACACTGACTTGGGATGGATAATGGTTGTAAAAGACCCGGGGTCTTAATTGTTTCCACCTTATTTTGTTGGCAAACTAAACATTTTTCCACAAACCTTTGAACATCAGTTTTAAGGCCATCCCCAAAAAAATCCTTCTTGACTCTATGGTAGATTTTCAAAAATCCTGAGTGCCCTCCTACTGGAGAGGTGTGTAATTCTAATAGTACCGTTTGTTTGAGTTGGAAGTTCTTACATAAATATATGCGATCTTTGTACCATAGTGAATCATTTTTTCATGTAAATATATTTGATGCACTGAAATCCTGCTGCAACCTTTGAATGAGAGTCCACACTTTTTTGTCATTCTTCCATTCATCCCTTGCTTCTATTATCCAATCAGGTTGGATGATTGAGATAGCACAGAGAAAGGCCTCAACATATTCATCCTTTCTTGAGAGTGCATCTGCCACAACATTTTGCATCCCCTTTTTATAGATGATTTCAAAATAATAACCCAATATCTTGGTTACCCATTTTTGTTGTTCTTCTGAAGATAGTCATTGTTCCAAGAAGTATTTAAGACTATCATGATCTGTTTTGACCTTGAAGTGCCTACCTATTAGGTAAGTATGCCATTTCTTCAATGCATGCAGTATTGTCATCATTTCCTTCTCATAAATGGGTTTGTGTAAGTCCTTTCCCTTGAGTCGTTGACTTTCAAAAGCCAGGGGCCTTCCTTCTTGCATTAGGACAACACCAATTCCATTTCCTGAGGCATCACATTCCACAATAAAGGTTTTTGTGAAGTCTGAAGTGGTCAAGACAAGAGCTTTTCACATCACCTCTTTAAGTTGTTCAAAATCTTTAGTTGCCTCTGGAGTCCATGAAAACGCATCCTTCTTAGTTAGTTCCATTAAAGGTGCTACTATTCTTCCATAGTTTCGAACAAACTTGTGGTAGTAACCTATCAAACCCAAAAATCCTCTAAGATTCTTCAATGTTTTGGGAATCGGTCAGTCCATCATGGAATTAATATTGTTAGGGTCTACCTTGACACCTTCATGAGATACAATATGACCCAAATACTCTACCACCTTTACTCCAAATAAACGTTTGGATGGTTTGGCATATATTTGTTGCTCCTTTAGTAGTTCCAACACCTTGTCAACATGTCGCACATGATCCTCCCAAGACTTGCTATAGATTAGTATATCATCAAAAAATACCAACACAAATTTTCAAAGGAAGGGATTGAAAATGGAATTCATCAACCCTTGGAATGTGGAAGGTGCATTTGTAAGGCCAAAAGGCATGACCAAAAATTCATAATGGCCTTCATGAGTTTGGACTATTGTTTTTGGGATATCTTCTTCCTTCATTCTGATCTGATGATACCCTGAACGGAGATCCAATTTTGTGAAATATATTGTTCCATGTAGTTCATCTAAAAAATCATCAATGAAGGGAATGGGAAACTTATATTTAATAGTGATCTTGTTGAGCTCTCTATAATCTGGACACATATGCCATGAACTATCTTTCTTGAATACCATTACCACTGGTGGAGAGTAAGAACTTTGGGTAGGTCTAATAATGCCAACCTCTAACATTTCTTCAACCATGCACTCAATTTCACTCTTCTGGGAATAAGAGTATCTGTATGGCCTGATGTTAGGAGGAACACTCCTAAGAATTAGGTGAATTTCATGTTCATGATTTCGAGTGGGTGGAATACCTTTGGGAATATCTTCAAATACTTTGGAATGCTTATCAATGATCCTTTGGAGATCTTGAGGAATAGATGGCTTAGAAGTTTGAACATCTAGTGAGCATAGTTGTGCAATAATGCCTTGATGCTCCTTTTTCAATAATTTTTTCATGCCATTGGAGCTTATCACCTTACTGGGTTTCCCTGTGATACCTCTTAACTCAATTTCTTTTCCTTCCAATGAAAATTTCATGAAAAGTTGTTGAAAATTAAAAGGCATTGTTCCTAATGATTGTAACCATTAGATTCCAAGTACAACATCTACACCACCCATGGATATAGAAATCATTGGAATATTCATTACATATTCTCCCATAGTAAGATTGATCTTATTGCATTTTCCCGAGCAATTGATAGTTCCTCCATCTGCAATCATTGCTTGAAACTCTGGCGCTAGATATCCAAAGAAATTGAGAGCTTTGGCTAATTTATAGTGAATGAAATTATGAGTACTTCCAAAATAAATTAGGACTATTACCTTTTTATTTTTTATGTATCCTTCGATATTGAGGGTTTGAGGAGTGATAATTCCAGCCAATGAATCACATGATATCGTGGGAGTCAACTCTTCAGATGAAATTGCTTCTACATTTTTATCTTGAGATGGTTCTTGTTCTTGTTCTTCTTCCTCTTCACAATATATGTAGAATAATTTCTTCTCACCACACTTATGTCCCTTATTGTACTTGCTGTCACAATTAAAGCATAAACCTTTTTCTTTTCTTTCCTCCAATTGTTGAGGTGTCAAACTTGTAGGTTGAGGTGTTTTAGAAGAAGGAGCATTGTTCTCTCTATAGATGTTAGGATTGATCCTTCTAGTAGATATAGCCATATTTTTACTTTCAACATTTCTTTCCACCTTAAATGCATTCTCCAATGATTTGGGTTCCCAAAGGTGAACTTCATGTTGAATGTTATCCTTTAAAGTTCCCATGAATACATCAATCAAGTGCTCATCTATAATATCATTTACCTTTATATTTAGTCTTTGGAAGTTCTCAAAGTGCTCGGTAACTGAACCCTTTTGCTTGAGATTTATCAATTGGCTAAAGAAGGTATTGCTCCTTGTATCCTCATAGTGTGCTATCATTTCTTCCATGAAAATTGTCCAAGTGACGAGTGACTTGCGAGAACAAATCCATCGATAACATACAAATTGATTAGGTTCTAAATATAAAGAAGCAATTTTTACCTTTTGTGTATGTGGCACATTATGTAGATCAAATAATTGCTCCATCTGAAGTATCCATGTGATTGGGTCCTTGCCATCAAACTTCCTCATATCGATCTTAGGAACGTGGTTGGTCTTCAACCCAAAGTTGGAGTTTCTCCATTCTTAATTCACTTTCCTTATGTCTTCATCATGAATTTCATGGGATGCATTTTCACTTGCAGGTGTCTTCTTTGTTACGGAATTTTTCAATACTTCCATGATATCCTCTTTTAAACCATCCATCTTTACCTCCAACTTAGCTTCCATCTCTTGTAGTTCATCTTTTGTAACTATATTCTTTTGTAAATCATTTATGTCCCTATTCATTTCTTCACCTTCATCAAGAGTCCAAGTAGGATTGTCTGGAGGCTTATTTGGTGTAGAAGTTCCCTTTTTGGGTGGCATGTTGGCCAAGTATCACTTTTGAACCTTGATTTT
>ML780505.1:81807-124258 GCA_009831015.1 Picea engelmannii | reverse complement strand
TGGAGGCTTATTTGGTGTAGAAGTTCCCTTTTTGGGTGGCATGTTGGCCAAGTATCACTTTTGAACCTTGATTTTGAGGTGGTTCTGCTAGACAATCTTTCTTCTATTGTATCTCCCAAGTTTCGACCCTTCTAGGTATGAAAATTTCTTTTATGTAGTTCTCTGATATTTCTTCTTTGAAATTCCATAGGGCTAATCAAAATTGGATGTGCCAAGTGGAATTTAGGGTAACTTCCCCACAACTTGCTGATTTTTGGCCTTCCCAAGAGATCTCACTTGTATAACATTCCCCACACAATTGATATAAAATTCTGAAACTCATACCAAAAATACTACAGACTGGCCATGATCCAATGAAACTAGTCCCACTCAATTTGGATACTCTAGGAAGAAGTTATGATTGTTTTACCTGGAACACCTTCTTGAGACTAGTCAATAGGACTAGTCAGATACCCTATCTTACATAGGGTGTATCTACAAATTTAAGATGACACAGAAGCTTAAATTTTTACCACATATACCTTACTAAGTTTTGTGAATATCCTTTGGATTTCAGGATCTGAAACGTTACCGAAATTTTTTTATAGCGAAAATTCCGCAATGACTTAGTTCAGGATGATTCCAGAACCCTATCTTGTATAGGTTGTATCTCCGAAATTATAAGGCCTCAGGATCTGAAATTTGAACCCAACGTACCTTGATCTGTCTACTAAACATCCTCCAATACGTTCCTTCTGAAACATTGTAGAAAAAAAGTTACAGTGAAAATTCCAATGTGTCTCAGATGTAGCTATGAAACCCCAAGACCTTGAGCTCTGATACCATATGTTAAGAACCAAATATCAATATAGCATAGAAAAACCTCAGTAAAAGTACTCAACACCTTGAAAAATAGATAATTTCAGATAATAAGCCTCTTTGAGGGGGAAACCTCCTTTTACCCCACTTAAATGTTCAAGTACAAGATGATTCAAAATGAAAATATCTCCTTGGTATATATAGGAGACTAGGAGGTATAATTACAACTAAAGGCCTAAAGCTGACATAAATAAAATAACATTACTAATATAATATGCCCCAATTAAAGGGTAATGAGCCAATATTAGGGCTTAACACTGACATAAAAAGTTTAAACAGGAAACCCAACATGACTTCTACTACAAACCTATCGTTATCCAACTCTAAAATTTGACTAAGCAGGGAACAAGCCCATTGGACCTCAATAATCATAACGTTTATATTTATAGGTTACGAAAGACTTTAGAAATCGTGTTCAGGTTTGACAATGGTTTGCAGAAACAGGGTTTTTACTTCTGAGGGGAATTCTTTGTATACTGTAATCATTTTCTCTTCCTGGAACGAATCTAACACTGTGGATCAAGACTCTGGTGTACTAAGGGTGTTTCGAAGAGACAAAATATCTATATCTCATAAAACATCTGCCCCTACCTTATTCAAAATGACATTTTCTACCTCCGAATATTGCTCCACACACTAGCTTACAAACTCAGGGAAAGGGAAAAATACTTCTATGAGGTAAGGTGTAATGGAAGATTGGGCCACTTTGAGGAAGAGTATCCGTTTTCCAACATTGTCTAGAAAATTTGATTTGGGCACGGAAATGGGTGAAACTGTATTTTCTGTTTCAAATACGTCAGAATCCCTGTCAATTAGGGCTTCTTATTTAGCGACAAATTCTTTCTCTTTCACGGACAAAATGACAGGGTTGTTGGCCATGATGAGAAATACCTATAAATCAGCGGAAGGTGTGCGAAATGATTTCACTGTTGATGCTTAATTTTGAATGGAGGGTTTGTGACACTTTTCAAACGTTTGAGTGCTTTGAAAAATTATAGAATAATGAACACGAGACCCTAATTTTATACGTGTTTTCCCATATCGGGGATTGGATAAAACGGTTTTGGGTAGACCGTTGTTTTCCCTGTTGTACATATGAGGGCGCCACATGTCCATGAATGAAACCACGGTAGTTTCCCTGACCTACCTTCGAAAGATTATCCTTAGTTCTACTTCAATGCCCGATATGTGTCTTGGTTGTCGATCTGGGTCTCTCTAAGATCTACAGTCTGCCAGGTCCCATCAACTCTTGATATCGGGGATTGGCGAAAACGCTTTTGGGTAGACCACTTTTTGCCCTGATGTTCCTCTGAAGGTTCCATGAATCCACGAATGAAACCATGGTAGTTTCCATGACCCACCTTTGAAAAAATTGTCTTTCACGTTATTTTGCCGCTCGATATGGGCCTGGGACATTGATTTTGGTTGCTTCAAGATCTACGATATATCGAGTCCTACCTTTCGCGCTTCCTCTATATTTGTCCATATACTTCCCTAAGTGACCTTATCCTCCAAATTTTCATACTTCCATAATGATGTATCTCTTTAGTAAATTTCTGAGACTTGGATCCTATTTGAAAAATTGTTATGGCGATAACATTGGCTCCAACTGGGGATTCTATCCTCCCTGCGAGGTAGAAAAGAACTATAGACTGAGTGCCTACCCATTGGGTTGTGGTTTGTCCATGAAATCTAAATCTTCTAGTATTTATTAAAAAATTCAAAATCAATCCAGCATAGCTCAGGGCCTTCACCGCGGGCTTCAACTATGCTTCTTTTATTCCAATTTCTTTATGCGAAAAGAAAACGTAAAAACGATTATGTACAATGAATGGTGTGGTGATGATTTTCAGACGATGTAATGCTTGAGCAACTTGGTATTCATACGCCCTCCTCCAACGATTTCTCCATTACTCTCCTATAACAAGTAGGGCATTTCTCCCATGGTAGGTTGCAATTTTTAACGGGCCCAACTATAGATGATCAAATTTTCCATGTTTTCCCTTATCTTCGTTTCTGGCATCCCATTTTAGTACGTAGTCTCCTGGTTCAAAGTCATCCACTTTGGTCTGTCTGTCAAAAGCCTCTTTGATCTTGTCTTGGCGTAGCTAAGCATTATTGAAGGACTTTTCCCTAGTTTGATGCATACTGATCACTCGTCATCTCTTCTCCAAATGGCGTTTGTTTTTTCCTCCTACTCTTGTAACAAATTCATTACCAACAATCCCAATGCAATACTTAAGGTAGCTTATGTACCATAAATGATTTGGAAAGGATATGTGGCAATAGATCTCTTTGGGGTTATCCTGTCAGCCTAGAGTGCGTGGATGAGATTTTTGTGCCATGCCTTTTTATTCTGTTGTAGTAATTTTTTGATGATTCTGACTAAGATTTTATTCGAAGACTCGGCCAATCCATTTATTTGTGGGTAGTACGATGTGGAATGACCAAGGTTAATGTTGTAATCACTGCAAAATTTCTCCAATTTTTAAAATTTGAAAGTTGCTGCATTGTCTATTATAATCTTGATAGGGCATCCGAATCTAGATAGAATATTGTCTTCTAAGAATTGAATGTGATAACATCATCTGTATTCTATCTGGTAGGAACTGCCTGAATCCACTTAGTGAAATAATCTGTTGCGGTCAGGATCCATTTGTGTTGAGATGATGATTGTGGATGTATTTCCCCTATAAAATCCAGGCCCCACTATCTAAAAGGAGCTTCCACTGAAATGGGTTTTAAAGGCAGAGTCTGCAATTTACATTTCCCATCGAAGATTTTACATTCATGGAACTTCAAAACCTCTTTATAAGCATCGAGAAAAATTCTAGTCCAATACAATACATCTGTTAGAATTTTATGCATAGTTGTCTTCCAATAAGGATGACCTCCAAAGTCACCTTTATGGAACTCTCTGATGGTTTTCTCTTCTTTTTATTCTATCAAACAACTCAATAAAATCCCTCCTAGATCTTTTCAATATAGCAATTCATTTACTATACAAAATTTTGTTTCCTTCAATTTCAAGAATTTTTCTTTTGTCTTACTAAATTCCAGAGGAGCTTGCAAATTTTTCAACACAAAGATGATATCTGCATACCATGTAGAGTTAAGAAATTTTTGGGATATTTGTGGAGTCACCCTTTCTTTTTATGTTGTAATGTCTGACAAGTCTGCAATGAAATTTAATCCCAAGAGTTCACAGTTCTTATGTGCCATCAACTTAGCAAGCCCCTCTCCTTTGATCAACTTCGCGGGTTTGATCTCTAGATCATATTCTAATAGTAATGCAATCCATTTTCCCCTCTTTCTTTCTGGGTGAGGCTGAGTCAAGATGTCCTTTACTGAGCTACTGGGCACATAAGCAGTGGTGTGGGAATGTAGGATGTAAACTCTGAATTCTTTCAAGTCTTTGACCAGATCATACACTTTTTTTCCATTATGTCATATTTCAAAGGCACATCTCTTAATGTCTTACTGTAGTATGCTATCTGTTTCTCAAAATTTTGGTCATATTTCTGGAGTAGCAAATCTACAATCATGTGTTCTGAGTCAAAAGAGAATAATATGAAATATTTTTCAAAATTAGGGCTTGCAAGTACTGGAGCTTTGGTTAATGCCACTTTGATGTCTTCAAAGGATTTTCTTGCTTCAGGAATCCACTTTATTCATTTCCCTTTCTAATCATGTTTGTGATGTGTTTTATAATTTCACCCAAATTTTGAATAAACCTTCTAAGAAAATTCACTTTGCCCAGGAAAGATTGTACCTCCTTTTTTCTTCTGGGTATGCAAATTTTCAAGATCCCATCAAATCTATTGGGGTCTACCTTTATCCATTCTTTTGAAATGATGTGACCCAACAACTTCCCTTCTTAAATGGAGAAATTTGACTTTTTAGGATTCAAAGAGATCCCGAACTTCCTGCATTTTTGAAATGCCCTTCTTAGGTGTTTTAGGTGTTCTTCATATGAGGTAGAATACACAGTGATGTCATCAATGTAGATAACAATGAATTTGTTTTTTTCATCAGCAAAATCTATGTCCATATCTCTTTGAAATGTTTCCCCTACATTCATAATCCCAAAAGGCATCTTGGCATATATAAATCTACCCCATGGTGTAGTAAATGTTGTCTTTTCCTGATCATCAAGGTGCACCATAATATGATTGTATCCTAAGAATCCATCTAACATTGACATCTTATGATAACCCACTACTTTCTATAAAATATTATCCATCTTAGGCAACAGGTAATGATCCTTTAGAGATACTTTGTTCAGATTCTTGAAATCCACACACAACCTAATTTCTTCGCTCTTTTTCCGAGGTGGCACCAGATTTGAAACCCATTTGGAAAACCTTAGGTACACTATGATTTTGGATTCAAACAGTTTCTTTACTTATTTTTCTATAAATGGTAACAACAGAGGGTTTATCCTTCTTAATTTCTGTTTGAATGGCTTGTGATATTCATTGATTAGGATGACATGTTGGATTATACTGGTATCATAAAATTTCAGCTCATCATAGCTCCAAGCCAAAACATCATGGAATTATTTCATTAATTTGACATACCTCTCTTTGAATTTATGGTTGAGTTGTATGGACAACTTCATGATCTTTGGATCTTCTGGAGTCTCGATATTTCATTTTTCCACATCCCCTTTATTTATTGTGATCTTCAGACTTCTTGCCACATCATTGTTATCAAAAAAAAATTCCAACGGGACCAAACCTTTGGGGATGATGTTACTCTTTAGTTGAATGATATTTCTTCTAGCAATCTGACTGTCAAAATATCCTTGTTTTGTGAAAGTAGCTACATCCACCTCATTGTCACAGTATTCTCCATCAATGTTCAAATTCTCGAACACATTCTCCATTTTGAGGAAACTTTCTATCTATTTGTCATCCTCAAAAACTTGTCAGTGCTTCATATTATCTGGTACTACTGGCCTATACTTGACCTCAACCTTGTAGTTTTTTTCAAGGAAAATCAGAACTCTAAAAACTATTTCCGAAGTAGTCAAGGCATCAACAACCTGATTTTGTTCTCTTAGAATTGCTGAAAGATTACATTCTAGAAACTTCTCGAGGAGGTCTAGTACCAGATTTCTATAAGCTCTCAATATAGTTTTTTTTTCTTGGCATATGCCATTGATTTGATTTATAATTAGCTCATAGTATCCATGCACAAAAATTCATTTGACACCCAATTATTCCAAAACATTCAACCCGAATATCAATTCTTCAAATTCAGCCATGGTATTGATGCATTCAAACACAATCTTATAAGAACATAATTTGGAGTCTCCTATGGGATGATTGATCCATATGCTAGTTCCAGCTCCTTCTCTACATGGAGCCCCGTCAAAATTCATTTTCCATATCTAATCCTCCGCATCATCTTGTTGTTCTGAAAATTATTCTATCCGCTGGTTAGGTTTTTCTTTGTCAGCCATAATGATTTATGTTTCCTCTTCTTTGGAGCATAGGTCATTGAAGAAAATAGAAGACCCCAATTCAATTTCCACTGAATAAACAGGATGATTGCTAGGTTGTGATTTGTTGCTGACCATGTATTTAAGAAAAACCCCTCTATACAATCTTTTTTCTTGACCAAAGACAGGAATAGTGGAATATGACATTTCCATATGGAGGGTTCCTTTTAATTTTTCATCCCATGACCTGTACAACAACATACCCAATTTTGGAGGGATATCAAAGACCACTACGTCCATTACCATATTCTTTGCATGGATTTGTGTCAAAGACACCAATAGATCCTTGATCAGGCTAAGTCATTTCACCTTTCTTGAATCGAAAGAGAGAAGATCCTTATAATGTCTTGTGACATCGAGACCCAATTGATGACCACTTTGGGCATCTGGTTGTGAGATGCTCATGAATCCAACATGACATTGTGAAAATTCATGTCGTGGATTTTCAAATTGACATAAAAAGGAGGCACTTCTTCATTTTCATGGCTTTCTTCTACTCTTGGTCATAATAGAATGGTTGGGTGATCATCTTGTATGCTCAGGGTATTAGAGGTTTGCCCGATCTTATGCATCCTGATGATCTAATTTCTGTACTCGCTATTGTTCATTAATTCATTAAATGGTATAGAAATTTTGATCTTAGCCATCTCACTTTCAAAATTAAAAGGGGATGAAGTCTTCTCTACCTCTTTGGTAATCGTTTCTTTCCTTGCTTCTAATATTTTCTTATGGGGTTCTTCTTTCTGCTTTCCCTTTTCCATAGTACCCTTTATAGCAGAATCGTTCCCATTAGAGTCCTTTGCAGTTGAATCTTTTTTGGGCTACCTTGCAGAAGGTATGTTACCCTGAGCTTCTTTAGTGGGATTTTCCTTTGGAGGGTTTGGGGGTACCTTTTTATTTCAAAGGTTATATTTTTTTTGGAATTACATGATGGTGTTTTGCAATCCTGTCTCATAATCTTCCCTTTCTATTGATACCCTTTCCTCTTCATCTTGCAAAAAGATCTCTCTTGCATCCATGAACTGGTCGTGTTCTTCTTTAGTGAAAAACACTTCTGTTTATTTATCATCATAGCAGTTCATGTTGTCTTCAAAATATCCATCATAATTTTCATCTATGTAATTATTTTGAAAAGGAGGCCTTATTTGCTAATCTCCTTCATTTCCTTGATTTCCCTAATTTGCCTAATTTTCCTGATTTGCCTGATCTGCTTGATTTTCTTGGTTCACCTAATTCCTTTTCTCTCTATGTCTAATCTGTGGAATTGCTGGTCTCCTTGGATTTCTGGGTGGATCATCAACCTGTTCTCTTGGGTTAGCTCTATTTCCCAGAGCCATTCTTTCCATCATTCTTTCCATGTTTCTCATCATTGCCTTAAACCTTTCCTCTAATGTTTGTGATGTTGAAGGATGTTCTTTATCTTGATTTATGTTTGTGTCCCTTCCAAAGTTATTTTTCATCTTCCCTTAATCCATTAGGTTCACTTTGAAATCTATGGAATTGGTCATCATATCATCCAATGTGGAAGATATTTGTTCTCTTAATAATAAAGAAAAGTCGCTTTCAAAATAATCAACATATTTGAAAAGAGAAGCTTTAGGGGGGTTTTACCTCAGCAGGAATTTCATTATAGACCTTGATGAATCTGGATGAAAAATCCTACACTGTTTTGTTGGATGATCTCTTCATGTTGTTGTACTGGGTCAACAAATGAAGGGGATTTTTCTTATCCACCCATTTTGCAAGGAAGCTTGTCTCAAAATCTTCAAAATTTGCGATATTGGCTAGTGGAAGGGCTCTGAACCACTTCCTCACTTCTCCTGCAAGAATTTGTGTAAACAGACTCATATTCACATCTTCAAAGTCCACCTCTTCCATGTCTATGAAATCATTAACTCAATCTAGATGCTTCTAAGATGATATGTTACCTTCAACATCATATAGTTTGATCCTTAGGTTGTAATCTTGAGGAAAATTGTGTAATTGAGGAGGTAGTATGAGGGGGGGGAATCTGGCTGCCATAGCTATTGTGAGGGGTCAGAGTGGTTGTTGGTTTTGAGTGGGGATCACTAAAGGGCTGACATATGCAGCTAGAATCAAATCTTGGAATCTCTTTTCATCAAATATGGTCTCACTTAAACAAGATTCAGACCTAGTTCTGAATATGATTTGCTCAAATTTTACGTTAAAGTCGAGGTATTCAATGCTAGTCACTCCGTCCTTGGGAAAAGATAGATATTGGTATGGACGAAACACTGGGGCTACTGGATTTTTGTTTCTTTTACGTACAAGCCTTTCAAGGTCAGACACAGGGATCGTAGCTTCTGGGTTTGGGTTGCTCCTCATGTGGATTTTCTTAGTAGCCAGGATTTCTATCTCACACGGTGTGGTGCAACTGGTCTCTGGGTAATGAAGTTGTCAGGGTAAAAGTAATCTTAGACAATAAGGTATTTGATTCACTATCACCCTTAGGGATCACACTAAAGCTTTAAGTCATTCTTCCCAGGGAAGATTTTTCAATTTCATCCCCGACAACGATGCCAAAATGTTAGTACTCTGTAAATTTTGTCTGGATGATAGAAAAATGAAATAGGTAATTATTTCAACTAGATTTAGAGCTAAGGCACTAGCTTGCTCAACTCAGAGAGGGATCTCTTAGGTCACTTGATATTTCTTTGGAAATCGATGGCTAGATTTGGTTTCTTTTGGAGGCTTTTAATACAGTTGTTGGCAATGAAGGGGAGTAACACTCAGGTCTATGGAGTCAAAATTCTAAATGTGAATGAAAACAATGATTAGTGGGTAGAACTCTCCAAAGGATAAGGCTAAATGAGGCAATGAATCTGAGTTATATTTTAATTTAAGTATAATGTAGGAAGATAGAGAAAAAAAATAACTGCATCAGAGCATTATGGAAATGAATTCTGAATTAGCTAAGAAGAAACATAAATGATATTAAATTACTTAAGCCAAGAGCATCACAGAATGAATTATGTGCCTTTAAATTTCTAATTTAAACAGACGAAAATGTAAATGGAATAAAAGATCACAGGAAATACATACAATGAAGGAAGATAAAACTCATATCACCACCATTAGAATCTTTTCATAGAGACTTCAAAATCTTCTGCATATATATTCAATTAAGCTTCAAAAAATTACAATAGAGTTTGAAACAACCAAAAAGGTGTTCTTTCAATTCTGCCAACATTAGTTCATTCAAGTATTCCAGTATTTATACAATTCGATTACAATGGATGAAACTGAAACGTTTCATCTTCTACAACTGATTATAATTATTTCAACTAACATTCTTGGTATATGAACTGATTTACAATGATTACACAAAAGATGTTTCAAAACTAGGAACGGGTTACTATGACTGCTCAACTTCCTTTACGACACCTCGCTTGTCCTAATATTTTGTCGAATCTCCAAATTCAGTGACAACTGGAGATCATTTACTGGTTCCGGGGAAACTACATTTTGTCTTACCTAGTTGCATGATTTCCTTCCATTGTGAGTTAGAAGGAATCTTGTAATCCATCATATCCTTAATGAAAATTTCTAGGTCAATGCACGTGGCATAGGACATACTCGGTAGGCCAATCTTCACTATTTTAAATTGATTCAAAATTTCAAAGTCTGTGGCCAAATACTCTACGAGTCTTGGGCCTTTCAAACTTTCCTCCATAGATTCAAATTGGGAATGGTCCATCCTACACTGAATGAGGAGAGAATTGTAGTATTCTTTATTGTATAATGAACCTTTTCCATCCCAAAATAGTGGGAGCCCCTTGATAAACAATTGCTCAAATGTATCTTTAAACTCTTGTATATTGTGCTCCATTTGCATAACTTTGTTTTGAGCCAATTTTAGAAAGTTGTGCTTGGTGATGATCCTCCTGGCCCAAATGATCAAGGTTGTTCTGTCCTTTACCCCTATAGTCTGAAGATCAGCATTGGGCACATGATTCAGCAAATCAATAGCGTTATGGGCCCATTCCGATGGTTTCTTAGATAATGTTTCATTAACAATAGTACACCTACTTCGGGCCGTGGTAGCCACGTTGTCTTTGTCATTTATAAAATTTAGATAAACCATGAACTTAGCAGCCTCTACAGCAATAGCATCCTAGATCACATGTTTAGCTCATTGTAACAGTGTTTTACACTTTAACCTCATTTTCATCTTGCTAACCCTCTCTTGTAAATCTTGGTTTTCTCTTTGGAGTGGAGCCATCTTTTCATCTCTTGTTTTAGATTTTCTAAGGCCTCCTTAAGGATTTTAATTTCCCCTATCTGTAAACTCACTTAGGACATACCTTGAACAAGTTTGTCAGTTCTTGATCCAACTTCTGTATTAGAAGGTACAATGACAACCATATTTGATGTTGTTACTTGTCCATGTAGCCAATTTTCTTTCTCTTTTTCCAGCTGCAACACTTTAGCTTTGTAATTTAGTGCTTCTTGTCTGAATGTCTCCTTTTCTTTCTCTAGGGCTGGTAGTTCTATTGTCTATGGATGTTCTATGGAGGAAATCTTCATATTCTTCTTTAGGCTTTGGATCATCTTATCTTTCTCATATAAAAAATCCTTTATCCCTTGAGGGCCTTCAGATTCCAATCTTTTGACCCGTGTCTGCTAGGATTTGTTGGATGCTTTTTCCTGTTTCAATTGCCCATCTAATTTTAGTGCATGGATTGTTAATATTGAAACTTTTAGACTCAAACTTAGGTAGTTTGAATATAGCATGTCACTGGAATTCCTGTGAAACTTTACTTTGTCAGGGGCACAAATATTCTCATGATGCATCTTGATTTTAGAAACTTTATCATCATCTGTTATTGCTATATTAAATGTCTTTCTTTCTACATCCCTGACTGAGAATAGGGAAGGCTTATGCTAGGATATTTTCTATACTTTGGGCAGCAAGTGTCTTGTTTCACTATTGGCCATACTTCCCTTTACAACATACTCGTTCATCAAGTACCCTTTGGATTGATATACTTCCCCAAGAGTCTTGCTAAATATATGTTTCGTGCTACTGAAAACCCTTGAGCTACTTTCACTTTGTGACTTGCTTCCTATACCAGCCTCTTCATTCTTGGTTGCAACTTCTACGATTTCCATGCTCATTTTCTTTTCAGGTTATTCTTCTTCCAGGTCCACCACCTGAGAGGATGGTGTAATTTTCATTTTCTTGAGAATATCTTGCTTACTATTGGATCCCAGTGCCTCTAGACTATTCCTTTTATTATAAACAATCATTATTGGAGCTTTGATAACTAGCATAGGGGAAGGTTTCTGTGTTGGATCTTGCTGAGGGTATGAATCTGTCTGTTTTGTCTGATCATGTTACAAAAGGACCTCCATATCTGCATAGGTTTCTAGATTATCCATCTTATCAAATCCTTCAACATTCTCATGCTCGTAGTGGCCCTGTTTGCTCATCAATATTCTCTTTCATATGATCTGATGTGGATCATACTTCCTCCCTTGTAACTATGTAAACCTGAACTCACTGATTTTGTATTGGATCAGGGGTAAACATGACTTATTATTTACCAGAAAGGGTCCTACCATGAAAGGAAATTTCAAGTTAGATGCCTTGTGCGCTTTCAAAAAATGCTCTGTCTTTGAAACTATCCTTTGTCTAATGAACTCTAAGGCAAATATTTTGGGAGTCAGAAAGATTGGTAAAAGGTAATTTCATGCTTGATAGCCATATACCCAAATCACAGTATATTGTATGAACACATCCAATCTCCCACCCTACTCTCTGGATTTGGTTGTAAAAAGCTTTTCATTTATTCCAGAACCCTTGGCGGGTCTCTGCCGAAGATAAGACTGTGTTCCCTGGACATGATCTTGTTGATGAATATTAGCATGGTGATCCTTTTACTTTCAGTTGAGATGAATGTGGTTTCAAGGAATTCGATCTTTTTCGATTCCAGGAACATTCTCACCAAGTGCGTGTAGTATCTAAAGTGTCTCATTGAATTGAAATTTATGAGCTGTTGATGCATATTATCATCTATGCACCTATGGAAACTGATACAAACTGACTGACTAGACTCTGACATAAAAAAGGTCAACACGAAACCGACATGAGTTCTACTACAAACCTATTTTTATCCAACCCTAAAATTTGACTAAGAAGGGAACAAGCCCACTGGACCTCAATAATCATAACCCTTATATTGATAGGTAACGATAGACTTTCATAATAGTGTTTAGGATTGACAATGGTTTGCAGAAACAAGGTTTTTACTTCTGAGGGGCATTCTCTATAGACTGTCATCATTTTCTCTTCCTCAAAGGGATCTAACACTGTGGATGAAGACTTTGGTATACTAAGGGTGTGTCAAAGCGACGAACTAACTATTTCTCATAAAACCTCTGACCCTACCTTATTCAAAATGACCTTTTCTACTTGTGAATACTACTCCGCACACTAGCTTACGAACTCAAGTAAAGGGAAAAATACTTCTACGATGTAAGGGGTAATGGAAGCTTGGGGTGTTTCAAGGAAGAGTATCTTTTTTCCAACATTGTCTAGAAAATTTGATTTGGACATGGAAATGGGTGAAACTATAACTTCTGTGTCAAATACGTCAGAATCCTTTTCAATTAGGGCTTCTTCTTTAGCGACGAATTCTTTCTCTTCCAGGGACAAAATGACAAGGTTGTTGGCCATGATGAAAAATACTTGTAATTCAGTGGAAGGTGTGAAAAAATAGTTCACTATTGAGATTTAATTTCAAATGGAGGGTTTTCACTAGTTTTCAAATGTTCAAGTGCTTTGAAAAATTATAGAATAATGAACCTGGGACCCTCATTTTATACGTGTTTTTCCATATTGGGGATTGGAGAAAACGGTTTTGGGTAGATCGCTTTTCTCCCCAATGTGCCTCTGAGGGTGCCACACATCCATGAATGAAACCATGGTTGTTTCCACAACCTTCCTTAAAAAAATTATCCTTCGTGCTACTTCAATGCCTGATATGTGTCTTGGATTTTGATATTGGCCGCTCCAAGATCTACGGTCTGTCGGGTCCCATCAACTTTCGATATCAGGGATTCGAGAAAATTGTTTTAGGTAGACCTATTTTCACCCCGATGTGCCTCTAAAGGTCCCATGCATCCTTTACTGAAACCATGGAAGTTTCCTCTGGCCACCTTCGAAAAATTATCTCTTGTGCTATTTCACTGCCCGATATGGGTCTGGGTCGTTGATCTGGGTTGCTTCAAGAACTACGGTCTGTTGAGTCCGAACTTTCTCACTTCCTCTATATTTCTCCATATACTTCCATAAGTGACCTTATCCTCCAAATTATCATGCTTCCATAGCAATGTAGCTCTTAGCTAAATTTTCGAGACTTGGATCCTATCTGAAAAATTGTTATGGTGATATCATTGGATCCAACTAGGGATGCTATCCTACCTGTGAGGTAGCAAAGAACTATAGAATGAGTTCCTAACCATTGGGATGTGGTTTATCCATGCAATCTGAATATGATTCTCTTTATTCAAAACTTCAAAATCGACCCAGGATAGCTCAGGGCCTTCACCTCGGGCTTCAACTATGTTGCTTTTATTCCAATTTCTTTATGTGAAAAGAAAATGTAAAATGATTATGTACAATGAATGGTGTGGTGATGATTTTAAAATGATGAAATTCTTGAGGAACCTTCCATTCACAGGCCCTCCTACAACGATTTCTCCATTACTCTCCTATAACAATTAGGCATTTCTCCCACGATAGGCTGCAATTTTGAACGAGCCCAGCCATAGGTGATCAAATTTTCCATGTTTTCCTTTATATTAGTTTCTGGCATCCCATTTTAGTACCCAGTCTCCTGGTTCGAAGTCATGCACCTTGGTATGTCTATCAAAATCCTCTTTAATCTTGTCTTGGTGCAGCTGAGAATTATTGAAGTCCTTTTCCCTGGTTTCCTATACATGATTAGCTCGTCATCTCTTCTCCGACTGGCATTTGTGTCTTCCTCTTGCTCCTATAACAACTTCATTACCAACAATACCAATGCATTAGGGAATATAGAATCTATACCACAAATGATTTGGAAAGGAGATGTGGCAATATATCTCTTTGGGGATATCCTGTCAGCCCACAATGCGTGGATGAGCTTTTTGTGCCATGCCTTTTTATTCTCTTGTAGTAATTTTTTGATGATTCTGACTAAGATTTTATTTGAAGACTTGACCAATCCATTTCCTTACGGGTAGTATGAGGTGGAATGACCAAGGGTAATGTTGTAATCACTGCGAAATTTCTCCAATTTCTTATATTTGAAAGCCTCTACATTGTCTGTTATAATATTGATCGGGCATCCGAATCTGGACAAAATATTGTCTTCTAAGAATTGAATGATAACATCATCTATATCATGTCTGGTAGGAACTTTCTCAATCTACTTAGTGAAATAATCTCTTGCACTCAGGATCCATTTGTGTTGAGATGATGATTGTGAATTTATTTCCCCTATAAAATCTAGGCCCCACTGTCTGAAAGGAGCTTCCACTGAAATGAATTTTAAAGGAAGAGACTACAATTTATATTTCCCCTCGAATATTTGACATCCATGGCACTTCAAAACCTCTTTATAAACATCGTGAAAAATTCAAGGCCAATAAAATCCATCCCTCAAAATTTTATGCATAGTTGTCTTCTAGTAATGATGACCTCCACAGTCACCTTTATGGAACTCTCTGATGGTTTTATCTACTTATTCTTCTATCAAACAACTCAATAACATCCCTTATGGATCTTTCCAATATAGAAATTAATTTACTATAAAAAAATTTGTTTCCTTCAATTTGAAGAATCTGGCTTTTGTCTTACTAAATTCAGGAGGAGCCTGCAAATTTTTCAGCATGAAGATGATATCTGCATACCACGTAGAGTCAATAATTTTTTGGGATATTTGTAGAGTCGCCCTTTCTTTTCATCTCTTATTTTCATCTCTTGTTTCATCTTTTTTAAGGCCTCCTTAAGGCATTTGAGTTCCCTTTTCTGTAAAGTCACTTGGGACATACCTTGAACCAGTCCATCAGCACTTGATCCAGCTTCTATATTAGCAGGTACAATCACATCCATATCTGATGTTTCTACTTGTCCCTGTAACCAATTTTCTTTCTCTTTTTCTAGCTGCAACACTTTATCTTTGTAATTTAGTACTTCTTGTCTGAATGTCTCCTTTTCTTTCTCTAGGGCTACTAGTTCTGCTGTCTGTGGATGTTCTGTGGATGACATCTTTAGCTTCTTATTTAGGCTTTGGATCATCCTCGATGTGCCTCTGAGGGTGCCACACATCCATGAATGAAACCACGGTAGTTTCCCTGACCTTCCTTCAAAATATTATCCTCCGTGCTACTTCAATTCTAGATATGTGTCTTGGCCTTTGATCTGGGTCACTCCAGGATCTACGGTCCATCGATCCCATCTAGTTTCGATATCGGGGATTGGATAAAATGGATTTTGGTAGACCTCTTTTTGCCCAGATGTCCCTCTGAAGGTGCCACGCATCCACAAATGAAACCACGATAGTTTCCCCGACCCACCTTCGAAAAATTATCTCTTGCGCTATTTCACCACCCAATGTGGGTCTGGGTCATTGATTTGGGCCGCTTCAAGATCTATGGTCTATCGAGTCCTACCTTTTTTGCTTCCGCTATTTTTTTCCATATAATTCCATAACTGATCTTATCCTCTAAATTATCATGCTTCCATAACAATGTAGCTTTTCGCTAAATTTTCAAGACTTGGATCCTATCTGAAAAATTGTTATGGTCATAACCAACACCACTAGCTTAGCTTGGAGGGAATCTCATTGAGTCCCTCTGGTATAAAATCTTGTATTGTTACCAGTAGAAGATATACATCGCAGATAGATATAGTAGATAGATATAAGAGATGAGACTCAGTTGTAGTCTGGACTCACATATTGTAATGGACATTCCACCATTAATAGAAAGGAACATATTTTCCTGTTTTCCAGTTTTTGTGTAATGGATGTTTAGTTGTAGATGTCATTCATATGTGTTTATGTTGTATATGTATGTTAGAAATAATCTACAGGGATAGAGTTATAATATTCTATCTTTCAGTGTGTTGGATTAGTTATGGTTCTCTAGGCTAAGTGCAAGGAGTGCACGATAGAGGGTGGAAAATCTGTGAGCCGACGCAAGGAGTGTGTCTGAACTCGTTCGAGTGAAGAAGAAGGACAAGAACAATCTAATTCTCAAGTGTAAATTGTGATAAATGTTAGAGAGGGTCAAGGAATCACTGAAGTCCCGAAGATCAAAAAAATTGTCCATCATCGGGAGGAGATAGGTAGCAGAATATCGGGAGATCTGGGAGTTGGAACTCTGGGAGGTTTGCCGAGAGAAAATAGAGATCTTCGCAAAGTCTTGAAGAGTGGTTTGAATCCAGACCGTTGGATGTGGAAGGGATGCATGGAAGAAATCCACATGATTCATTGAAATAATACTCCCAGAGATATCGAAGGAACATATCGAGAGAGTCTGGAAGGTTGGAGTCCAAAGATATCGTAGCCTTCAATTGGAAGGAGGGACAGGGACCCTTTATCCTTGTGTCATTTTGAGTTCACCGATTCAGAGTTTGGGAACATAAGAGCTGGTTGTTGTGGAAAGAGATGAAGCTCGAAGCTCGAAGTGCTTTATGTGATCGAGCCCCAGGACAGAGCCCGAGGTCACATGATAGAAAGGGCCTGACATAGAGAGCTAAGTGTCACCATCAAATTTCTTATAAGGGCCAAGAAGAGCTCCAAAAAGTTAAGAGGACCAACACTTTGGAGAAAAAAGGACCAGTGATAAAATTTGTAGGGTTCTAGTAGAGAATCGAAGAGTCAATCTAACTCAGGTGTTCAAACGATCCTAGATCGGGAGGTCATCGCAAATCCAAAGGGGGTGGTTTCTGCTCTAGGAGTTGTATCATAGCCTGAAATTGTTTTCATGGAAAGGAAATAGTTTGGCTACATCAAGTAGAGTCAGAACTTGAATTCTACTGGAGACAGCAGGTGAGGGGAGATAGAGTGCGATACTTTGTGGAGACAGTTGCAAGGTGTGAAATAAATGATAAACATCCAAGTGGGTTGTATATGAAGCAAGATGGTCGTTGGAATTCATGAGCGTGGTTGAGGAGAAGAATTCCCACAAAAAAGAAAAGCAGAGATGGACAAGTAACTCAATGAAATCCAAGCAAGGATGGAGAAGCTAGCATGTAAGATGAAATAGGAGGAAAAGGTGCATTGCAGATACGAGTGGCCTTTGAAAAGGACAACTAAGTGTCATATTCAGAAGTTGTTGGCCCAAAGGCATAAACAAATATTAAAAAGGTGGTTGAGATATGTTGAAAATATCAATGGCGAGGGAATGAGATATGGGATGAGTCTTATAGGTTGCTAGGTGGGAAATGAGAAGGGATCAAATGATCTCGTAAAATACTAGGAGGGAAAAGGAGACATCTCCAATTTTCAAATTGGCATGGGAGAAGAAATGAGCTCAGTTGAGAGTTCACGTCAGCAGGGGGTGTTCACATATGGAAAGAAGGAGGAAGAAATGCCTCATTCATATGAAGATTCATGCGGAGCTGCAAGCTGCATGAATGAAGATGATGATAATTTGGAAATTTCATTACAGAGGAGAAGGATTAGAGGAGCATTCTGGTCATTGGAGGAGTCAATATACTTCTGCCAAGCAGTTGTGGAGAGGCTAGCATAGGGGTTCCAAAGGCAGCAGAAGGAAAACAAGATGATACTGCCATGAAGGAGGAGGATCCAATACTAAAGTCTTTCCCAGCGGAAGAGGAGAACCTAGTTGAGTTACTCACTGAATGGGATATGGAGTTAAAGAAACTGGACGATTGGTTGGACAGTATGAAACCAAGAGGTGCACGTTAGGAGATATCCATGCCAAAGGAGACATGACAACACAAGTTTTAGTTGGAGGAAGTTGGAATGGAACCAATCGAAGAACTAACATGAGTTAGTATGTTAGAGGGGATAGTTGAAGAAGAGTTCAGTGGAGAGACTGCAGAATTGGAGTCTGTAGCAGAGTCATCGTCACAAGGGATGAAAGAAACATGGGATATCAGGATGATACACCCATAGAGCAACATGAAGAGTTATAGCCAATGGAGTTGAACCAGCTGGAAGAAGCCATAGAGGAGATAATGAGGTTGATGTTAAGGTGAGAAGAATAAGTGGTCAGAAAGGAGAAGCTCAATAGAGGAAAACCAATAGGAGTAGTAGGAAGATGTAGTAGTAGTAAAAGAAAAGGAAAGGAGAAGAAGGACAACTCTAGGAGAATTTTTGGCATCCAAGAAGATTTCAACAAAGATGGGAAGCTCATGAGAAAAAGATCATGAAATTTCATAGCCGTGGAGTATGATGTAGGAGCATCGCTCCACCTCAGCATGTTCCAGTTGACTAGCATGAGTGGTACACATTCAAGGAAGGGAGATGCATTGTTGTCTCATTTTTCCTTCAAGAATCTAAACCGTGATTAAGGAAATTAATGCTTACAGGATGGTAGAGACAAGTTGTGCCTTCGTAGAAGCTATAGATGAGGTCGCCATAAAGTGGTTGTTGGTAGGAGGGATCTACATCCAATTCAGATCATATTTCCATCGTTGCAATATGCCTCATTAGTTAGGCACTTTCAATGGTGATTAGACACCACTATCTTAGCTTGGAGGGAAACTCATCGAGCCCTTCTTGTATAAACTCTTGTATTGTTACCAATAGCAGATGTACATCATAGATAGACATCGAAGATAGATATATGAGATAGACAGTTGAGGGAGAGTCAAGAGACAATTGTAGTCCATACTCACATATTGTAATGGACATTCCACCATTAATAGAAAGGAACAAATTTTCTTGTTTGCCAATATTTGTGTAATGGATGTTTAGTTGTGGATGTCATTCATATGCGTTTATGATGTATATGTATGTTAGAAATCATATGCATGGATAGATTTATAATATTCTATGTGTGTGTGTTGGATTAGTTATGGTTTTCTAGGCTAAGTGCAAGGCGTGTGCGACAGAGGGTGGAAACTCTATGAGCCGACGCAAGGAGTGTGTGTCTGAACTCGTTTGGTTTAGAAGATAAGTTTCTAGGAGGGCACACCAGGATAATTCACAGATTCAGAGGGAAATTTCAAGGTGTTTGAGTACCTTGGAAATAAATACTATGTGGGAGAAAGAACAATGCAGAGTCACTGAATACTCTTTAATACTCTTCCAGGAGGGCATAGAGCGAGTACGAGAGCATACAATAACAACACATTCTGAAGTGTTGGAAGTGCTGAGAGAACCCTAGGGTTGTTGAACACTCTGAGGAAGGAAAGCTTTGCAAGAGTGCATTGACAAAGGAAAGGAAATTACTTAAGACTTCTAGAATGTCTCAGGGAAAATCGGTCAAAAGGATTAACTGAGCACAAGGAGTGAGCCAAGGATAAAGTAAGATCATCTTACAAGCTCAGGAGGAAGGGAATCTAGTTTCCAGGAGGGCACTCAAAATTTAAATGGAGGATGTAGAGGAACTGAGAACCTTAAAGGGTTCAAGATGAGGAAAGTCATAGAAGAATTTTCACAAGACTCTACAAGGAGTACAGAAGAACGCCGAGAACAGTCTAAGTCTCGGGCATAAATTGCACTAAGCATTGGAGAGGGTTGAGGACTCGCCGAAGTCCCGAAGACTGAAAAAATCATCCATCGTCGGGAGGAGACAGGTGGAAGAATATCGGGAGATATAGGAGTTGGAACTCTGGGAGGTTTGCCGATAGAAAACATAGATCTTCAATAATTTGGGAAGAACAGTTTGAATCCAGACCGTTAGATATGGAAGGGACGTGTGGAAGCAATCCCCATGATTCAGAGAAGTAGTACTCTGGGAGATATTGGAGCAAGATATCGAGATAATCCCGAAGGCTGGAGTCCGGAGATATCGCAGTTGTCGATCAGAAGGAGGGATGAGGACTGTTGATCCTCGCTCCATTTTGAGTTTTCCGATTCAGAGTTCGGGAATGTAAGAGTTGGTTGTCATGGAAAGAGACAAAGCCCGAAGCTCGAAGAAATTTGTGTGATCAAGCCCTAGGACACAACCCAAGGTCACATGATAGAAAGGGCCTAACATGGAGAGCTAAGTGTCTCCGCCAAATTTCTTCTAAGGGCCAAGAAGAGAGCCGTGGAGTTAAGAGGACCCGCACTTTGGAGAAAGAAGGACCTATGATAAAATTTCTAGGGTTCCAGTAGGGAATCTAAGAGTCAATATGACTCAAGTGTTTGAACTATCCTAGACCACGAGGTCACATAGCCCCGAAGGAAAAAAGGGGTGGGGGTATGTGCCAATAATTGTTACAATTGATATAATTTTCTTCATAAATTAAACAAAAAATGTACCTGTAAATTTAATTAACAATTTTGTATAATGTGTATAATTCTAACCAGATGATTGCTTGTAGGTTTGGAAGGATTAGAGGTATAATCAGATCAGTTCAAGAACATGATTAGATATTAGAGTAATGGAAGCATGAAAAATATTATAGAAGTTGGATAAGTTACTACAAAATGAAGAATCCTCATATAGGATATAAAGCTAGCAGGTTAAAAATCTCATGGAAGGGCATAGAAGGAAAAAAAATAAAAAGTAAGGCTCGATAGCCTTGAAGGTAGAAATGTGTAGGAAGTTGAAAATATTAGGTGTGAAAGAAATCCACTTCTAATATCAGAGTTTGCAGTGGGAGCAGGATGCCAATGCAAAGGAATTGGAATGCTCTCTCACTTGAAAAGTGTCATTGAATGAAAATGGATTTCCATTGGGAATGGTATTAAGTGTGAAATGTATGGTTTCATAGGGAAAGGTAAATAAAGTAACCTAATGGACAACTAAGGAGTAATATTATTTGATTCAAGAACGTTGTAGTAGAGTGATGGAATGTTTGAGCTACTTTATTCCAGGTTGATGGAATGTTTCATAAAGGTAAAGTTGGATATGACGTCCTAGGAGAAGCTACTAAAAATAGAACACATTGGTTGGATTGTAGAATGGCCAAGTGGAACTTGGATAGAAAGTGTTCATACCAGGGAACCATAGTGGAGATGGGAAGAATGAGAGCACGCAAGGTAACAAGGATCTGAAGCAATTCAAGGAAAACCAACTACAACATAAATAGATAAATAAATAAGTGAATTAAAATAGAAATGCACTAGAGTACATGAGTCATACAATGAAGTTAAATTGCATATGCATTAGTAGGCATGTTGACAATGAATTCTTGGTTCATATGGAGGTGTAATTTTGCATATGTACATGCTTGGATATGCATATAACATGCTTGTGAGCTTAGAATAGTCTATTATTATGAGATAATGATTGAGTTTGACTAATGATGGATTATGTATTCAGAAACAATGATATAGTAGGGTTAAAGATGTTGATGTTGTTGTTTCTTATGATTTCCATATAGGTGAAGACCCATGAGGGTGGCATGAATGGTGATCAAAATGATGAAGGAGGAATTATGTGAGCTTCTACAAATATCAGTTGGTCAGATAGCAACAAGTAGGTTGATAACAACCAAGAAGACATGCATTTATTTTATGTTGATGTATACATGTTGAAGGGGATTGAGGTAAGAATTCCCTCAGTTAATTTTTGGTATTTAAAATGATATGTAATCGCTGAATGCCTAGAGTATGTAAGTGTTGTTGATGCTAGAATGCATTTAGATAAAATGTTAGTTTCATATTATTTTATGATTGGTTATGGGATCATAATTAGGTTAATTCATGAGACATACTCCTTCTATAATATCCATAGATCTAGTCATGTGTGAGACCAGAGTATGGTTGGTTATGGAAGGGATATAGCGCTATGTGAGTTCTCAATGGTATCTATTGTATATCTGATGTTTGGATTGCAACCTCTTTGCCAACACTAAAGAGAACTTAAGGATTATATTCTTGGTGTTGTGTTTGGGTGGAAAAAGAAGGTAACCAAATAGTTAGCCAAGCAGTAGGAAGTGTGTGGATGATGTGTTGAGTCATTGGACAGACCCTGCAAATCATCATGGTGGAATGTATGGCATAGTTATGTGGTATTATGTAGTAAATGCATGGATGCCTTGTGTATATGTGCCCATGGGTATTGGCACATTGATTGTCATTTTAATTAGTAATAAATTGTTTTATTGTGAAAAGTCTGTGGTACTGAAAAGACATAATGATGGATAGATGAATTATATTTAATATGAATACTAGCTAAAGGTGATTGGATTGTTGTTGTTACAATTTCAAGATCAGTTTTGGAGCTATTAAAAATGTTACAAGTGGAATTATTGAATGCATTTTGGTGAATGCATGAATATATTATATAACATAGAAATTATTACGATAACAACTGAAATTATGTGAGTATTGCTAACTCATGAAGTTGAAAACACTTCAGGAACTATTAGATATTACAACAAGAAAGTTGCAGGTTAAAGTAACTACATAATGATAAATTACATAAAATCTTTGTTGGGGGAGACAAAGTGATATCTCTGTATAGAAGAAATAAAATATTGGTTGATAATACATGCATATGTAATGATGAGTTCATTCCAATTGATAGTTGGATCGATGGAAGTAAATGAATTGTAGTAGCAAACAATTATGAGATCACTTATTTCCATGTATATATATATATATATATATATATATATATATATATATATATATATATATATAGCTTGTACCTGAGATATTGACAATTTGTCTGGCTAAGGAATGTTGAAATTGCAGGAAGAAAGGTTATTGAACATGGCAGTGTTGTAAGCCCATAAAGAATACCAATTCCTATTGTTGAAAAGAGCCAAATTGTTATGAGAAGAAGATCATGTCTAGAAGTTGTATTTTTCCTATATAAAACAATTTTGGAAATTATGATTTGATAATTACTGATGAATTGTTTTGGATGAATGTAAATTGAAGAAATTGCTGGTAGAATGGTCTTGGATATGGAAGGGATGTAAGCCCATAAGGAAGATTGATATCTACAACTACAGAGGCAACCATTATGAGCATAAATCTCATGCTTGGAAAATTTTGTTTTCTTATATAAAAAAATGATTTGACATTTATGATTGGAAATGGTTATAATGATATCTCGTGATGAATGTATGTGTATAATACATATGAGATGTTGGATATCCAAGCCAGAAAGAATAGAAAATGATATTGTTGGGACATGAGGACCCTGTGGTAAGCCACGATCTCCATAGAATATGTTTTGTTGTGGTAACACATGCCAGAGAGGCGCCTCGGCTGTAAGACTCGATAAAGTCTTTAGAAATATTCTTGTGTAGGAAAGACTTCACCAGGAAAGATGGATTTACTGAGGGAATGTATAACAGAGAAGTGGATTCCTGAGCCTGGGCCTAGAAGGTGAGTGACCACGAGGAAGAGGATACTTTTATAGCTCTTGATTGGGGTCATGCACACAATGGAAATGTCAAAGGAAAATAGTGAGCTAAGTTAATGAGAAATCCATATGGATGCAGATCCATGAACCGTATAGATAAGTATTATATTGGATTATGAAAATTTAATTTTACTTTATGAGAAAGAATGAGAATTATATGCACAAATTGTGAACTGACATGCTCACTAATTTGAAATGTTGTAGGAAAATGATGAAGGTTGAAGATCTAGAAAAGTACCATACTATGAGAGAAAAGAAGGTGATTAGGGAGAAGTTGAATGACAAAGGAATGGAATGAAGTAATTCCAATGGACTTGTTTCATCTAGTGTTATGGAAGACACAACTCTGAAACTTCATGGCCAAGTGCATTGGAGCCCTGGAGGGAAGTGGAACAACCTGATGGATTGCATAGCAGAGAAAGGGGTTCATTCCTTTGGGTTGTGTAGGGATGAGAGGGAAGGAGAGCTTGTTGGTTGGAGCTGCTGCCAGAGATATAATTATGGAAATCATTATACATGTTTTGGGTCAGAATCCCTATGTATACATGTTTAATTTTTGGCTAGAGTGCCTATGTATATAAGAGTTGGCTAGAATTCCTACGTGAATTAAGGCTAAATATCCTATATTTGTAATGTTAATAACATTGGAATGGTGTTGTGCACTGACGACAATGCCAAAATAAGGGTAGGGGGATGTAACATCCCACTTTTAACCCTTATCAACTATAATGTATTATGTAATTGTGACTTAGGGTGGTAAGCCGATAAAGTCCAAAAGGGACCAGAGTACCTGGGAAATGTAATACTTCATATATATTAATAAAAATACATTGTTGGCTGTGAAATAGACAAGGAAAAAAGAGATAGCAAGCTATGATTCCACGAGTGAGGGGGCTTGAGGGGCTAAGTCTTTTTATTATTATTTATTTACCCATAATTGATTTTATGGAGAAAAAGGGGTTACATGAGCTTCTTGGGAGGGAGGCCATGTGGCTCTTGTCTTCATGTAATTATTTAAACATCTCTTGGGTGATGTTTTGGGGTCATTCTTCCCCTAGTTCTTCTTCTTCCCATTGTTCTCTTATTCTTCTTCTTCTTCACTCACTATTGCTAGTTCATGTGCTCTTGGACTGAGCATGGAAACAAATGGTAGGAATATGAGAGCCATCATTGAATGGTTGTAATGATTTACTAATCATTCTAGGAGGGAATGGATTCCTACGTGAATGAGATTGATGGAAGTTTGGATGGAATTGTCCACAGATGAGAGTCCTTGGAGTTTCCAGTAGGGATATTTCTTGACTAGTAGCATTGGAGCCCTGAAGAGAAATGGAATAGACTCAGGGATTGCATGGCAGAGAAAGGTGTTCATTTCTTAGGGTTGTACAGGTTGAGGGGGAAAGAGACATGGAAATTAGGATTTGATGTGAGGTTGGGAAACTTGAGAGCTACTTATCCAACTGTTGTGTGTTTAGACCTGGCCTAGTACCCGTCCTTGTGGATTCATAGCCCTAGCTCAGGGGTGACCTGTTGTTCATATTAAATGAACATAAATGTCTATGGTTGGGAGGAACGTCCTTGGTCTGTAGCTAGTTGGTGAACATTTGTATGTAAAGATAATTTATCTCTGTGTTTTATGTGTAATGTTTATTTCCAATGTGTATTTAATTATATCTAGTGATATATGCATTTTTAATGTGCCTATTTGTTGGCTATTTTTTTTGCATGTCACATTGTTTATCTCTTTTATGTTGTGACATGGATGTTGATTAATGCATCTGGTTCTTTCATGTTTGTTTTCAGATTAAATGTTGTTATAATTCAATATCTATTCAGAGAACTGAGTCTTGGGACTACAGTGTTCCCCTCCTGTTGGTGTTTGGGTGTGTTGCAACATGTTTAAGTGGTGTAGCCCAACCTGTGGGTGGCTAGGTATGTTACACTCTTATTCCCCAGGATTACACTTTTCTAACAAATTCTGTAGTACTTGTAAAGAATTTTTATCATTCAACAATTTGACATAAGCTCCCAAAACGTTTCTTAAGTTACTTAGTTTTTCTAAACATTTCTCATGATGGCCTGATCAAATAATGAAGGCATGTCATAGAATGGTATCTCATATACTGGTTTCGTTCCTGAAGTGGACACATTTTTTCCCTTCAATATCTCTTGTTCATATTCCTTGAATATCTATTTCTCTTTACGTGCATCAAACTTCTGTTCCGACATTGTATTCTTCTAGACCCACTGGTACTGGTCTTGATCCTTCTTGGTTGCATCTTATCCTATCTTAGCTCCACCTGCAGTAGCTATGTTAATATTCTTTCTGTATTCTTCTCTATTTTCCACCCCGATCCATTGCATGTTATGATTACCTTGGTTCCTCTTGTCATGTATATTTATCAATAGTTCTCGACAATCTTTTGTTTCATGGTCTACTACACATCAATACATACATGTCATAGGTGGTTGTGGAAAGTCTCTTACATAGTGCCCTAGTTTCTGATAGTTATGACACACTATTGGTCCTCGACCTCCTCCAAAGCCTCTTCCTCCATGGCTTCCTCCTTTGAATCCTCCTCTATTTCCATGATTATATCCATGCAGTGTGTTACACTAGGGTCCTTATTTATAATACAACTAAGAGTTATTGTACTAGTGTGGTGTTGTGCATTGCTCTGCAGGATAATACTGTTGTTTCCCCTGAAACTGTTGCACATTATACTGTGGTTGTGAGGCAAACTGTTTTGAGGGATTTCACTATGGATTTTGTGTAGTGTTATACCATGAATGCTACGCAGGTTGTCCCATTGCATGTTAATCCTACACCCTGTATGTATCTTCAATCCGTTCTTTCATCATCTACAAGGTTGTAAAGTCCTTGTCTTCATGTCCAATTGACTTGCAAAAGTTATAAAATGTACTTTTCGGTATTATCTGGTACTTTTTCATTAGGGGTCATTTGTAGGGATTAGGCGCATGTGTTTTGAAAATCTCACACCATGGTCCTCTTGAAGATAAAGGGTTTGGCATACCCACTCCAATACACTGTGAAAATAGTGATGAAGTCCGAAGGTGTTAGGGTTTAATGAGTGCGTTACTCCTGTCTGATCAGATAGTTGTGGGGATTTTGATTCCTCAATATTAGATACTGTCCACTATTTCTTCAAGGGAATTCACACTTTTGATTTTCCTCACTTGAACACTGCACATGCTTTCCACCTAATATTTCCACTTATTGAAGTGAACTCCAACACTCACTTGCGCATATCTCCTGAGATATAGTCTCATATTTTTGTGTGCGTTCTTTGTGCCTCCCCTCTATAAGTTCACACTATCTCTCTTGAGCCTATTTCTTCCTAAAAGTAAGGCCTTTTCCTTCCTTGAGTGGTCTTTGTGCAAAATGCATTGTTTCTTCTGAACTTGGGCCTTCAAACAACCCGACTATACACTTTTGGAGTTGGCTCTAGAAGTGTTCTCACTGTGACACCTAGAAGAGAAACTTCAGGTTTCCTACAAATTTTTTTAACTTATTCTCAGAACATACTTTCACTCGATTGTAGACTTTAATCATCACAATATCAATCAGTTCATAAAGTACATTGTAATATTATGGGTTCACTTTTGTGTTGAGATATTTTTTCTTATTTTTTTTTCCTATTTCAATTGGTTATGTAGATCAAATATTTATCTACTTTGTTTTATCCTAAAGGGTTGTCACACTTATTCCAGGAACATAAATAATCTTGAAACTGTCATAAATGATCAATTGTCTATTCAAGGATCTATGGTTTTTACTGTTAATTTTATGTCATGATACTATTGAAAATTCTTCCTAAGCTTTAAAGTAGTCAAATGAATAATTATTGTAATAAAATACATTATGTTATGAGGTGATGACTAAGATACCAGATTCTATGTGTTATTTTGAAGAATTTTTAGTAAGGAATGTTGATAATTATAGTTGAACTTCGAAATAGATTAAAGTTATCGGAATTAAATACTTCCTTTTTCCTTAGAACAGTCGCCAGTCTTGAGACCTTAAGTGGTCAAAATCAATCAGATGGATCCTAGAATTAAGCATTGATTATTTGTCTCTGATGTATGAACCTTGCAGGTAGATTGGTTGGGTAGACTTTGTATGTGATGTTATGTGATTTGGAATATCCTAAATAGATTTAAGTTGTATCTAAATATAGTTGTGCAATGACATGGATGAAATATAATGTGTATCATTGAAGTATGCTAATATCGTGTTTCAGTTGTTCTAATGACGTTTTATTAATGTTCGAAAAAAAAATCTCGTACTCTTTCTCAATTAATTGTATGATGTAATAGAGGGGATGTTACATATGGTATCAAAGTGGGTTCAACACTGCGACATTGGACCATTACTCCAACCACTGTGTTAAAACTAAATGATTGAATTAGATCACAAATAAAAATATGAAATTTCTCTTACAGGTAATCATTGTTAGAGGATGCAGGGGAAGTAGATGATGTGGTGCTGGAGGAAGAGGTGTGACACCTCTGATAACATCCACGCTAGAAAGGTCAAACCCCCAGAGAGATGAGAAGAATACTGAGCTAGAATAGGTTGTTGTGGGAGATGTGGTAGGTTTGATGAGATCCTTTTAGAGGATGTTTGAGGAATTTATTAACTTCCTAGATCAAGATGAGGGAAGAGTGTATGTACCGAATGAGGGTTCACAACACGCTCTGTCTAGTAGTTGTAGTATACAAAGAGAACTCGAGAAGGTGAAATTTCTCGAGTTCATGGGTGCCATTGATGGCTTATCCACCGAGGCATGGTTGAAGAATATGGTGATGTGCTTCACACTTCATGATTACACCTCCAACATGAAAGTACACATGGCGGTCTTTCAACTTAAGGGGAGTGCTCTTCTATGGTGGAAGATGCTCCTAACTTAACTAAACATGGTCGTCGATGGTGTTTCATTGGAGTTGTTTGAGGAATGGTTCCACAAGAGGTCCTTGTCTGAGGAATTGATTGAGCATTAGAATAATGATTTCAACTCCTTACGATAGAGTAGTCATATAGTTCCAGATTACAAGGACAAATTTATGGAGCTACTTAGGTATGCTCCATATCTCAACACAGAGAAGTTAATGGTCAACAAGTTTGTGTTTGGCCTTAACTTTAACATTCGTGAAAAGGTATGCATCATAATTCCTCAGTCATTGCACGATGCAGTTCCGAAGGCCCTCATAGTTGGGGAAGAGCTGAACATCGAGGGTCAGGGTAGTACTCCTTCTAGACAGAATGTACAGGTGAAACTAACAATGCAACAACATCAGACAAGATTCATGGCATCAAGACACGCCCAAAGGACCTATGTTTACGAAACCACGATTATAAAAACCTTAGCAGAGGAATCCTTATAGAGTACTACAAAAACAACAACATCATCTGCAATAGAAAAATTTTAGGCCTGTTCAGTAGAAAAGACTGGGATCACAGACTATTATACCAACATCTTCTATTTCAGGGATCAAGAACACTGAACCTAAGAATGGATGTTGGAAATGTGTTGAGCCACACTATAAGCGAGATTGTCCAATTAAGAAGGCTAGGGCAGATGAATCATCATGACCCACTATATTTATAGATTTGGTTAGGGCCTAACAAGATACATGCAATGGTGAAAAACTACCAGGATGAGCACCAATCCACTATTCTAGAGACTTCAGGTACAATCGAAGACCAAAATTACAGTGTTTTGCTGATCTAGGTGCTACAGAGACCTTTATCTCTAGTGTAACACTGAAGAGAATTAAGGTAAAGGTAGTTGAGCACGATGAGTTCAAATATGTAGAAATGGCATCGAATGCCAAACAAAAGTTTGGAGGAAAGGTTACATATTGTAGCATTAACTTGGGAGATTTTGTAATGGAGGTAGATCTTTATGTCACGATCTTAGGATCTTATGACATAGTGATTGGTATGGATTGGTTGGAATTGTATGATGTGATACTTAAATATAAGATGAAATGGTTAAGTTTGAAGGATGATTTGGGACAAAGTAGAGTGATTGTAGAAAAAAATGAGGGAGTTTCCTTGAGGTTTATTTCTTCCGTACAATTGCAGAAGAGTATGCTCAAGGGATGGAAGTTATACATCTTATAACTATATGAAAAATGTGAGACAGAAGGACTACAAAACCTTCCTATAGTACAAGGGTTTGCAAACATGTTTCCACAAGAGTTATTAGGTTTACCACTTGAAAGAGAGTTGGATTTTACAATAGATTTGAAACCCGGAACTGAACTGATAGCCAGAACTCCATATCAGATGTCAATGCCTGAATTGCAGAAGTTGAAAATTCAATTGAAGGAATTGTTGTACTTGGGACTTATACGTACAAGTGTGTCACCTTGGGGTGTGCTAGTTATTTTTGTGAGAAAGAAGGATGCATTATGAAGACTTTATATTGATTATCTTGAGTTGAACAAAGCAATGATCAAGAACCAATATCCATTTCCAATGATTGACTATTTATTTGATTAGATGAAATGACCAATGATATTTTCAAAGATTGACTCGAGATTAGGATATCTCCAATTACATATTACAGAAGAAGATATTGCTAAGACCACTTTTAAGACGATGTTTGGACACTATGAGTTTACGGTTTTACCATTTGGATTAACAAACGCCCTAGGGGTATTCATGAGTTTGATGAATGGGATCTTCCGTGAATACTTGGATAAATTTGTTCAAGTTTTGATTGATGAAATAATGATTTATTCTTAGATAAAAGACGAACATGTAGAACATTTAATACTGTTCCTACAATGTCTAGGAGAAAACAAATTCTACAAGAAACTATCAAAATTTTATTTTTAACAATTGAAGACTCATTACTTGGAACATATCATATCTAGTGAAGGTATCGTTGTGGATCTAGTGAAAGTAGAGGCTATTATTGAATGGACAACACCGACAAATGTACAAGAAGTACGCAGTTTTATGGGTTTAGTAGGATAGTACCGATGATTCGTCGAAGGCTTTTCAAAGATATAAAATCCAATAACAGAATGACAAAAGAAGAAAAAGAAGTTCATATGGACTGATAAATACATAGAATAATTTCGAAAGCTCAAGGATTTCTTGAAAACAACTTTGATACTAAATTTCCCCAACATGGACAAGGAATTCTTGGTATGAATAGATGCATACAAGGAAGTTTTAAGTGGAGTTTTGATGCAAGATGGTCGAGTGATCACTTACATTTCAAGGAAATTGAGAAATCATGAATAGAAATGCGTAATGTATGACCTGGAATTATTAGCAGTTGTATATTCCTTGAGATTTATGATGCAGGATCATCATTGTCAAGCACGCGGAGAAAGACCCATCAACTTCTGGGAATCTATACGGGAGATCAATGCTAGCAGTTGCAGTAGACATTTTGAAGTGCGCCTTAACTCAGTGACAGAATAATCTTTTGAGGCACACTTGAGTAATCACGAGCGAAGAAGTGGGAGTTTCCACTCCGGCTCTGGAATGCGACTGCACTAAAATAGTCATAGGATAGGTTGTGATATAGATAAGTAGCCAAGGGAAACCCTAATATCCCTTTGAGATAAATAGAGTTTTTTTACACCCTAATGAGGCTGGTTGCATATTAGATGATTGCAAGTTAGATAGTTGCAAGTTAGTAGGAGATTGGAGGTTTTTCATTTGTTGATTTTGATTTCAGTTGTATCCATTTTTCACTTTTTAAAAATATAACAAAGAAAATTGATCCAAGGCATGGTGTGTTAACATTGTTTTCAATTCTTTTTTATTATTATTTCATGAATGAATGAATGAATTTCATTATGAATAGATGGAACAGTGAATGTTAGGACAATTTTCAACTGTTTCTCTTCGGTTAAAGTAGTGCAAGGTGTGCACACAGAATGGAAGGAGTGTGTTAACATGATCTATTTCGATTCTAAAGCTCATAAGAGATAACACCAAACTTTCCCTTTGTAAGGAGTCCAAAGAGACTGGTGCAAGGCATGCACAGTCATCCGTAAGAATCCAAAACCTTGTGTAAAGATCCAATGCAAGGAGTGCACAGATACGAGATTCGACTAAGTGTCGAAGAGGCTTTGTAAGAGGTCGAAGAACCAAAAAAGGGGAACGCTGAGAGGGTGAGAGGCGTTTCTCTTCGAGAAATCCTTCGGATCCGAGTTATCGAAATCCCTAAAATGCTACGAGTGCACGAGAAGTCCAAGTCTCCATGAGACCAAGCTCAAGAGGAATAACACTTCTCATAAGGGTTAATGAGACCCAAGAAATGGGGTCATAGGTAGGAAAAAGGGTGAATCCTTTGAATCCTTCAAAAACCCTTTAAGTCTAAATAAAGTGTCAGTTCAAGGGGAAATATCTGGACAGTCCAATCAACATCCAGACAATGAGGAGGAAGCATAGAGGAGGAAAGATCTCAGTCGTTTAGTCTGAGCACAAAGGAATCGTAACCGTTTGATCAAGGTAAAGTACACTAACGATAATGTTTGAAAGAAGATAGGAGGAGCGGGGTTAGGAAATCCTGAAATCATCATAACCATCCATCAAGGGGGACACGTGGCAAGAGATTAGTGTTTCGCTGACTCATGACTCAGAGAAGTCAAAGGTAGAGTCATAAGAATTCATGAATCACAAAATCATGATCTTTTCACAACCGTTGATCGGAGGAGGGAGTTGAACTATAGATCTGGTCTTGTCGGGTGTTCAAAACTCGAGAAATCAGAAGTAGGGGTTCTAGGAACTCGCGAAATCCGAGTTCGCGATTTGATTTGAGCCATCGGATCAAGACGAAATATGGACTGTTAGTTTCCATGGATATATCGAGAGTTTAGATATCAAGAGAAGGGAGGTGAGGGGTCCCCCAACTTCGAAAAATGCAAAGTCCCGATAGGCGAAAAGGAGATCAGGACCATTGGATCACGAGGATTGTGGACCGTTGATTTGGCACTCTGAAATATCAGTATTTCAGGGTTTCAGAGGTTGAGAGAGTCGAAGTGACTCACACGCGAAGACTCGATACGCGAAGTCACAACACACCTTTTGATCAGGTGAGTGGTCAAAATCGTGGTGACATGAAGGAAAGGACTTAGCCAGAGGAGAGTTAGCGCTCATTTGGTGTTGAGGTTTGAACAACGTTGAGGAGAGGGCCCATGGGTCTCATACAAATTGCATCCTTGGAGAAAGGATGTGTGCAAGTGGGTTTGGGATGTAGAAGATACCCTGAGATTCAATCATACTTAGTTTCTTGATCGATCCTAGACTGGGAGGTCACGTAGCCCTTAGGAGAGAAGGGGGGTCTGCATAAAGTGGTATCAGAGAAAAAAATTTGTTTGCATACTGTAGACAAAAGAAGGACAGTGAATGAATATAGTCTGATACCATCAAGTGGTATCAGAGCTCATTTTTTTCTTACAGACAACAGGAAAAGGAGAGGAGACAAAAGAACTCAAAGTTGTACTCTGTGTGTAACAGACAGCCGACACAATTCCACCAAGGAGACGAGGAGATAAACCTTTAGCCAATCAAGTTGTAGAAAGGGAGATGTGAGAACTTCATCCAAGATTAGAGGTAATGGAGGCAACACAAAGATGAGTACCTGATACTGGAGAAATCAGTGATCCAAAGAGTGAAGTTGTATAAGACGAAGAAGCTACAAGAGAGGATGTTGCTGAAGAATGCTTCCTAAGAGAAGTTGTTAGATTGGGAGGCAGAGCCAGGATAGAAGTACTAATTTATGAAGGCAATTTATATGCTGACGAGCTGTTGGGTTGGATAAGATCCATGGAAAAACATTTCAACTATGAATATGTCGATGAAGAGAGAAAGGTGAAACAGGTTGTCACCCGACTCAAAGGACATGCAACACTGTGGTGGGATGAACTGCAGGATGAAAGGAGGAGCCAAGGAAAACACAAGATAAAGAGTTGGAACAGAATGCTAGCTAATATGAAGGATGAGTTCATGCTCAAGGATTATCAGATCAATCTATTCAAGAAAATGCATAACATGAGACATAAAGGGATGATGGTTAAGCAGTACACAGAGTAGTTCTATAGGCTAAACATCAAAACTGTACAAAGGGAGAGAGATGAAGAAAATGTTTCCACATATATAAATGGCCCGAGATATGAAATATAGGATGATCTCAGCATGATGTCAGTAAGGACAGTAGAAGATGCTTATCATTTTGCATTGAAGGAAAAGGAGAAGTTGGCCAAAAATCAAATCCAACGAGGAAGAGGCAAAGGCCCAGTCCCAATCATAGGTAAGGGAGTTACCCATGACAAGGCACATAAGTCTAAGGATGAGGTCGAAAAACAAAACAGTCTCTCAAAAAGAGTAGAAAATTCCTAAGGAAGACAGTGTGGTTAAAGAAGTTCTTCTAGAGGAAGAGGAAGAAGAGGAGGAGGAAAAGTAAGGTGCTATGCCTGTGAAAAGATAGGGCACATGTCTTGGGAATGTCATGAGAAAAATAAAGAAGGAGGAGGTGAAGCTCACATTTCAGAAGCACAGAGAAGAGATGTTGAAGCAGAAGGAGCAGAGGATGGGAGATCCCTGATGTTGAGGAAGGTTATCTTAAAACCAAAGGCAAAAGTTGAAAATCCTGTGTAGAGGAATAGTCTCTTCAGAACATCTTGCAAGATTAAAGGCAGAGTATGCAAGGTGATAATTGACAGTGGGAGAACTGAAAACCTAGTATCCACAGAGATGGTTGAGAAATTGGAGCTAGAGACAACTACACATCCAAATCCATACAAAGTATCATGGTTGCAGAAAGGACACCAGGTAATGGTCACTAAACAATGCTTGGTTGAGTTTAAGATAGGAGGATATAGAGATGAAATTATACGTGATGTAATTCACATGGATGTATGCCATATTTTGTTTGGAAGACCATGGGACTTTGACAGGAATGCCATTCATGATAGGAGGAAGATTAGCTACACCTTAAAGAATAATGGTAGAACACACATGTTGCTACCAATAGAGGAGAAGAAAGTGAAAGAGGAATCCAACACAAGAATACTTCTCATGAGTGGGAAGGAAGTCCTGAAAGAAGTCAAGGAAGAACAAGAGATGCAGTTTGTTGTGGTGAGGAAACCCAAAGTTATCCTTACAAGTACTTCAATGGATGATTTTCCTAAAGAAGTTCAAAAATTGTTGGATAATTTTGCTGACATGGTGGTGGATGAGTTGCATAATTCATTGCCACCCATTAGAAGTATCAACCATCATATAAACTTGATACCAAGAGAAAGTCTACTGAGAAAATAAACATACAGATTGACACCTTGAGAGAATGAGGAGGTGAATAACCAAGTCCAAGAACTGCTAGACAAGGGTTTGGTCAGAGAGATATTGAGTCCATGCACAGTACCAACTGTGTTGAGTCCAAATAAAGATCGAGTATGGAGAATGTGTACACATGCGAGAGCCATTAACAAGATCACCATCATGTATATATTTCCTTTACCAAGAATGGATGATTTACTGGACTGTTTAAGTGGAGCAAATTTCTTTCTAAAAAAAATTTGAAAAGTGGATATCACCAGATTAGAATGAGGGAAGGTTATGAGTGGAAGACAAAATTTAAGACAAATGAAGGTTTGTATGAGTGTCTTGTTATGCCATTTGGATTAACAAATGCCCTGAGTACTTTTATGAGGTTGATGGATGAAATATTCAAATATCTCATTGGCAAGTTTGTGGTTGTATATCTGGATGAGATATTGATCTCTAGTAGGACTAAAGAGGAGAATTTGAGGCACCTGACATTAGTGATGAGGAGACTACAAAAGGAGAAGTTGTTGATAAATCTGAAGAAGTCCTCTTTTATGAAGACATAACTCATTTACTTGGGTTTTTTGATCTCTTCAAATGAACTGAAGATGGATCCAGAGAAGGTGAAAGCAATCAAAGAATTGTCGTCACCAAGGAACATGTTTGAAGTAAGAAGCTTCCATGGATTAGAAAGATTCTATAGGAAGTTCATCAAAGACTTCAGTGGAATTTGTGAACCAATGATGGATACAGTGAAGAAGAATCACAAGTCTGTTAAATGGACAGAGGAGGCTAAGAGAGCTTCAATATACTAAAGGAGAAAATAATAGAATGATCAATTCTGGTCTTGCTGAATTTTGAAAAGACATTTCAGGTAAGGTGTGATGCAAGTGGAGTTGCAATAGGAGAGGTTTTGAGTCAGGATAATAGACCTGTTGCCTATTTTAGTGAGAAACTGAATGAGACCAAGAGAAAATATTCCATGTATGATAAGGATTTTTATGTTAAATTTGGTAGCATCGATAGTCATTCTCCAATGAGAGGCCATATGGGCCACCCTGAGGCTAGCTAGGGTGATTTGGAGAATCAACCAGTCATGTGAGGTATTGACAAAAGCTAGGGGGGACGGACAACCTCTGTGAGTAAAACCAAAAGTTAGGATGAATGAGATGCTATGTGAGTCTAATGAAAAATTCAGGGGGAACGTACAACCTCTGTGAGCATAGAAAGTCTAGTGCAAAAGTCAAGGGGAATGTACAAATTCTGTGAGCATAGAAAAACTAGTACAAAAGTCAGGGGGAACATACAACCTCTGTGAGCCTAGTCAAACCTTGTGAGCCATGAGAAAAAGTCAAGGTATCTAGAAAAATTTAGGTTGAATGTAAAATTCCTATGAGATAGAAACAAATGATATTCCTAATATTGCAAATGATGTAATTGTATTGATCTAGTGCATTGGCACATGTAAAAATTATCCACCATGAAGAGAATTTTGAATTGCCTTGTCAAGAGTTATAACTAAAGTCTTGAGTCTAGTTCCATGTTATAACTAAAGTGTAATGCTGAGTTGCAACTAAAGTCTTGAGTCTAGTTCTATTTTTAGTAACGTTGAGTTTCAACTTAAGTCTTGAGTCTAGAACTAAAGTGTAATGTTGAGTTGAAACAAAGTCTTGAGTCTAGAACTAAAGTGTAATGTTGAGTTGCAACTAAAGTCTTGAGTCTAGTTCTATCCTAGAACTAAAGTGTAATGTTTAGTTGCAACTAAAGTCTTAAGTCTAGTTCTAAGTTTGAACTAAAGCATGCCAGTCTCAAGTCTAGTTCTAAGTTCGAACTAAAGTGTAATGCTGAGTTGTAACCAATCTCAAGTCTAATTCTAAAGTTTGAACTAAAGTGTAATGTTGAGTTGTAACAATCTCAAGTCTAGTTCTAAGTTCAAACTAAAGCATGAAGCTGAGTTATGACTAATGCATGCAATTAGGTTACTATTTCGAGCTTCTCCTCTTCCCCTCTTCAGCCTATATAAGAAGAGGTCGAACCCTCTCTTCAACATAGTTTTAGCAAGACAGTTTTGCAACACAATTTTGAAACAAAGTTTTCATATGCAGGTTGATGGTGAAGTAATAAAGGAGCACATCAGTGATAAAGATGCATCATATCAAAGGTGTATTTTAGCAAGGTCTTGTAAGTCTTTGTCAGGTCAGAGTCATCTTGGCAAGCTCTTTGAGAGAAGTACATTCATGGTGGATATTTGTAAGATATCTTACATTATTAATGCAATAAAGGAATATTGTTTGCTGGAATTTTTCTCCTTGTACAAGGTTTCCTGAGGGTATATGTGTTGTTGATATGCATGTTTATTTATCTACATAATTATTACTATTCGATTATGATTTGAAATTGTTGAAGTGTATTAAGTTGGAATCAAAGTATTGAAGAAAATAAAAGAATTAATCCACATAAGAAATCAAGCTCATAATTTAACATTTTATGCCATAATTCAATCCTTGAAGAAGTGGAGACATTACCTTGTCCCACATGAATTTGTCTTGTATAGTGATAACCAGGCTTTACAATTCATAACCAGACAGGAAAAATTGAATCAGAGGCATGCAACATGGGTTGAGTTTATGTAGAATTTTACTTTTTTCAAAAAACATATTGTTGGGAATGCTAACAAAGTTGTTGATGCATTAAGCATGAGGTGTTTGATTCTGCAGGAATTTCAGGTGAATGCCGTGGGGTTTGAACACCTTAAGGACATGTATTGTGATGATACAGATTTCAAGGAAGCGTATGAAGCATGTGTAAATATTGTGCTTAGAGACATAGCATATGATTCAAGAGGGATTGTTGTTCAAGGGAAATCAGTTGTGCATACCAAAATGCTCAATCAGGGATAACCTTTTGAAAGAAAATCATAGTGGAGGATTGGCTAGACATTTTGGCCATGATAAAATGGTTGCATAATTGAACAGTTCATACTATTGGCCAGGTATGAGAAAATAAAACGCCTATGAGATTGAGATACCAGATGATGTGGGCATATTGCTCATATTCAATGTTTCAGACCTGTATCCTTACAGGGAAGATGAAACCGAGAGACTAGAATATCAGATGAATATTCAGTGGGAGAAAAAAATGCCTGTAGCAGAGAAACTGTAGATGGAGAAGATCGTTGATCAGAGGATCGAAAAAAAGACCAGGAGGAAGAAATATTTTGAATATCTGGTCAAGTGGAAGGGACACCCAATAGAAGATACCAGTTGGGAAAACAAAGCTGCTATGCAGAAGCATGGAAAATCGGTTTAGGAGCTCATGGACCAGAGTCCATGAATTTTTGTCAAGGGGAGTATGATGCAGGAGCATCTCTCTCAAGCACATGGAACAAGACCCATCAACATCCAAGAATATATACTGGAGCTCAACACTGGCAGTGGTAGTAGACATTTTGAAGTACGCCTTAACTCAACGTTGGAATAATATTTTGAGGTAGGCTTGAGGAATCACAAGAGAAGAAGTGGGAGTTTCCCCTCCATCTCTAGAATGAAATTGAAATAAAATAGTCGTAGGATAGGTTGTGATGTAGACAAGTAGCCAGGGGAAACCCTAAGAGCCCTATGAGATAAATAGAGGTTTTGTATGGCCTAATGAGGCTGGCTGTAGATTAGACAATTGCAAGTTAGATAGCTGGAAGTTAGTAGGAGATTGGAGTTTTTTCAGTTGTTGATTTTGATTTCAGTTGTAGCCATTTTTCACTTTTTGAAAATATAACAGAGGAAAATTGATCCAAGGCATGGTGTGTGAACATTGTTTTCAATTCTCTATTATTATTCTTTCATGAATGACTGAATGAATTTCGTTATGAATAGATGGAACTGTGAATGTTAAGACAAGTTTAAATTGTTTCTCTTCTGTTGAAGTAGTGCAAGGTGTGCACATAGAATGCAAGGAGTGCGTCAATGGGATCTGTTTCGATTCTGAAGCTTAGAAGAGATAAAAAAAAACTTTCCCTTTGCAAGGAGTGCAAAGAGACTAGTGCAAGGCGTACACAGTCATTCAAAAGAATAAAAAAATTTGTGTAAAGATCTCATGCAAGTAGTGCACAGATCCGAGATTCGACTAAGTGTCGAAGAGGCTTTGTAAGAGGTTGAAGAACCAAAAGAGGAGAATGCCAGGAGGGTGAGAGGAGTTTCTCTTTGAGAAATCCTTCGGATCTGAGTTATCGAAATCCATAAAATGCTAGGAGTGCGCAAGAAGTTGAAGTCTTCATGAGACCAAGCTCAGGAAGAATAACACTTCTCATAAGTGTTAATGAGACCCAATAAACAGGCTTGTAGGAAGGACAAAGGGAGAAGCCTTTGAATCCTTCGAAAAAACTCTAAGTCTGAAGAAAGCGTAAGTTCAAGGGGAAATATCTGAATCGTCTGATCAACATCCAAACAACGAGGAGCAAGCATAGAGGAGGAAATATCTCATCCATTTTGTCTGAGCGTAAAGGAATCATAGCCGTTCGATCAAGGTAAAGTACACTGACAATAAGATTTGAAAGAACATAGGAAGAGAGGGGTTACAAAATCCTGAAATCATTAGAACCAACCATTAAAGGGGACACATGGTGAGAGATAAGAGTTTCAGTGACTCGTGACTCAGAGAAGTGAAAGGCAAAGTCATAAGAATACGCGAATCGATAAATCATGATGTGATCAAAACCATTGATCGAAGGAGGGAGTTGAACCATGGATCTAGTCTTGTCAGGAGTTCACAACTCGAGAAATCAGAAGTAGGAGTTTTGGGAACTCACGAAATCCGAGTTTGTGATTTGATCTGAGCCATCAGATCAAGGAGAAATCTGGACCGTTAGTTTCCAGGGAGATATCGAGAGAAGGAATGTGAGTATTCCTCCAACTTTGTGAAAAACAAAGTATCGATAGGGGAAAAGGAGATTAGGACCGTTGGTTCGTGGGAATTGTGGATCGTTGATTTGGCACTCCGAAATATCGTTATTTTTGGGTTTCATAGGTCGATAGAGTCAGAGTGAATCACATGCGAAGACTCGATACGCGAAGTCATGACGTGCATTTTCATCAGACGAGTGGTCACAAGCGTGGTCGCGTGAAGGAAAGGGTTGTCCCGGATGAGAGCTAGCGCCCATTTGGCGTTGAGGTGTGAACAACTCTCAGGAGAGGACCTGTGGGTCTCATACGACTTGCATCCTTTCAGAAAGGACCTATATAAGTGGGTTTGGGATCTAACAAAGACCCCGAGAGTCAATTAGACTCAGTTTCTTGATCGATCCTAGACCGGGAGGTCCCGCAACCTTTAGGAGAGAAGGGGGGATGCATCAATTTTGGAGACATTACTTGATTGGACAAAAATTTGAATGAAAGACATATCACTATGGATTGAAGAATATTTTTACACAGAGTGACTTGAATGCATGACAAAGGAGTTGGTCAAAATTACTTAGCGAATACTACTTTGAAATTACTTACATTAAAGGAAGTGTGAACCAAGTGGAAGACACGTTGAGTAGGATGCCATGCATATTTTATGTATTACCTCTTAAAATGAATATTCAAGAAATGATTCTAACTTTACAAAATGATGATGACTGGTATAAAGAACTTAAGAATAATATTGGACAAGATACCATGATGGCACCAAAATATGAAGTTTATTCACTAAGAAACGATGGATTGTTGAAATTTAATGGAAGAATTTACGTACCACCTAACGATGAATTAACAATTTTGATCTTGAGCAAAACTCATACAGAAATATACATGGCTCATCTAGGAGTCATGAAGATGAAGGAAGACCTTAATCCTTTATTCTTTTGGGAGGGAATGGAAGAAGACATAGTTATTTATGTGGAGAGATATCTATAATTTTAGCAAGTGAAGGCTAAACATAGACATCCAACATGATTGTTATAGCTACATGTTATTCCAGAATCGAAATGGGAGGTCATTTCGATGTAATTTTTCGTTGGATTTCCAATGATGGGAAGGAGGAATGATTCAATATTTGTGGTAGTTGAAACTCTGAAAAACAGTGCACACATTATTCCAGTATGTATGACGTATCAGGTACTAGACACAACTAGAGTATTTGTCAGAGAGATTGTTATCTTACATGGTGTGCCAAAAAGAATCATGTCCAATCGACGATCGTTTTTTACATGACAGTTTTGGACTAGTTTCCAAGAGGCTTTAGGAACACAACTAAACTTTAGCATATTTTATCATCTAGAGATAGACGAAAAAACATAAAGAACAAATTAGATTTTTAAGGATATATTACGTATGTATGTAATGGACCAACAAAAATGTTGGGAGGAATTCTTGTCACTAGTAGAGTTTGCATAAAATACAAACTATCATAGTACGATCAAGATGAACCCATTTGGGTTTCTTTACGGGAGACTGTGTCAAACAATGTTGAGTTGGGATCGGCTCGAGCACAGGGTTCTAGTGGGACCATAAGTTATTCAAGAAATGGAAGAATTGATGCAATTGATAAGACAGGGGACTACGGAAGTACAATATCGACAAAATTGTTATGTTGAGGCGCATTGCATTGACAGTAGTTATGGAGTTGGTGACAAAGTCTTCTTGGAGGTAAAACTAACACAAGAGTTATATCAAGTTTGGAAAGGGTTATAAAATCTCCCCAAGGTTTGTGGGAACCTTCGAAGTTGTGGAAAATAAGGGACCCATGTCTTATAGACTATCCTTTCTTGATTCCTTGAGGCGTATGCATGATGCTTTTCATGTATTTTTTTTCAAACATTATATTAGTGATCCTTCACATGTTAATGACATGATTTTCTTGTAGGTGTTAGATGAGGGTGATCTCATGGAAAATCCAATCCACGTTATGAACCATTGCATTCGACAACTATGTCATCAAACAATCGATCAGGTCAAGCTCTAGTGGGACAATTATAGTCCACACTCAGCTAAATGGGAGGATGCATTTGAGATGCGTCAACAATTTCCTTACTTGTTTGATAGATTATACATATAGATATATGAAAAATATGTTTATTTACTTGCTTTTATATATACTATACAAACTTCAGGACAAATTTAAAAAAAATAGGGGGTGTATGTAACATCCCGCTCTATTGAGCACACTATTATTGAGTTATTCTTTGAGAACAATTCCTTGCAAGTGATCTAGGTATGGTACATTGTGATTTCATTCAGATTATGCGTTATATATGATGATGTTTAGGTGTTATGGAT
>ML780505.1:68639-81741 GCA_009831015.1 Picea engelmannii | reverse complement strand
CTTTTGACTAGTCATCCTTAGTGTGCAGGACACATGATGCATTAAGGATATTGATGACATCGATGGATTCCCTTGGAGTACGGGATGAGTCAGGGAGTGGATTGTATCTATTAAGTATTTATTTTCACGCACATATATTGTATGATTGACTTTGGTATGATTTATGTACAAAAATTGGATACTGTTTTTGTTAGTGGATGTAGGATTGATGATGCCTACTAATCTGACTCACATAAGGAGTAGAGAGACCATGCACATAAACCAAACATTTGACGGGGAGGTGTGGTAGCATCCATATCACATCCTACTAGCACTCCCATCGTGGTATGAATGGTAGGTTAAATATTACCTAGTTTGAAAGGTCCACGATGTCGTGAGGGTAGACTGAGACAACCACTCACAAAGATTTCTAAGGAGCAGGGAATAAGGTAGAGTCCTTAGAATACCTTATTTTCTCACAAGGTCAACTGAGTGGAGTGTTTAATGCAAGGGTGAAACTGTTAGAATATGAAAGATTGTGCTTGTTTTACCATTGACAATACCCTTGTCACCCAACCATAGGCCAAAGCCACCCTCCGAGCACCTTAACCTTGACAGAGAATCATTCCGAAAGAAAAGCCTAGGCTAGATAGCCAAATAAGGGGTAGTGCACCTTTACCCAAGGATAACACATCAACAAGAGTTGATCATATAGTCCAAACCCTAACCAAGAGATAGCCCAAGACAAACGTGATCTGCTAGCTATAGTAGGTGAAATGGAAACTCTCCTTAAACCTGAGCACAAGACTGGGCACTGCAATGTGCACAAGTTGTTTCTCTGCAATTGTTTGACTCCCTGCCAGAATGAGAACTAGTCTCCTATATTTATACTAATTATGGCTAACTGCCTAGGCCGACTTCTCATTCTGGGTATCTTTCTGTTCAGTATATTATTATTTCTTTTGGTCAATTTATTCTCTTGGAGGGTAATAACCTAATATAAATTATCTTCTTGAGCCGACAAGTCTTCTAGGGTTATTAGCCAACTCATTAGGGTTTCTTCTTTCTTCCTAGAGTATTCTATTATCGTTAGGTTTACATGTGGAGGTAAATACCTCTCATAGCTACCATAATATCAACATTGCCTCCTATCTAGGGAGGTATTACAAGTAATGGTCTTGAGCACAAAACATACCATTCACCCGGTAGCATCAATCATAGTTGTCTAGACTATCATCATCACCATCAGTTTCATCAGCTGCATCATCTCTCAAAACCATACTCCATCTGAGTAATCAGATGGGATGTTGGATAAGTCATTGACACCACAGAGTGATACAAGAGTCATTCTTTTGTTTTAGAAGAGTAGATGTTCTGAACCATTTTCCGTCTAGGAAATCTTTGTCATTTAATCATTCATTTGGTTGATAATCATTTACCAAACTACTGATAGCCTTCAAGGTAATCAGAACAAAATAGAACAAAACTGTGTCTATCCATAGTAGTACATAACTACAATCTAGTGGTACACTACCACACCAAGTAGCAAACAAGTACTTGACCAATAACGTATAGTCACCAGCAGTGGAACACATCCAGCACAATAGTATACATCTACCATCATACAATCTTCATAACAATCATCTGATATCAACCTGCACAGAAACAATGTTATGATATAAACTAAATCATCTGGCCAATATGTCACACACATCTGTGAGATCTGAAAGAATATCTACCCTCAAAGTAGAAAATCAATGATGGGATATCTTCCTTTTTCTTCTCAAACAAGGAAGAATGATTGTTCTGATTTATGAACCTGAACCATTCCTCACCCTGGGCCATTCCTCTGACACTAAACAAAGTGTAACCTGGAGAGAATGAATCTTCCCTAAGGAATGCCTATCCCTGATTGTTGAACATGGACCATTCCCCACCCTGGGCCACTCCTCCAGCACTAAACAAAGTGCAACCTGGAGAGAATGAATACACCTTATGGAATTATTTTCCAGAGAATTTCCTCTATTAACCACAAGGGGAAAAGACGGCCTTGTACCAACCTCCAAAACATACCATTCCTCATGTTAACCATAATGAAAAATCAGTGTCTTGCGAGGCAGGCCAGTCTTCTTGAGTAACCCTCAAGAAGAGAGACTTCCTTAGACCACTCCTTGAGTTAACCACAATGGGAAGTCATTGTCTATGGTACATCAACAATATGTACCATTTCCCATATAAACCACAATGCGAAATCGATGTCCGTTAGAAATCTCAATCCACTTTCCGAAGTGGAAAGAATCTACTCACCCTGGAGCATTCTTCGAACTGAAAAATGGCTATCCATCAATCAATAATATATCAGTTATCCCTCCCAACCAGGGAGTCATCTCTTCCTTTTTCAATAAGGAATTCATCTCTACGAGCTCCATCTTGAGTACGTAAACTCTTTCATCTTCGATAGAAGCTTTACCAAAATGTCTGCTTACCTGCTCATCTGTGGAGATATATATTGGAGAACCACTTTCTCCTTTCTGGACTTCATCACGGATAATGTAATGCTTGATTTCAAATGTACTTTGGTCTGGAACACTAGTTTTCTTTGAAGGCTTCATGTAGCTATGATCAATAGAGTATATCATTGTTGGAAAACTGGAACATATCCATGTGGCACTTCTTATGACATAATGAGATCTGATCTACTGAGTAATCATCTTGATATAGTCTCTATTATAGAAAATATTCACCACGCTTCTGCTGTGCACTGGAGGTTCTCCAACAATTTGTCTTCTTCTATTTGCATACAAGGGTCTCTTTCTGGTATACCTCAAAGTCTTGAGGTTTCTCTTCATACTCTCTTTATTCAATTTCTCCAGAGAACATTATTTGCATTCATCTGATGTAGAAATCCAACTCATGGATGTTGTAGATGATATAATGACTCATGTAGAGATATGTCTCACTTACTTGAACAAGTAATCATCATAGTCTTCTCCCTCCATCTGGGAGAACCTCTAGTTCTAGATCTAACAATTATTTCATTCATAAGTCTTCCATACATTGTTCTTCATCATGACTTTCAGTTTCTCTACTTGATTTCTTTTATTGAGTTCATATCAGGATGACAATCTTGTGATTCTTGATTCAATGACTGGTTGTTTTGGCTTCTCTTTCTTTATTTGAATCTTCATGTTCTTCCTTGTGTTTAGCTCTTGGGTCCATGGAGTAGATTCCATGCCCTAAATATTTCATTTCTTTATTTCATCATAGGATCATAGATGTGGATGGAAAACCAAGGATATTTTAAAGGCTTCTCTTCAAAGAAGACTTCTTCTAGTGTCGAACTGAACACGTACTACCTGCTATCATGGATATATATATATATTATTATCTTCAATGGATCATAGGATTAGCTCCATCCTAATCCTTACTTCATGTATGAATACAGGCTCTTCTTTATGGTGATATATTGTAATGTACCTCAAATTCACCATAATTGTTTTTTTTTTCTATGACATAATTCAATTTCATTTAAGCTTAGAATTTATGAGAAGGTAAGATTCATTTCTGTCCATAATGACATTATTATGCCAGTCAAGTTTACTTCGAATAGAAAATATTATATGGATAAATTATTCAATAATTTTATCACTTCCATTAACTCTCATACTACTCTAACACGCTTATATGTATTTAGGCAGGATCTAAGCTTAGGTTGAAGGAACCTTTGAGAGCTCAGAGAGATAAAATCTCAGGTGGGAGCACAACTGTCGTTAGTTCAGTTGGAGAAAGGATCTAGGTGCATAGAGTTTAACCTCCGGGAGGAGGCCCAAGAGAACAACTAAAATGAATGGTGGAGACACTTCGGGGAGAAGTGTCGAAACTGCGAGAGTCGTCAGATCTAGAAAAGATGCGCGAGGTTTAAACCTGGTGCATGTAGGGGAGTGAAGACTCTCACAAATTATGAAAAGGAGAAAGCTAGGATTTGATCGTGACTGTTGATCATTATGAAAAGATCAAAACTATTGATTGTGGCTAAAGGTCGTAGTCATCCATCGGAGGGACATGTGGCTGCCAATCGACATTTCGGCACCCGGGAAGCCAAAGGTCAAGACTCCTCATTTTTGTAAGTCACGAAATCCTGGTACACGAAAGCTCGAATCAGTTTAGCATGAATAGGTTTCGTCATTTCGACACCCGGAAAAAACAAAGGCAAGACCCCTTGTTTTCGCAAGTCGCAAAATCCCGGTGCACAAAACCTCAATGTGCTTTGTAGAGTTATCCCTAGTTCATCATGCATGGTCGTATGGATGGGGGATAAAGGAGGTGCCAAAACCTGTTAAGCCCTTTTCAGCATTTCGAGACCCGAGAGTTCGAAGGGCCTAGTATAGTTTCCGTTGGAGTCGCAAAATCCTGAATTGCGAAACCCCGAACCCTGAAATACTATATGTACAGGCTTCCTCCAATTCAATTACTCAAAGATAGATCTGCTAGAAATTCAATTACAGAAGTAAACATATGCCTATAAATAGATCGGTACCTTTCAAGCTCATCTATACATAGACAATCCTACCTAGAATTTTAATTTCAGAGTTAAATATGCTCCTGTAGGTGGATCTATTCTTTCAAGTTCATATGTAGGTAGTTTTGTCTAGCGTTTTGTTTTATGTGGAACCATTCCCAGAATTTAGTCTTTGAACATAAACTTCTTACAACGAACATATATCATCTATGGAAATTATTTCTACTGAGAACAATTAGACACATAAAATCAAATACACGAATCATTCAAACAAAGACTGAGCATATTTTAAAAGAATATAAAATACAAAGTTGATATTTCAGCATTCAGTATTTTCTTATTACATATGCGCGGAGTTCCTTTTCTTTACTAAACCCCAGAATCTTGAACCCCGAAATCTTGAAATGTTGGGCCCACGGTCCTTTTGCATTTCTCGATTTGACACTTCTTGTTTCATTTTTGTTTATGCATCAGGTGTTCGAAAACCATGAAATCTCGAAATGCTGGCCCCAGAGTCCTTTTGCATTTCACGATTTGACACTTCTTGTTTCATTTTTGTTTATGCATCAGGTGTTCGAAAACCCTGAAATCTTGAAATGCTAGGCCCACAATCCTTTTGCATTTCACGATTCAACACTTCTTATATTTTTTATTTTTGTTTTGTTTGTGCATCGTTATTAGAACATGAAAGTCTAAATATGAATAGCCGAATTGGTATAGCCTTGGGAAAAGGAAATTTTCGTAATAAGCAAGGGTGCATCCGATTCCTTTACTGTTAAAGTAATTCATATAATAGATCTTTCATTGCAAATTATATAGTATGATTTTCTGTTTTTGTATTCTCTTGTTCGAGATACCTTTATATGGGTTAGGTTAATGAACTATAAGGGAAAACTAGTATAATAGTCGGTCTTCCTACCTCAACTACAGATCTGTCTCTACACAGTTGTTTAATGGAAAGGAAAAAGTAGCAAAGTTTACAACACTCAGAATGTTATTCCCGACATTATTCATACAGTTAGATTAATGAAATTATAACATAACCTTCACTCCCAATATGCCAATATCAACGTTGATTTCACTCAAAAAATGAATAAAGAAAGAAAAATGACAGTGAATCTAATTTAGAGGAGATTTCTTCCAGAATTTAACCATGCATAAATCCTTTCAACTATCATAACAAATAAAAGGCCAATTCTATCATTCATTCAGGTTTAATAAATACATGACATTAGATATCAAATCATTCGAACAAAAAATGGAAATTATTTCAGTTCTGATTTAACAAATACATTGCATCAGATATCAAATCATTCAATCAGAAAAGGAGTAGAGCAACATATTTGAACCAGATCGCGAGAAGACAAAGGGAACATCCACGTTCCTCCCAACCATAGAATAGGGTAGCCAAATCACTTGCCCAGTTCACCCCCTAGCCTGACCATGAGTCCATGAAGGCTAACTCAGAAACTCCTTCTCAACAATGTCCTTCAATTCCAACAGTTATCCTCTTGCCTCACACTTAATCAACAATACTCATCACAGCAAGGAAAATCCATTTCAACAGACTCCTCTTGCCCCACACTCAATCCATAGTGTTCATAACAGCAAGAGAGCTAAAAACTATTTTTCCCTAGCATACTTGGCAGCGTCCTGCCTCCTTGCATATGCTATTTATCAATTTTGCCCAGGTCTTTTTTCCCTCCCTTAGGGGGATTTTCGCAGCTTTCTAAATCCCTAATTTTTAGGGGCTGCCAATGGCCAAATCTCTGATTTTCCACCTGTAATAATTAGTCCCCACTCATGGAGTCATGGTCAGTTGATTTTAACATGGCTGTTCCATTTGTCCTCCTGCAATTAATATAAATATTTTGTTTTTTTATACAAGCGTCATAGTCAAATAGTTAGTTGAGTCTAATCAGAAATCTGCCCAACAGTCATAATAATTAATTACAAATATCAAACTTGAAATTTGGAATTGCCATAAATGGAAAAGATTTTCCAAATTCAAATTTACTAAAAATGGAAATAAATTTCCAGCAAATTTAAATTTCAAAATTATTCTATTTTTGGGGATATCACATCCTTTCCCCCTTCAGTTAAACACTTTCCTCAGTGTTCGTTCCCTTCTTGGAATAGGATTAGATGATATTTCAACAAATCTCCCTTCAATTCCCAAGTGGCCTCCTCAGGACTAAAGTGCTTCCATTGCACCTTTATCTGAGTGACGAATCTGTTCCGAAGTGCTATTTCTCTCCGATCCAGAATGCATAGGGGTTGCACCTGGAGCTTGCCTTCGGGTTCCACCTCCACCAAGTTCCAATCAATCATATGAGTAGGATCATGAATATACTTTTTCAACAAATACACATGAAATACATTATGAATTCTTAGATTAGCTGTAAGTGCAAGTTGATATGCTATGGGTCCAATTTGAGTTAGTATCTCAAAGGGCCCACAAAAACTAGGAGACATCTTGGCACAGTTCCCTAACTTCAACGAGCTTTTTCGGGCTTTGACCTTCAAATAAACATGGTATCCTACTTGAAATTCCAACTGTCTTCTTTTTTGATCTGCATAGCTCTTGTGTCTGTCCTGTGCTTCGTTCAAGTTCTATTGTACCTTCCTTACCATGTTCTCCATTTATTGGAGCATCTCTCGTCCAACCATGATTCAGTCAACCAGGTTATCCCAGCTAATTGGAGTTGTACACTTTCTTCCATACAGTATTTCAAAAGGGCTCAACTTAGCCGAAGTTTGGTACCCATTGTTATATGCAAATTCTACCAAGTGTAGGTAGTCTTCCCACTTGTTTGGCTTTGTTCTTACATACATGCAGAGCATATCCTCTATGATTTGGTTTGTCCTTTCAGTCTGTCCATCCGTTTGTGGATGATAACTCATACTTAAATTCAAATTAGTATTTAGCCCTACAAATAATTCCTTCCAAAAAGTGGATGTGAATTTTACGTCTCTATCTGAAATCACCATTTTAGGAATACCATGCAGTCTAAAAATTTCTTTCATGAATATTTCAGCAATGTTTATATCTTTAAAAGTAGACTTTACGGGAATAAAGTGTGCAGACTTACTGAGTTTGTTGATTACAACCATGATAGAATCAGTATGTTTCTGAGTTTTTGGCAAACCTGTTATAAAGTCCAGCGATATGGTCTCCCATTTCCATTTTGGTACTGGTAATGGTTGTAATAGGCCGGCTGGATGCTGGTGTTCGGCCTTAAACTACTGGCAATCCTGGCACCTAGCTGAGTATTCTTCTATTTTGCCTTTCATATTAGGCCGGTAAAACAATTTTCTAAGTGTTGTTATTGTTTTTTGGTAACCTGGATGACCAGAATAAGGTTTTTAATGCACTTCGTCCAAAACTGTTAATTTTAACTCTGTCGAATCTGGTATGTAAAGTCTATTTTTAAATCGTAATAGTCCCTTCTTGTCGATACTTAGATTTGGTTTATCTGAGTCTGCGGTACTGTTTTGTAATTCTGCCATCATCTTAGCTTAATTTCCATCGCTAATACCGACCGTCCTTACCTTTGTTCCAGATCACTTTCTGCCCTGCTGATATTTACCTTGAATAACCCATGGACTCTTCTGCTTAAAGTGTTTGCTACTTTATTTTCTTTTCCATTGATATGTCTGACCTCGAATTCGAATTCGCTAAGGAAGTCTAGCCACCTTGCTTGTCTTGCATTAAGGTCTAGTTGGTTAAACAAATATTTCACACCGCTATTATCCGTCGATAGTAGAAATTTCCTTCCCATTATGTAGTGTCACCACATTTTTAAGGCATGTATTACTGCTGCCAATTCTAAGTCAAGAGTGACATAATTTCGCTCGTGTTATTTTAATTTCTGGGACTCGTAACAAATCACATGCCCTTCCTAAGTTAGAACACAACCTAGTCCCTCTTTACTTGCGTCAACGCATACTATGAAGTCTTTATCTGGGTCTTCTACCTTCAAAATGGGTGTTGATGTCAATAATTCTTTCAACTTGTTAAAACTGTCTTGACACTTTTGCGACTAGTTAAACTTGGTCCCTTTCTTTTGTAGTGACGTGATGGGGTAGGCTATCTTGGAAAACCCTTCTATAAATATGCGATAATATCCGGTGATTCCCATGAATGACCAGATATCTGCCACATCCTTAGGTACTGGCCATTCCATAATGGATTTTATCTTTTCTGAGTCTACGACAATACCTTCCGAGGAAATGACATGTCCTAAATATTGTATCTCTTTTTGATAAAATTCACACTTGTCAAATTTGGCGTACAGTTTGTGTTTCCTCAATGTTTGCAGAACTATCCTTAAGTGTTCATCATGTTCTTTTTCCGTCTTTGAATAGACCAAAATATCGTCGATAAATACTACTAGGAACTTGTCTAAGTACTGACTGAAAATGTTGTTCATCAAGCACATAAATGTGGTTGGTGCATTAGTGAGTCCGAAAGGTATGACTACAAACTCGTAGTGTCCATATCTTGTTCGAAAAGCTATTTTGTTTATGTCCTCATCCGTTATCCTAACTTGATGATAACTAGATCGTAAATCCAATTTTGAAAAGATCTTGTCCCCACCAACTTGATCGAACAGATCATTTATCCTTGGTAAGGGGTATTTGTTCTTAATGGTCATTTTGTTCAGTTGTCTATAATCGATACATAGTCTTAGAGTACCGTATTTATTTTTCACAAAGAGGACTGGTGCTCCCCATGGCGAGACACTTGGTCTGATATACTCTTTGTCCAACAATTCCTGTAATTCTATTTTTAATTCTGTCAGTTCTGGTAGACTCATTCGGTAGGGTGCTTTTGAGATACAAGATGATCCGGGTAGTAAGTCGTTGCAAAAATCTATTTCCCTTCTAAGAGGTAATTTTGGTATCTCATCCATAAACATGTCTCTAAATTCACGTAGGACAACAAAGTCTTCTAACTTGGGATTATCTTATTTTTCTAATAGATTTGTTATTTGGATGGCATAAACTTGACATCCCTTTCTAATACATTTCTTGAGTTGCATCGCTGAAACTTGTCTGATGGATACAAGTTTTGGTATGCCTTGGGCTGTTCTAACAGTGCCAAATTTTCTTTATAACTAAGTATCTTTGTATAAGAATCTAGTACTACTTTGTGTTGTTCCAACCAATCCATATCGATAATCATATCATAAGATCCTAGTGGTAGGATGTTCAGATTGGTCCTTATCTTTTGACCATCTAAGATGAACTCAAAATCAGAAATAAAGCCAACTACTTTTCTTTTAGTACTTGTTGCTAGTTGTATAAGCCATGACCTTGTGTGTTTCAGTTTCTTAAATTTATTTGACTCTACTACATTGGGAGTAATATAACTTAACGTAGCTCCAAGGTCAACTAAAAAAGAAATTCGAGTGTCGTTGATTTTACCTTCGATTTCTACCACCGAGGATAGTTGGTCAGCTTTTCGACCATCTATGGATGCATTTATCTGATGCAGACTTCTGCCCACGTCTCCCACTGTTGAGGCTTCCTACAAATTGTGAAGAACAATTTTGTTCGCTGCAGTTAAATGTGGACAGTTCCTCCTTAGATGAGGTTCTCAACACTTCCAACACTTTAATGGGTCACGGGAGTTGTCCCCAAACTTCTTCATTCCCAGGTTTATCGATTTACCGCTACCTTGCGCATTTGAATGATTGGAGTGAAAATCCTTCCTTGGGAAACTTTTTGCTGCAACTCGATAAGGAGTTGGCTGGTATCCCTTCTTCCACTGGTTCATTTGATCTTTCTTCTTATCCTTCCAGGTCTTGGGAAACTCTTCCCGCTATTTATAATGGTCATAGCACATTCGTGCTTTCCTGAATACCTCACTCAAGGATTTGGGGCTGTCAAACTCAATTTTGTCTTAGTAGGCCTATGGTAAACAACTTAAGAATAACTAGATTTTTACCTTATCCTCCCGGATGTACGGTACGAACCTTAGTAGTTCCAAAAATTTATTTATAAGGTCCTCCATCGTCATCTGTTTGAGTCGTAACTCGTAAAATTATTTCATCTTCCTTTCATAATAGATTTTAGAAAGGTATTGTTTCTTGAAATACTTATTAAAGTCAGACCATTCCAACTATTTCTCCTTTGGGCCCTTGGCCAATTTCAGTTCGTTCCACCAAATGCTAGCCTTCCCATTCAGATTGTAGATGGTCATTCTAACCTTCATGTTGCTGGAATAGTTGTAGATCTAAAAGTGTTTTTTGATGTCCAACAACCATGCCTCAACTTCTTCTCCTGTCTCGGATTCTCCATCAAAGGTAGCTGGTTTAATCTTTTTAAATTCTCCTTCAAGGTGGTCTCTTTGTTTTCTTTTTCTATCTAGTATGCTTTTGTCTTCAGTGGAAGGTGTCCCTTCAGATGAATTGTCTTCTTTTTCTGTTTCTACACCAAAATTCTTGGAGGCCTTTTTGCTGACCTCCTCATCATGTTTATCATCTTTTGGGATTTTCTTAGTTACTATACTATGTAGAAGGACTTCATTTATCTCTTGTTGTTCCTGATGTGCTTTCTTCAATTCTTCATTGTCGGCCTTGAAAACCTGTAGTTGAACAATATGATTCCTCATTGTTTCCAACACCTCCATGGGTGAGCTTCCATCACTGTTCTATCTTGGATCTCCAGGAGGTCCTTGCTGCGGATTCCCATCCATCCTGATTTATGCACCTTCTTGGGCAACCATAATCAACACAAAACATAAAGGATTTATGTTTGTAACCACAAGATTTATTAGTTTTTCATAAATCAGAATATATACTAAGCAATTAATGTGGCCCTGTTCAGGCCCAATGTTGTAACTTTTGCTCTGATATCATATGTATTGTACCTCAAATTCACCATAAAAAAAATAAAAATTCTATGACATAATTCAATTTCATTTAAGCTTAGAATTTAAGAGAAGGTAAGATTCATTTCTGTCCATAATGACATTATTACACCAATCAAGTTTGCTTCGAACAAAAAATCTTATATGGATAAATTATTCCATAATTCTATCACTTCCCTTAACTCTCATACTACTCTAACATGCTTATATGTAATTAGGCAGTATCTAGGCTTAGGTCGAAGGAGCCTTTGAGAGCCCAGAGAGATAAAGCTTGGGTGGGAGCACAACTATCGTTAGATCAGTTGGATAAAGGATCTGGGCGCATAGAGTTTAACCTCTGGGAGGACGCACAGGAGAATAGTTGAAATGAACGGTGGAGACACTTCGGGGAGAAGTGTCGAAACTGCAAGAGTCATCAGATCCATAAAAGATACAAGAGGTTTAAACTTGGTGCATGTAGGGGAGTGAAGACTCTCTGAAATTCCAAAAAGGAGAAAGCCGAGATTTGATCGCGACCATTGATCATCCTGAAAAGATCAAAACTGTTGATCATGGCTAAAGGTCACAGCCATTCATCGGAGGGACACGTGGCTGCCAGTCGACGTTTCAACACCCGGGAAACTAAAGGTCAAGACTCCTCATTTTTGCAAGTCATGAAATCCTGATACAAGAAACCCTGAATCAGTTTAGCGTGAATAGGTTTCATCATTTCGACACCCAGAAAAACCAAAGGCAAGACCCCTCATTTTCGCAAGTCATGAAATCCCAATACAAGAAACCCCGATGTGCTTTGTGGAGTTAGCTCTAGGTCATCGAGCATGGTTGTATGGACGGGGGCTAAAGGAGGAGCCAAAACCTATTAATCCCTTTTCATCATTTCAGGACCCGGGAGTTCGAAGAGCCTAGTATCGTTGCCACCGGAGTCGCGAAATCTCGAATCGCAAAACCCCAAAACCCTGAATCCCGAAATACTATATGTACAGGCTTCCTCCAATTCAATTACTCAAAGATAGATCTGCTAGAACTTCAATTACAGAAGTAAACATAGGCCTATAAATATATTAGTACCTTTCAATCTCATCTATACATAGACAATCCTACCTAGAATTTTGATTTTAGAGTTAAATATGCTCCTGTAGGTGGATCTGTTCTTTCAAGTTCATATGTAGATAGTTTTGTCTAGTGTTTTGTTTCAGGAGGAACCATTCCTAGAATTTAGTCTTTGAACATAAAATTATTACAACAAATATATATCATCCATGGAAATTATTTCAACTGAGCACAATTAGATGCATAAAATTAGATACATGAATCATTCAAACAAAGACTGAGCATATTTTAAAAGAATATAAAGTACAAAGTTGATATTTCAGCATTCAGGATTTGCTTATTACATATGTGTTGAGTTCCTTTTCTTTACTGAACCCTGAAATCTCGAACCTTGAAATACCAAAATGTTGGGCCCACAGTCCTTTCGCATTTCGCGATTCGACACTTCTTTCTTCATTTTTGTTTATGCATCAAGTGTTTGAAAACCCTGAAATCCCAAAATATTGGGCTCACAGTCCTTTCGCATTTTGCGATTTGGCACTTCTTGTTTCATTTTTGTTTATGCATCAGGTGTTCGAAAACCCCAAAATCTCGAAATGTTGGGCCCACAGTCCTTTCACATTTCACGATTCTGCACTTTATATATATATATATATATATATATATATATATATATA
>ML780505.1:47040-68529 GCA_009831015.1 Picea engelmannii | reverse complement strand
GTTACTAAAACAGGAAAGTCTAAATATGAATAGCCGAATTGGTACAGGCTTGGGCAAAGGAAATTTTCGTAATAAGCAATGGTGCATCCGGTTCCTTTACTGTTAAAGTAGTTCATATAATAGATCTTTCATTGCAAATTATATAGTATGATTTTCTGTTTCTGTATTCTCTCCTTTGAGATACCTTTATATGGGTTAGGTTAATGAACTATAAGGGAAAACTGGTATAATAGTCGGTCTTCCTACCTCAGCTACAGATCTGTCTCTACACAGTCTGTTTAATGGAAAGGAAAAAGTGGCAAAGTTTACAACACTGAGAATTTTATTCCCGACATTATTCATATAGTTAGATTAATGAAATTACATCATAACCTTCACTCCTAATATGCCAATCTCAACATTGATTTCACTAAGAAAACGAATAAAGAAAGAAAAATAACAGTGAATCTAATTTAGAGGAGATTTCTTCGAGAATTTAACCATGCATAAATCCTTTCAGCTATCATAACAAATAAAAGGCCAATTCTATCGTTTGTTTAGGTTTAATAGATACATGACATCATATATCAAATCATTCGAACAGAAAATGGAAATTATTTCAATTCCGATTTAACAAATACATTGCATCAGATATAAAATCATTCAATTAGAAAAGGAGTAGAGCAACATATCTGAACCAGATCGTGAGAAGACGAAGGGAACAACCACGTTCCTCCCAACCATAGAAAAGGGAAACCAAATCACTTGCCCAGTTCACCCCCTAGCTTGACCATGAGTCCATGAGGGATAACTCATAAACTCCTCCTCGACAATGTCCTTCAATTCCAACAGTTATCCTCTTACCTCACACTTACTCAACAATGCTCATCACAGTAAGGAAAATTTGTTTCAGCAGACTCCTCTTACCCCACACTCAATCCGTAGTGTTCATAACAACAAGAGATCTCAAAAATAATTTTCCCCAGCATACATGGCAGCATCCTGCCTCCTCGCATATACTATTTATCAATTTTGCCCAGGTCTTTTTTCCCTCCCTTGGGGGGATTTTCGCAGATTTCTAAATCCCTGATTTTTAGAGGCTGCCAATGGCCAAATCTCTGATTTTCCACTTGTTATAATCAACCTAGAGGTAGTTCCAACTTGTTCCCCACTCATGGAGTCATGGTCAACTGATTTTAACATGGCTATTCTATTTGTCCTGATGCAATTAATATAAATATTTTGTTTTTTTATACAAGTGTCATAGTCAAATAATTAGTTGAGTCCAATCAAAACTCTACCCAATAGTCATAATAATTAATTACAAATATCAAACTCGAAATTTAGAATTGCCATAAATGACAAAGATTTTCCAAATTCGAATTTACTAAAAACGGAAATAAATTTCCACCAAATTTAAATTTCAAAATTATTTTATTTTTGGGGATATCACATATATAATCAGCTCCCTCCATCTAGGAGAGTCCTCGCTTCCGTCTGCATCCTCATTCCCTTTTGAAAGGTGTTATAGGTCTTTCTCCAATTTCCTCTTGATTGCTTACTTCTTTATGTCTTTACTTCTTCTAAGTCTCTTCATGATTGATTCGACTTATCTTGCAATAGCTTCCACCTCATTCGTTTGATGTATTTCATCCTTTCATGTGTATTATATAATGGTATCAATATTTATCTTGTTGTTCTTCCATAGTTATAGTTCTTCTTAGAACACATTATCTTCCAAGAGATAGATATACAAGATATGTACAGAGACGATGAAAACAAGATATGTACAAGAAATAAGAACAATATTGTTACCTTTAGAAGAGGAAGTCTCTTTCCTCCTGCTTAGTATTCTTTGTAGGTTTCTTTTCTTCGGAAACTGATGTTTCATGTTTTCTCCTTCCTTTTTTTTTTATCTCGAGACAATGATTCTTGTAGTGACCATACTTTCGACAGTTGAAGCATTGTATTTCTGAGATATCTTTCTCTTGATTTGTCTTCCTCTTTGAACCAACCATCATTTTGTTCCTAAAGTTCTTGAATATTACTATGAAGGCTTGATCATCATACTTCTTTTGGGGTTTCTCTTTTGCACTAATCCTGGATTCTTTTTGAGCACAACAAGTCCAAAGTTCTTCAAATGTTTGATACTCTTCCTTGTGTTCATGCTTGCGGCAAATGCATCCAACGTCTTGGGAAGACCATTGAGTAATATGATTACCAATTCCTTCTCTAAAGTGATCTCTTCAATAGCTTGTAGTTGATCTCTTAACTGAGAGATTCTCACAAAGTATGATGTTATGTTGTCATCATCATTCATCTTTATGTCACAGACCTCATTCTTCAGACTCATTATTTATCCAATGTTTCTGACTGAGAAGAGGTTTGTTAGGGCATCGTACATATTCTTCGATGAGTGAGTATGGGAGATGTAGGGTATCAAGTGGTATTTTATAGAGTCCACTATGATACTCATGGAATTGATATCACCATATTTGAACTTCTCCATAACTACAACATTCTGCGGTTCTTTCTCTTTTCCTTCTTCAAAATCTGGTTCCGCGATCTTTCATTTCATGACATCCAACACTTTATTCTTGGCAAGGATGAGGTCAATCCTTGTCTTCCATGTTCTGAAGTTAGAAGCTCCATTTAACTTGTTCTCTCACTTCATAGAGTAGGTCATGTTTGCTTTGACTTGGTCAACCCTAGATTTGACAAAAAACTCAAACTTCACATCTTGGCTTGTTGAGAATACCAGGAGATGCACTAGGTTAGGGTTCACTCATCTATGTGGAGATTAGGTAAATCCCTTAACTTAAGGTTCCTCAATGAGAGGATTAGGGTTTCTGCAACTCCACCTGCTAGTAACCCTAGAGGCAGTGTTATGGTGATTGCTCCTGCTAGAAACCCTAACAACAGTTCTTCAACAAGCTTAATATCCTTATGGCTATGTTTCCTTCCAATAGTTTAGACTGAATGAAGGAGGTGTGGGCTCATAACCTGTTAGAATATGAAATATTGTGGTCGTTTTACCATTGACAATACCCTTGTCACCCAACCATAGGCCGAAGCCACCCTCCAAGCACCTTAACCTTGACAAAGAATCATTCTGGAAGCAAACCCTAGTCTAGATAGCCAAACAAAGGGTAGTGCACCTTTCCCCAAGGATAGCGCATCAACAAGAGATGATCAAATAGTCCAAAACCTAACCAAGAGATAGTCCAAGACAAAGGTGATCTTCTAGCTACAACAGCTGCAATGCTAACTCTCCTCAAACCCGCGCGCAATACTGGGCACTACAGTGTGCACAAATTACTGCTCTCCAATTCTGAGACTGCCTTCCATAATGAGAACTGGCCTGCTGTATTTATACTAATTATGGCTAACTACCTGGGCCGAATTCTCATTCTGGATATCTCTCTATTCAGTGTATTATTGTTTCTTCTGGCCGACTTCTTCTCTTGGAAGCTACTAACCTAATATAAATTATCTTCTTGAGCCAACAAGTCTTGTAGGGTTATTAGGCAACTCATTAGGGTTTCTTCTTACTTCCCGGAGTATTCTATTCTTGTTAGGTTTACACATGGAGGTAAATACCTCCCGCAGATACCATAATATCAACATAGATAACTTCCAAAACAATTCTAAGGTGAGTGGCACCTTTGGAGCACAAAGGCGTGTCCTTGTAACATCACCCTCTTGCGAGCACATGTTATTGACTTATTCTTTGAGGAAACTTGCATGCAAGTGATCCAGTTATAATACATGGTCATATATTTTACTTATGGATTTTTGTGATGATGTTGATGGATTATGATTTAATGTTATTTGATATATATGTATTGAAAGATGTTATTGATGAGTTTTCCGTGAGTGTGGAGGACACTTGATAGATTGTTGATGTCGATGGCATCGATGTACCTCCATGGACTCTGGATTAATTTAGGGAGTGGATTGTATTGGTTTGAGTATTTCATTTATGCATATGTGACATATGATTGATTATAGTATGATTTTGTATATGGATCGTCGACAATGTTTTGTTAATAGATGCAGGATGACAGTTGCTTGCTAATCTGACTCACACAAGGAGTAAAGGGGCCATGCACATAAACCATATATTGAGGGAGAGGTGTGGCAACATTCCTGTCACATCCTACTAGCACTCTCGTCATGTATCGAATTGTACGTTAACTATTGCCTAATTCGAGAGGTCCATGATTTCGTGAGAGAAGACTCACACAGTTGCTCACGAAGATTTCCAAGGAGTACAGAATAAGGCATCATCTTTATTCCTTAAAAGTCCTTAGTCTCTCACAAGGTCTCCTGAATGGAGTTCTGAATCCAAGGGTTGGACAACTACCAATATAAGTCAAAGGCGTGTGGCACCCTTGGAGCATAAAGTGTATCTTGAAGGGCACGTCGTGAAAGTAAAACTTGAGTCAATGATTATAGGTGGCCTAGAAAACCTTGAGCGAATAATTAAACCATGTAAAATATTTAAGCATTGATGGCTTTAATTAATTAATTAAGGATTGAAATTATTAATTGTGGATCACCAAATTAAATTCTAAGATTATTAAAAAATTAAGCCTAAGTTGATAAGAAGACTAAAACTAAATTTATTAACTAAATCAAAATAGGAATGAAGTAAATCAATTTAAGAAATTAAGAAAAATGAAATAAACCTAAAGATTGATTTAATACACATAGGTGCAAGAAAATAACCAATTGGAATTTAAGATAAGAAATCAATAAACCTGAAAGAATGTGTGAGCATAGAAAGGTATCTAGACTCTATTTAACACTAACCTAACTAGAAGAAGATTCTTATTTTAACTCAACTTAGATTTAGTAAGGCGTCAGTCATTAAATGAAATGAGAATAAGGGGAATAAAGAGACAACTATGAGTGATTTAAGGAGCTCTTTTAGGATGGGTGAGGGAAATTGAATTTAGTTAAAATAAATGTGTAATTAATTGTGCAACTTAGGGAAAGTGCCACAAGTGTAAGGGGGAAATAATTCTAAATTATCTAATTAAAAAGTGAATTAAATGTGCAGGTGGGAATGTGTCATTGAGGAAAATGCAATGGTCTAAATGGAAAAAGGATCATAGTCGTTATGGAAAAAGTTATGCTGCAGAATATTTGATTGGTTTTATTTGTGAGAATTGGTTTTACTTGTGAGAGTTGGGATTCCCAACTTGAGAGAGAGTGGTGGCAATTTTTAAAAATGTTATCAGCAAATTTTAATTGAATGTATGGAGTTTGGGTTCACTGTTCTCCCTTACGATCCATAGGATCAATCATTATTGTCCTACCACCGCTGTGATCTGCTTCTTAAAATTCTTACTTGATTATCGATACCTTTAGACGGCTTCCATGGTATCAGAGCCCTTCAAATATTTTCAATAGGAGATCACTTGATTTTTTTGGATTGATAAGCTAAGTGGGAGCCTGAGATAACACCTTACCTTCACCCTTGAGGTACTTTCCATAGTATATAAATATTGAGAAGGGAATTACGTGGTTACTGTATCTTGCATATACTTGTACATACACATAATATGACTAAGTTGAAGGTCGTGACAGCTAGGGGGGAAATCTTGGTCCTTATGTAAAGCAAATAATGAGAACACCCTACATACCTGGTTCCATGAACCTCCCACGTTTCTTTTTAAATCCTTTCGAAATTCTTTCTCACTCAGTCTTTGTGCGCCCTTGTATTGTTGTCTATCGAGTCTGATAGGGTTCTGAGTGATCCTCTCCTCGTTGTATGAAACCCTATGTTTTCTCTGTGCACTTCTAGAGTGGATCGAACACCGGTCGTTAATGGGAGATGGCGCGACCGATCCCCCTTTCCCGAAATCTTCAAATAAATCGACCTGTACATTGACGAGTGAATGGTTGGACTTTCAGAGACCCAACTCCCAGCGCAGGTTGAAATTCTGCCCATCGCCTTTGGGGTGCTTGTGAATTTTTTCAATCTCCTTGATGGTCGCACTGAATGCTTGACTGGCGCATACAACGTTGACGATTAGGGTTAGCCATGATTGTGGAGAAATCCTTTTTAAGCCATTACATCTATGTCTGCTAATCTGTTGGCGAATTCCTGGAAGCTGTCAGACACCCTGGATTCTTCGTTGTGTGCTCGAAATTCCGCCCAGCGCGAGGATGAGATCCTCTTATGACATTTATCTCTCTGATTATATGTCGTCTGCGAGTTATTGAACGTTTTCAGTCGCTCTTGAACTCGTTTTGGGTGTGTTTATTTTCCTCATCCAATATTTCTAGGATTGCGAAACTTTTAAATTATAATTGAAAATTGGCGGAAATAAAGGAATGATTGAAGAAAATTTGTATTCATCCTTTATTTTAATGAAAACGAACTCTGGGCGACTTAATATTTCCTCACTAAGCGATTGTGATATCATTTGGAGGATGCAACTCATCCCCATATGGTCAATAAATTGAGAATTCAATGAGGAATTTGATTGTCGAAGTTTTAGATTGTAAGCTATACTCTTTCTTCAAGAGGTTCCGAACCCCTTTATACCATTAAATAAGGAACCATAATTATGACTTACATGACTTAATTATTCCTTAAGAATAGAAATTCAAGTAGCCTTGGAGCTGGGAAAATAGCTACTTTAAACCTTAGGCTTGCAACTAAGTCCCGAATAGATAGACCATCTTAAAATGCATTCTTAGTAGACGACAATAATTATGTTCTTCATTATTAGCACTTTGATGAAGGTTTCCAAGGAATCGAGACTGAGTAATCTTAGGATTTAGGTGAACAATAATAGGTGATTATTCTTCTTATTTGAATACTCAATTGAAGGAGAAGAAATATAGAAGAGGTTATGTTATGTAAATCTTGATTGTACAAATTGAATTTTATTAATAACTATCTCTTAAGGGTATTAATTGAAGTTTTTAAAATGGTGACCTTAGTAATCGTCTATTAAATTGTAAAGATTGATAACACCATCTATCTCGCCAACATGTGACTTCCTGTTATGGATTTTAAGAAATATTTTATTAGTTTCGTATAATGGATAGGCAATGTAAAAGTGTTGTTAAAATTTATGTATTACTTAAGAAGATTGAGTTCTTATGGGTTCTCGTATTGAATATGTAATTATGGCTTTTTCGTCTACATACTCATAGAATATGTTCCTTAAAAATGAGAGGCATAGATAAGTTGCACGAGATTAAAATTGTTATTATGCTCTTGATTTATTATTCTTTATGAAATGTCCTTCTATTCATTTAGGTTCATTTTTTCTTGAAAAAGGATAGGTATAGTAGAATACCCAGTGCGCTATGAAAATAAAGTTGATAATTACCTCTGTGCCATTGAAAAAAAATTGATGATTACTTTTGCCCCTTGAAAATAAAATTGATGAATACTCTTGCGTCATGAAATTCATATAATGTATGATTGGTTATATGATTAGATTACTTTTGCGCCATGAAATTAATATAATGTATGATTGGTTATATGATTAGATTACATTTGCACCATGAAATTAATATAATGTATGATTGGTTATATGATTAGATTACTTTTGCGCCATGAAAAAAAATTGATGATTACTCTTGCGCCATGAAATTAATGCGATGTATGATTGGTTATGTAATTTTCTTACTCTTGCACCATGAAAATAAAGTTAATGATTACTCTTGTGCCATGGAAATAAAATGGATGAGTACTCTTTGGCCATGAAATTAAAGTTGATGTATGATTGATTAAGTAACTAGATTCTCTTGCGCCATTAAAATGAGGTCGATGTATGATTGATTGAGTAAATAGATTCTCTTGCGCCATTAAAATGATGTCAATGTATGATTGATTGAGTAAATAGATTTTGTTGCACAATTAAAATGATGTTGATGTAATATTGATTGAGTAATTAGATTCTCTTACACCATGAAATAATGTTGATGTATGACTCATAAATTTAGACTATAGTTATGAATTGTGATTGACTAATGGAATTAGACAACTTCTTGTTCCTCAGAACAATCACCAACCCTCAAACCTTAAGTGGTCAAAATTGATTGGATGAATCGTGGGATTGAGCATTGCTTATGTGTCGTGGAGGTCCTAACCATGCAGGATAGGTTGGGCAGATATTTATTTTAGTATTCAGGACATGGTTGATCATTATTTGTAATTTTCTTCAACTGATTGTGACGTGTGAATTTATGTCGTGTAATTATGCGTAGCTATGAATTTTGTGATGACGTTAGTTCCATAATGCTAAAAAGAAAAAATAATATATGTAGTTGTTGTACATCACTATTCGTTGTCGTAACGAAGGGGTCATTACAGTCTTTAAGGGCACGTCGCATAATTAAAATTGAGTCAATAAATATAGGTGGCCTAAAAAACATTGAAATAATTAGTCCTTGTTGGATTAAATAATTATTTAAACAATAGATTATTAATTATGAAGAATAACAAAAGTCCAAGACTAGCTCTAGGTCTAAATTTCAATAAAGGAGTAAATGAATTATGACATGGGTTAAAGATTTGATATAAATCATTTTTCTAAGAAAAATAAGTAAGTAAAATCTAAATATTTGATAAAATGCACATGTGTGTATGAAATTAATAAAAAGGGATTTTATTTAGAAATACATAATAACTTGAGAGGTTGGGTGTACATAGAATGGAATCTTGAGTCAACCTATCACTAGTCAAACTAGAAGAAGACTCCTAATTAAAGTCTAACTAAGATCTAGTTAGGAGACACTCATTAAATGAGAATCTCGGGAACAAAGGAACACATAAGACTAAAAATAGGAACACATTGACCAATGTGTAGCAATTTGACCTTTTTAAATAAAATAAAATTGTTAAATACTAGTGTAACTTGGGGAGAATGTGACAAGTGTGTGAGTGAATAATCCAAATTAAATTAACTAAAAAGTTAATTATTTTTGCATGAGGACAGGTGTCAGTGAAGAAATTTCTATAAAAACAAATACTAGGGAAGGGAAAATGATCAGATTTCCTGAGCATTGTTATGCTATCAAATTTTTATTGGACTGTGTTTTACTTGTGAGAGTTGGGATACCAATCTTGTAACAAGAGTGGAATCTCTTCCTTGCGAGGCAAGTCTTGGAGCCATTATTGTTGGTTTCTTGTGTGTGGACCCTTTCTGGCTTGGGGGGCTAAGGGAGAAGAAGATTACGCCTAGAATTGTCTTGGAGGTACCGATGAAGGCTCTGTGATTAGCAGGTGAAGGAAATGAAGGAACGCATGGCTTTGAACGCATATTCATTACACATCATTAATTGGTTATGGTATTTTTGTTTTCCAGATTTTATTCATAGCATTAGTGTAGTTGTATGTAGACTAATAGGGCCACTGTAATATCACCGCAAATCCTGAATGCCAATTTTTACAATTACTGTCAACAAAATTTAGTTTAGAGTCTATATTTTAAATTTATAATTTTTTCAAAGAGGATAATAATTACAATATTTATATTTTAATTTTGTTGTAATTCTAGATGTTTTTCACTCTCTAATTTGGGAAGGCTTGATCCTCATTATGAAATTCAAAGTTGTATTGTGAATGGTATATGTTCTAAAATTGTATTTTATCTATATTGAAGTTGAATGATGAGAGTTTAGTTGATATTATTTCATAATTTAATAGTGCAATATTTGTTGGTAGACCAAGGAGTTAGTTCTAAAATGATATCACGAGTTTCTCTATTGAAATTTCATTTAAATACAAACCAATTCTTATGATGGGTTCTCTGTCGAAACGAGTACTAGATCTGAAATTGTACCATATCTTCTTATTAAGTTAAAAATAATTCATTTATGTTGAATGGTGGATCCCCATTGAAATTTTGTTTAATATGAATTTATCGAGTATTCCTTGTTGATGGTTGATAAATCCAAAGTCGTTAGTAGAATGGAGTCTCTTTGTATTTTATTTTATGAACCCCCAAAAATAAAAATCGGGATCATGGGATGCCTGGTTCAGTGTGTTTTTCCTAATTCTGTTCGGGAGTTTGGACTTGTTTTAATATTAGGCTATAGCACTTTTTACCTTGATCAGTTATGCATGTGACCACTAGTTAGAACCTAGCGCTGGCCAAAAGGGCATTATACAGATCTCTGGGACTCTTGTTCTCTCGAGGTTTTCAGCTTCTACACTCATATTCACCCGTAGTGTTAATCAACCAAATTCAATCATAAGTGATGTTGACCGAAATATGTACGGTAACCCTACCCTTCCACCTTCCTTCACTAATTTTTAATAACTTAATCAAACAACTGACAAAGATTCGACTCACGCAAGAATCTATGGTGGAGATCCACTCTTGAACTCTGGGATTCAGGGTTTTCTCCCACTTTCACAACCTTAGATTGTTTCAGCCGGATTGTCAAACCACCAAAGGGCTCAGAGATCTAAAGAATCACACTCCTCTTATATCAACGATTGTCATCTACTTTGAAATTAGGGATTTCAAGAATTTTTCACCTTTCTGAAACAATGACGAGTTGTTTTTCCGAAGTATCGGATCTCAAACAACTTGGAGATTAACAATTCCCACACCTTACTTTGAGCTATGGCTAGAATAATCTCTGGAGTTCTCGGCTTCGAAAGTTTTTGCATCTACAACTCACGTTACCTGAAAACGAGCGTATTTTGAACCCAAAGATCTGGTGATCCTTGATTAACCATCGACAATGGTCAGGATTAAATCCAAGCTCTAGGGGTTCGAGACTTTTTACACCGAAGAAAATTTCACCCACCCATCCTGATTGGCCGAATTTCAAATACTAAGAAACTACAGACACTCGTAAACAACTTTTGACGGTCAAGATTTACTCTAGACTTCGGGACTCCAAGAGTTCCTTAACTTTTAATAGAATGAATCTACTTTCACCAGAGTACTAAAGTTTTGAATATCTAAAGAACGAAGGGTCGCAAATCTAATGGTCCTCCACTGTTCACTAGATCTATGACTTTCCTTCACTACAGGAGTTTGGATCTTTACAATTTCTCAGCTCTTAGGCAGTTAGGAATCAACTTGGAGAATCATTGGTATCTTGCAGATCCAACGAGTGGTAATCACTCACCGATCTACGGTGTATTTTCACTTTGCGAATTCGGGCTTCAGGACTCACTTAATTTAAATAACTAAGATCTGTCAAAGTGATGAAGCCCGAAGTTTTCAGTGTTTAACAAGTGCGCTACTCTTGGCTGATCGAACAATTGTGAGGATTTTGAATCCTAACGATCAGATCTTGTCCACTATTTCTTCAAGGGAATTCACACTATTGAGTTTCCTCACTTGAACCCTACACATGCTTTCCTCCTAAGATTTTCCACTTATTGAAGTGAAATCCAATGCTCACTTGTGCATATCTCCTCAGCTCTAGGCTCATTTTTTTGTATGCGTGCTTTGCGCCTCCCATGTGTAATTTCACACTATATCTCTTGAGATTCTTTCTTCTTAAACGTAATGTCTTTTCCTACCTTGAGTGGTCTCTGTCCAATGACCATTGTTTCTTCTGAACTTGGGCCTTCAAGGGGCTCGACTATACACTTCTGGAGTTGGCTTTGGAAGTGTTCATACTATGAAAACCACAAGAGAAAATTCAGGTTACTTACATAATGTTTTAACTCATTCTCACAAAAAACTTTCACTCGATTGCAGAATTTAATCATCACAGTATCAATTAGTTCATAAAGTATAGAGTAAGCTTATGGGTTCCCTTTTGTGTTGAGAGATTTTATCTTCTTTTCTTTTTCTCTTTCAATTGGTTATGTAGATCATATATTTATCTATTTTGTTGTATCGTGAAGGGTTGTCACACCTATTCCAGGAACATAAGTAATATTGAAACTGTGATAAATGTTATATTGTCATTTTAAGGATCTCTAGTTTTTACTGTTAATTTTGTGTCAATTCCTCCTAACCTTTAAAGTAGTTAGATGAATAATTATTGTAATAACATACATTGTGTTATGAGGTGATGACTAAGAGACCATATTCTCTGTGTTATTTTGAAGAATTTGTAGTAACGAATGATGAGAATTATAGTTGAACTTCAGAATAGATTAATGTTTTGGGAGTTAGATACTTCCTTGTTTCTCAGAACAATCGCCAGTATTGAGACCTTAAGTGGTCAAAATAAATCACACAAATCATGGACTTGAGCATTGATTATGTGTCTTGGAGGTCCTAACCTTCCAAGTAGATTGGCTGGGTAGACTTTGCATGTGATGTTATGTGATTTGCAAGATCCTAAATACATTGAAGTTGTATCTAAATCTATTTGTGCAATGAGATGAATGAAATACAATGTGTATTGATGAAGTAAGTTAATATAATGTTTCACTTGTTCTAATGATGTTTTATTAATGTTCAAAAAAAAATCGCATACTCTTTTTCAATTATTGTATGATGTAACAGAGTGTATGTTAGAGAGACTAAGAATGTTGACACCAAGTATCACTTCATCATATAGCTCATCATTAAAGAGATCATCGAGCCTTATTTTTTTCCATCTAAAAATTGAACTTCATATATTTTTACCAAACCTCTTGGTGGAATAAATTTCACTGAGTTTGGAAATGAATTCAATATTTCTAAATATGAACATTCAAATTAAAGGAGGGAATGTTAGCATCATAATCCTAAAGTTCTAGAAGTCTAATCATTTTTCAAGATTAAATTTTCAAGGCATTAGATTATTCTAGCTTATTTTTCAATAAGTCATTTGGCCTAATATGTAAATGAATCCTATCATACTCAAGTGATTATGTGATTGTTTTTCCTCCTGTAATTTGTCTTAGAGTTGAGCTATATAAACTATCTCTTTCTGCAAGTGAGTAGTAGGATTTTATCTCTAACATTTGTAATCATTTTTTCCTTATTAATAACATTGTGTGTTTGGGGACACTTCTTCAACACCTCTAATAATTCCTCCTAGTAAACAAATAATGCATATTCTAAATTTTCATTATGATTAATATGTCAGGGAAGAAAAATATTAAGTCATCCATATATTTAAAAAAAAAAAAAAAACTCATCTTCATTTATTGATTTATAAATAATATAGATTTTTAATTTATCTATACAATAAGATAAATAAAAAAATTAAATTAAATGTTGAAAAAAATGACATAATAAAAGTTACAAATAATGAGAGTTAACCTAAACAAGTTTTTGTTATTTATTTATTTTCTATACACAAGACAAATTTGAGAGAATATACATTATAAAGTGACTATATGTTATACTCACTTAGATTTGTTTCATGTATAGGAAACAAATAAATAACACAAAGTTGTTTAGGTTGGTTGCACCAATGTTGTACCTTTTATTATGTCAAATTTTCATTTTATTTTGGAACTTTCAACCTCATATATAAATAAATTAGAAAGTTCACATATAAATTAGAAAGGGATAGTATAGTTTAAATAGGTTAATATTCGTAATAGTTTTGGAAGTATTATATATGAGCTTGGTTCATTGGATTTATTATATATATATNATAATTTTAAAATTATTTATGGAATTATATTTGAAATCATTGATATGTAGATTATTGAATAAATATGGTAAATTTAAAAATGGATATATATTGATTTATCACATTAAGACGATTTAAGATGAAAAATATTTTCTTTTAGAGTGTTCTACTTATACACAACTTAGATTATAATTTGAAAATATAGGTCACAATGCTAGTGTTTGTAACCTTTTAAGTCATCAAAACTATGGTGATCTTGGAGAACTTATTTTAATATTTTCAAGCATTAAGACACACAATTCTAAAGACATCCAATTAATTATCTTTTTAAGATCCCATAAAGAAATTATGGTTTCAATGAAATTAATCCTCTCTCTCTCTCTCTCTCTCTATATATATATATATATATATCAACATATTATTATAATGGCTTCGGGCCCCATTGTTGACTTGGCCTTGTGCTAAGAAAAATATAATGTTTACCCTGTATATATTTCCCAAAATGAGGGGAACTCCCTAATCTCATGAATTTTTACTTTGGAATAAAAATACCATTCTAGAAATGAGAGGAAACACCTAATTTTGACCATTGTTACCTTGGAAAAAAAATTGTTCTTACAAATTTTCTCTAAAAAATGTTTAACCAGTTTAGATAAATGACTACAAATTTCTCTGAGTACTATAATTACGACGATGATGATGATGATTCTTAACCTTCATTGAGGTCAAAATTGGTCTATCACACCTTAGGAAAAGTAAGAGATTACTCGGATTTATTTAAAATGTTATTTCAATTCTTGAAAAACATTAATAGAAACATTCCAAGATCACTACATTTTTTATGACTTAGAAGGTTAGGAAGGTCATTACTATGAAAAGTATTTTGAAATTGACGTATAATTTTGGTATATAGAAGGCAATGTAGGAGAAATCACTTTTAATCTTCAACCCTCTTGGTGTCACAAAGGTGACAAATTATTTCCTTCTGTGGTGTTTTGGGGATTACCTCACACCCAGTTTCACTATGCACCTCATAAGAATTCATTATTATTTTAACAATATCGATTCCCTTCTTTATGTTAGTCAAAACATAGAGATAGTTTTGATCTTCAATATTACAGCTAACCACTTTCTTATAATATCTTGATTTTATTTTATCTTCTAATTGTTTATGGTACCATAGATTCTACGTAAATTTAGCAAGTACAATATTTTTAATATCAGCAATGTTTTGTAGAATAACTTCTTCTTTTGTTCCCCATTGATTTAGCCAATACTTGGCATCATTATGTCATCCTAGCTTGAGTCATGTACAATATTTTTAATATCATCAATGTTTTGTAGAATAACTTCTTCTTTTTTTCCCCATTGATTTAGCCAATACCTGGCATCATTATGTCATCCTAGCTTGAGTCATTGGTGATTTTCACTAGATTCTAAAGGAATTTTTGGGAGCCTATTGCCATCCATGTTATTTATATTGTTCTTGTACATAAAGCATGTAATCATAGTTTTTCTCTCAAGTGGGAGAAGTCTCGCTTATATGAGGAGGATAGGATAGGGTGTATATCCTTTAATTTTGAGATAATATGTTATAAAATTCTTTTGATCTGCTCTATCTTTCTCTAAGATTCTAGAGAGATATTGCATCTCCAAAATTATCATCCATATAAGATAAAAAGAGTGACAAGAGTATCAAAGAGGAGCCTTTTCTTATCCCATAGTCGAAGGTCTCCTAATTTACAATCATTTTCAGGCCCATAATAAGCATTTCACCCTCCATTTATCCTTTTATGAATGCTATAGATTCAATTGAGCTTGTTATGCATATCAATTCCAAGATACTTGTACAAATGCACTTAGTCCAAGATATTAAAGTCATATAGAAAAGTATCATAGGTGATCTTGTTGGATTGAATTATCATAACCTTCGTTTCTTCACTGTTAATAGTCATACATGTACTAGTGAAGAAGTCCTTGAGGATTCTAAGCTACTTATTAAGGTCATAGGGATTTCTTATCATTAGAACAATATCAACCACATAGAGAAGAACAACTGTTTCTATGCTATCAAGATTTGTTTCAACATAACCTTCAACTTTCAAACAATCTTCTAATTTTTCAATGTAAATTCCAAAAAAGATAGACAATAGGGGACAACCTTGCTTGACTCCTATATTGAAATTAATTTATTGTAACCAACCCTTAGTGCTCCTAAACTTGAAAACAATTTTCTCATACAACCTTAATTTTTTAATTTACTCGTTTTAAAATATCATATTTAACATATACCCAATAAACATCAATCTCAATGTCAGTTTCACTGTCACGTCTTCCAACTTTTCTATTCCCGAACCATACAGAGTGTGGCTAACAACTTTCAATTCCCTGATTGTTGAAACACCGAAAATTACAGCTCAGCCTTTTCCATCGTACTGAACTTAAAAAACGTGCTTCTGGACACAAACTTCAAATTCCTCGTTTTGCAGTTTGATAGCTGTGATAGGGAACACTGAAAATTACAGCTCAATCTTTTGGATCGTCTTATTTGGGATTCGTTGACTGTTCATAGTGTAATAATTTATCTGTGTATTCGCCAGTGCGCCAATGTGAGCACTTTGAATCTTATCTTGTGATGGCAGATGGTAATTTCCTCGTACAGCACTGAGCAATCTATAAACGAGATTTTATCAGAAACAGCCATATCAAGTTGTCAACTACACTTTCGATCAATCAAGGGATGTATTCACCTATCATTGTGTGTCATTGTAGCTAGTGCTTGAAAAGAAAAATGGAGAGTTGAAATATTTTTTTTCACATATTAAAAAAAAACAACCTTTAGGAGTATTTTATTAGTGGTGAATTGTAAATATATAAATATATCACAATTTGTTTTAAAATAGATATGCTATTTTAACCATATTAAACTAGAAGTTAAATAATTGAACAATATCTCTCACATCTAACTAAATCTAACAGTCTTAAGAAAATATCTCTCACATCTAACTAAATCTAACAGTCTTGAAGAAAACAAATAACAAGTTCTCTACCTCTTAATGATCTATAAATTATAAAAGTATGAAATGATAAACAATTCCCTAGAAAACAAATAACAAATTCTCTACCTCATAATGATCTATGAATCATAACATAACAATATGAAATTTGTTCTCTACCTCATAATGATCTATGAATCATAACCATATGAGATGATAAATAATCCCTTATTAATACCATATGAATGAGATGATAAATAATCCCTTATTAATTAACAAGATAAGTAGAAGTTACTGCAAGTGTAATCTATGAATCGTAACCATATGAAATGATAAATAATTCAACATTAGTTAACAATACAAGCAGAAGTTATTTCATCTTTGATTTATGAATCATAACCATATAAAATGATAAATAAGCCAACATTAATTAACAAAAAAAAATTAGAAGTTATTCCAACCATGCTACATGGATTAGCAATATAATTGACGACCGCAGGTTTGTTAATATTTTTTTAAGAAACCCTACTTCCCATATACATTCAGAATTTTAAAAACCGGTTAAGAGGACCATCACAGTGGAAGACGTAAAAGCAGATGCCATACACGAATAATATATTGCCATTACTAAAAGCCAGACCTAGAAATGGCATGTCGAGAGAGCTTCTCTAACCGACCTGGACATGCGTAACCCTTAGGGTACTCTCTTCTCACTATATTCGTATATGTGATCACCTTTAACATTTGTGCTTATATCACTTTACACGCATGCTTCCTGTCAAGATCATGACTGATATGTATCTTCATATTGAAGGACAAAACATAAATTATAATGGTTTTAATTTTCAAAGACAACAAAGCAGAGAGACAAAATCAAACAAAACAAATAACTGTTGTACCTTTAAAGTATGTACCTCGAAATATTTTTATATTATAGGTTTTTTTTTTTTTTTTTTAAATATTAGACTGTATGATTGAGACTATTTAGTCCAAATTGTACTTTGAAATCTTTTCATATTATATGTTTTTGACATTAGAATTTATGACTCACAACCAACCAAACAAATATTGTAGTTCAGCTAAACATATCTATTGAAAAAAAATTATATTATTTTAAAAAAAATTATATTATTTTTTTAGGTATTAGAGTTTATAATTTATTCTATTTCTGTTATGAAAGGTGGACAAAATTTTATTTATACATAGTTTTTAAAATCAATTTATTTAATTTTTTTATAATTATTTAATAATAATAATTTAATTTTAAGGTTAGACACTAAATTGATAAAATTTATGGAGGTATACATATCTTATCTCTCTACATTTAAATATGTAACATTTCATAAAAAAACATATATTCTTAACTATCAAACCCACTCAAATTATATTATACTATTATTAAAATCAACATAACAAATCATTTTACATTTTATTATTATAATAAGTTTAATTATTTTAAATTATATCATAATGGAAACCAATAAAAAATGAATCTACTAACTTTTATAACAATTTTTGACTAAGCAACTTGTGAAAATAATGTAGAGACACACTTGGTTTAGATAATTTTCAAACCATTTTTCAAGCCTTGGATAGAGCTTTCTATAGCTCCATAAAGTGCGTAGAGATTGAGGCCTATACCCACTTGTCTTGATTGAGGCCTATACCCAATTGATTGTTACCTCTATAGAGCTTTAGGTCAAAAGCTCCATTGAGGTGGTCTTTTCTTTTTATAAGATAAAATATATTGGTTATTTAAGGTTTTATTATTGTTTGTTGAAGGTCACTTATTATGGAATTCAATTCATCCTTGACCATCCATTAGTTGGTCTTTGACTACAAATATTTTTCTTGTTGTTCAATGTTGTACATGCTGAACAAAATACTTATTCTTTCATAATATTTAAATTACTTTTATCACATATTTGATTGGCTAACCAATTCCATGTCTTTTGTTGGATTCTAACCAATGAGATTTTTTCAATCTTAGGTTATACCTATGTTTTGAGTTTTAATCACACAATGCAATTTTTTTTCCAAACATAAATAGCATAAGTTTGGAGTTTTAATCTTAGATAATTATGGAATCTGGTCATTTAGTTCATTAAATTCATTTCATTTGAATAATACATGTGATGTCATATATTGGATGTGAAGTGCATTGTTGCCACACATTTTTTTAACGATTTATATAACCAAAATTGTAATAGAATTTACACTTATCAACATTCCAATGTGTAATGTTTGTTTATCTTTGATTAATAATAATAATAATAATCTATTTTTAAGGTCACGGCCAAGCCAACACACCAAATTGGTGTATGCGACCCCCTTGTTTGTGGTACAAGGGACCCCCCTCCGCCCAACGATTTGACTGGTAAAGTCTACGAAGGTATACATACCCTACCCCCCTCTAGATTTGAACCTGTAACCTCTTAAGAGGAAACACATGTTCTTAACCATTAGGCCCACTGAGGCTGTCATTAAATGTGGTTTGATGTCTCCTTTCTTGGGTGCCCTCTTTTTTCCATCTCCAAGTATATTATATACCCCACCCAAACTATCTCCATAACTCTATAAAAATCTCATAGATGGTTGTGCATACAATAAGAACCTATATCTACACTTATTGCTAGACCATATTTGTAATAGAATTTACATTTAGCAACATTCCAATTAGTAATATTTATATTTTATGACTATTAAATATGTTTTGATGTCTCCTTTCTTGATTGGCCTCTTTTTTCCATCTCCGAGTCTATTATATATGCCACCCACACTATCTCTATAACTCTATAAAATTCTCATAGATGGTTGTGCATAGAATGAGAACCTATACCTACACTTTCTGGTAGAACATCCATGAACAATGTTCCATCATTGTTTTTTCCCTCTACCATTGGTTGTGATCTCTTTAAGAATAATCTAGACCAGTGATTCAATCTTGGGTACTAGGAGGGGAGTGGAATTGGATGCAAATTTAGATCTTAACACCTCCAATGACATATAAATGTATACCATGTGAATTGGATTACTCAACTTTCATTGATAGTTTTTTTTGGTTATTGAATTTTTATTTTATTAGTAATTCCAATTTAAGAGTGTGGATGTGTATAATATGAAAAAAATTACAATTACAAAATTTAAAGAGATTAGAAAAAATTAATAATTACAAAATCTACACAAAATAGACTAAGTCACCATGAATATTGATAAAATAGAATACAACTAAATTTAATGAATATTGTATAAAACCAAAATAATGGCTTTGGAGTCAAATATCATCCTATTTTAGAATAGGAGCAAATAATTGTATGGTCATTATTAAAATGGTTATGAATAAAGCTACATTATCAAATTTATTGATTCATTATCTAATCATGTCAAAGACTTAAAAAATTAATAACTCTTTGATATGTGGATGGTTACTTCAGTTTATAGTTTGATTTAAGTACATAAGCAGTAATATGGTAACCTTTGTAACTATTAAGTTTATTAATTATGTGCGATGATATTTTCTTAGAAGGCATAATAAAAGCTTGGACTAATTTTTAACACGTTGGAACTTAAAATTCAGTAGTTTGATCATTTTTTTTGTATAAGTATTGTAATTTTCCTAAATAATTTAACATATAATATTCTGATTTAAGAAGTTAACGTTAAGCTCACTTATATGGAATTTTTTTTTATTTAACATATCTAGTTTCAATTTTATTGACAATTTATTTTATAGAATAAATAATAATTGGTTGACTAGTTTATTTTGATAAGTAATGCTCAGAACTTCACCCACAACAAGAATTTTAGTAACATAGGCTAATGCAATTTCGGTATTGTTATAAGAATATTCAAGAACATCACATGTAATATTGTAATTAAAACTTATGCATGGATTCAAATCTATGCACGAAAAACTTTTAGGCACTCACATCATAGGCTAAGAGTTTTTAATTTGTTTAGTGGCATGTGAAATTTAATAATGCTCTCTCATGAAAAAATAGTGGAAATGCAAACACGGAAAAATAACAATGTGTTAACTTGGAGGGATTATTCAAATTACTTTTACAATGAATTTGAATATGTAAAACAATGAAATGTAGGAATTGAATTAGATTTCGGAATATACAACTTTTATTAATTATTATTATTATTATTATTTTTTTTTTTTTCTATATTGTAAATATTGGTCTCTTCTAATGCTATGTATAGCTCATTTTAGAAATGGTTAAGCCAATTTTTTTTTTAAATACAAATAAAAGAGGTATGTATTCTCTAATTTTGAAATATGTATAGACAAAAAAATAGATTAAAAATAGAAAACACCATTAATTTAAAAGACAAAACTATATATTTGCAATCTACATAGTCGACTCTATTGTTTTGTATTTTCATCAACAATGAATTCCTTTAGCCTAGATATAAAAATAACTTCAAAAATAGAGATATAGAGAGGTATTCATAAAAAATGAGTTTTTTAAACTATTTGTAGAGAAAACCACTAGGTTTTTCATTATGACCCTAAATCCTAGGAAACGAACTCAACATACATGTAAGATAAAGTTTTTATTCTCCCCAAACAAAATTTTAGTTATAAATAATGTCCATGCATTCCTTAGAATGAGCACACATGCTCTAGGAATGGACACACACTACTATTTCATATTCTACTCATATTCATGCCCTTCTCCCTCCCTCCGAGTATCTCTCTTGTCTCTCTCGCTCCTACATCTACCCCTCTCTCCCCCTCTCTTTATATCCCCCTCCCCCTCTCTCCCCCACTCTCCCCCTGTTTCTCTCTTTACCTCTCTACCTCCCTTCCTGCTATGTCTCCCCTTCCTCTCACTTTCTCTCTCTACACCCCCTCTTTGTCTCGCTCTCTCCCCCTCTCTCACTCTTATGCATGGCATTGACCTAGACATGGAAATGCATTGCAAGACCTATACCAAGTCCTAGACCTATACTTACACCATTCCTGTAGTGTCCCCAAGGCCGA
>ML780505.1:0-16531 GCA_009831015.1 Picea engelmannii | reverse complement strand
GAAAAATAGATACTATATCAATAAAAGGCAAGTCACAACTATACAAGTTGGATCCTAAGAAGTTATGGAGACAAATTCTAAAACACAATACTAAAGAAAATAATAGGATTCCCTTAAGGGACTGGAATTCCTACCTTAAAAGTCTTTACGAAATCCCTAATGCCATGGACACCATTCCTATTGTCCCTACAAAGAAAGAAGTTTTTTCGTTAGATGACATAGAGTTCGGGGTTAAGCGGATCGCAAATGGGAAAGCTAAGGACATTGAAGGCTACCAAGCTGAAATTTTTAAAATCGGAGAGTCAGTCCTTATCCCTCACATACACAAGATATTTAATTTAGAAGTCAAATAGGGCTTCCCTAAACCCTGGATGAAAAGCCTCATTGTTCGTATTTTTAAAAATGGGGATAAAAACATTCCCTCTAATTATAGGATCATTACGATTAGCCATATTTTAGCCAAGATTTATGGAATTATTTTGGAAAAGAAGATCATCCTTTGGCTAGAAAGTCACGGTAAAAGAGATAAATGCTAGGACGGGTTTAGGAGATATCATTCAATAGTGGACCATCTTGTTACCTTTAGGATCATTGAAGAGGAGTTCTGCAATACTAAAACCAATCCTTTTTGTTGTTTTGTTGACTTTAGAAAATCTTTTAACATGGTTCCTAGGAAAAACCTTTGGAATAGGTTGGAAGAGATAAAAGTGCCTCTCGGGTTGAGGGTTGTTGCAATAAGGATTTATGAGAATGTTATTGTTAAGCTTAAAAACACTGAGGGTTGTCAAAAGAGATTAACTACAATATCAAAGTCAAAAAAGGTTGTCCCTTGTCCCCTACCCTTTTTGGCATATACATTGAGAAGTTAGAAGAATGCTTGGAAAAAGAAGGTTGTGTCGGCCCTACTCTCACTCTTATAGTCATCAATATTCTTCTTTATGCCAATGATATCATTCTTATGGAAAGGAGTCCCCATCATCTTGAAAACCAACTAAGAATCCTCAAGGAATTTTGCTCCAATATGGGTATGACTATTAATACTGATAAGACTAAGGTCATGATTATTAAATCCAATAAGATCCCTTATGATACCTTTGTATATGACAACAACAAATTGGAGGAAGTGACTTCATACAAATATCTTGGAATTGATATTCATCACAAGCTCAATTGGAATTATAGCATTGAGAAAATGATTATTGGGGGATGGAAAACTTATCATGGGCTTGAAAACAATTGTAAATCAGTTGATCTTTGGAGTTGGGATAAGAAGAAAATCCTTTTTGAGACTCTTGTTACACATGCTATTCTTTATGGATGTGAAGTCTGGGGATGCAGTATCTCTCATGAATCGTGGAGAAAGATAGATCAAGTACAAAATAATTTTATAACCTATAATCTCAAAATTAAAGGAAATACACCCTATCCCATCCTCCTCTTAGAAACAAGTCTCTCCCCCATTGAGAGCATGGCTATGACTAAATACCTAATGTATTTTAACAAGTTAAACAACATGGAAGACAAGAGGCTACTTAAAATTGCTTCAAAATCAAGTCATAACCATCATCGACTTAAGTGAGGATGGCATAAAGCCAGCGAGTCTTGGTTAAACTATTGGGGAATCATGGAAGAAACCATTTTGCAGAATAAAGATACTATTACAAAAAACGTCAAATCAAAATTTAAGGATAAAATGTGGTGTGATAAAGAGTTAGAGGAAAAAATAAAATCAAGGTATTATAAAGATGTAATCAACCCTAATCTAAAAGATCAAAATTATCTATTTGTTTTTCCAAACGTAAAGAAAAAAATAAGCATTGCTAAGATAAGAACAAATTCTCACGAGCTCCATAGTGAAACTGGGCATTGGTCAATTCCTAAAATGCCATGGGATGAAAGAGTGTGTCGCCTTTGTAACACTAAAAAAGTTGAAGATGAAAAGCACTTTCTCTTAGATTGTCCAGCCTATATCCATATTAGATCTCATTTTCAAAATATTTATCACACTACCAACCTTCCTAACCTTTTAACTGAACAAAAATATGGTGATCTTGGAAAGCTTCACTTAATGTTTTTCGAGCACATAAACAAAATTCTAAAGAATCACAGGTAATCACTTACCTTCTTAAGGTCCGATAGACCAATTTGGTCTTAGTGAATGTTAATCATCATCTTCATCATCATAAAGTAATTGAAAATAAAAAAAATTATTTTGTTGTCAATAGATGCATTTTACATCCCATTATGAGTGAGATATGTAATTACTTTAGTGCTCAACATGGAATTGATAGAAAACATTTAATAACAAAATAAATATTTAAATGCCCACCTTAAATAAAATATTTCAATATCATCTTTCTTTATATTTAAAGCAATTAATAATTAAAAATTTCTTATAAATGTGTAATTCATTTTATATTTAACATAAGCTTCACACATGAAATATATATATATATATATAAAAAAGGAGAGTACCATCTTAATTTTACATCTATTATCATGCATGCACATAGATAACATATTTTGTAAAGTGAAAAGATTTCTCAAACACTAAACTTACCAAAGTGTCATTCCTGCACCAAATAAGAAAGAGGCTTAACAAGCTCCTTATCACCAGGGTTATATTAAGGTTAACATTTGGTAAGATATAATTCTGAAGATAAGAACGGATTTAGACTACTTAAATTTCCATTAATTTAGGATTATATTAAGTTCAACATATTAACATATAGTTACTAATATAAGAAGGATGTTTTCATTAACTTATATGTGCATGTTTTGTATTAAAATATAACCATTTATTATAATTTACTCATTTTAAAGTATCATATTTAACATATACCTATATCCAATAAATTTCAATCTCAATATCAGTTTTACTGTCACGTTTTCAGACTTTTCGATTCCGGAACCATATAGAGAGTGGGAGTAGGAAAACAGATTCGTTTTTTTTCAAGTAATATGGGCTTGCATTTCGCCAGATTTTGAGAGGTAGTTTGAGTTTCGGATAAAGTAAAGTTTTATGCATTTCAAAACCTTATTTCAAAGGTTTTGCCACATTTTAAACCAACCCAGAAGCTTATAACATCTATCAAAATTCTAAATTTACAGAAAATTTAAAACTGCACACCCTAAAACCTGCAGAAAAAATAACTTGGGAGAAAAATTACTCCAAACTTAACTCACTCCAGTGAAAGTGTGGCTAACAACTTTCAATTCCCTGGTTGTTGGAACACAGAAAATTACGGCCGAACCTTTTCCATCGTCCTGAACTTTAAAAACGTGTTTCTGACACAACTTTCAAATTCCTCGTTTCTGCAATTTGATAGCTGTGATAGGGAACACTGAAAATTACAGCTCAATCTTTTGGATCGTCTTATTGGCGATTCGGTGACTGTTCATAGTGTAATAATTTATCTGTGTATTCGTCAGTGCACCAATGTGAGCACTTTGAATCTTATCTTGCGATTTGCCGTGCAAGTTCGTGACGCAGATGGTAATTTCCTCGTACAGCACCGAGCAATCTATAAACGAGATTTCATCATAAACAGCCATATCAACTACACTTTCGATCAATCAAGTGATTTATTCACAAATCATTCTGTGCGTAGCTGGTGCTTGAAAAAATGGAGAATAGACATATTTTCTTTCACATATAAAAAAATCCTTATGAGTATTTTATTAATATTGAACTATACATATATAAATATATCATCTTTTGGTTTATGATAGATATGCTATTTTAATCATAGAAGTTATCTAATTGAAGAATGTCTCTCACATCCAACTAGATCTAACAGTCTAAAAGAAAACAAATAACAAGTTCTCTATGTTAGAATAATGAAGAAACTTCTAGAATATATTAAATTAGAATGTTGTTTTGCTTTTGTATAAGCACGCACATATTGTGTTTGAAGGTGGTTTGAGATCCACTTAGATAGGAGTGTGATCTAACCTACTATTAGACTATAAATGTAATAGCTTTCTTGTTAAATATAATGTAACCTCAACAGTGTGACTATACACTGCCAGCTATACTGGACAATTGTACTTTCTATTTTTGTCTTGCTTGAGCCTATTTAGCTGAGCCATCTCCCATTGCATTGTATCTTCTTCTAACAATATCTTCTTCATACATTCCAATATACTATTCTATTCTTTCTCTCTGCATTTCTCTTTACTTCACAATTTATCATGGTATCAGAGCTTCAGCAGTAAGCCTCTTCACACACTCCAGAGAGCAACTCGATCCTCACAGCGCAGAGCTTCACGGATCTTGAGAGCACGCGACACTGTCTCTTTCGCAAGGTTTGGAGAGTCGTTCGTCATACTCTCAAAAGAACCTAGCAGGAAACCTCCACGAGGAAGCAGAATGTCTTACATTCAAAAGATCAACATAGGAAGCTTGCAGAGGTTGCAGAGCATACTACTCTCGAAAAAACGAGGAAGCAGAGACCGAGAAAGAAGAAACTTTAAAGTTTCTTGAACAATTTTTCAAGAATCGTCAAAGATTGACGAAGAAGAGCTGCAGAACGAAAGAACGTTTAAAGAACTCTTGAAGAATTCGTTCGAATTCGTTAAAGATTTTTGTAGAAGGCAGAAACGTTGAAGATTTCACGGACATTAGTTCAAATTCGTGGAAGATTGTTAAAGAAAGAAGAAGCGTTTAAAGAATTGCAAGAATTCTTCAAATCTGTCAAAGATTTTAGCAGTGAACAGAGAAATCGTGAAGTTCTTTCAATCTTTGAAAGATTCACCAATTCTTTCTTTCGAAGGAGAAAATTTCAACAAAATTCAACAAAGATCGCGTCAAACACGCAAGGAACAGCCATTGCGGCCATAAGAGTCGTCTTGCGAATGGATCTAGAGCGGGAAACCAGTTCAGAAGGGACGAGGACAGCATTAAAAAGGCGAAAGCATTTCAGCCGTCAGATCTTGCACAAAAGACCGACAGCAGTTGGATCAGCAAGAAGGTGCACAAGGTTTAGTCCTTTGCAGCGCCAAGGAGAAATTTTCGACTTGTGAAGTCGCAAAATCCCGACATCATCTGGACCGTCCATCAAGAGACACGTAGCAAGATTTCGACATTTCGTGACTCGCAGGTGTAAAGGTCAGAAGATTGCCATGAGAATTCGCGAATCGCGAAATCATGAGTCATTCTGGACCGTTGGATCAAAAAAGATTGTGAGCCGTCGATCTTATCTCATCGCAAAATTTGGAATCGGGAGTTGGAAGCGCAAAGGTGATTGCACTCCAAAAACTCCGATACATGATATCGGGAAATCCTGAGAGGACCTGTGAGTCGTTCATCTCAAAGGACAGGTGGCAGCAGATCTAGGCCATCACTCCATCGACATTTCGGAGTTCGGGATATCGGAGGTCTCGTTGACAAAAGACACTCCACGGCGAAACTCGCGAAATCGCGATTCACGATATCGCGATAAGATCACAACCATCCATCTCAGAGGACAAGTGGCAGCAGATCAATCCATCGTCACATCAGCATATCGGAGTTCGCGGTTTTGAAAGACCGTCGCAACAAGACTTCGAAACTCGCAAAATCGCAATATCCGAAATAGCGATAAAGTCTTAGCCGTCCATTTGACCGGACATGTGGCGAACATCGAGGAAACCGTCGGCGTTTTGGCATACGGGGTTTCAAGTTGATAGAGAAATTGTGTCAACGGAGCATCGCAAGTCGCGATATCCCGAGGTTGAATCAGAACCGTCCATTTTTCGGGGACGAGTGGCATAAATCCGAGGGCTCGTGAAAAGTCCCGACAGGGCAGAGTCCATCGGCACATCGGGATTCAGAAAATCATGAATCCTGAGGATAAGAAGCACGAGCATTTTGGAACTCCGAAGTCCGAAATCCCGACAGGAGGTAAACTCCGTCGTGGGGCCCAGCTAACGTCATCTCGTCAAAATCGTGGGATCGGGAATCTCCACAGTAAAATCCCCGACGCAGATTTGGACCGTCCATCTGTTAGGACGCGCGGAGGCGATTAAAGCAATCGCAGAATTTCCCGAAAAGAAAGCGCCATCGATAAATCAGAGATCGGGGAATCGAGGAGTCAAAATAACTCGTCATCAGAACTCGCGAAATCCTGATTTGCAATATCCCGATAAGATCTAGACCGTCAGATCACACAAGATCTGGACCGTTGAATTGTCCAAAGGAAATTTTTCACATTTCGGCGATTTGAAAGACAAAGAACGAGAAAAGCCCGTAGCGCTTTACCATCAAGGCGCGTGGTCACATTGCAAGGTGACATGGGCCAATTCAAGGCCGATAATCTCTTTTTGGCCATCGGCACATCGGCGTTTCAGCCATTGGAGGTAAATACGAACTTTCCCTCTATATTTTTTCTACAATTTTTTTTTGTATGGCGTCGTCTAGCAATTTAGGACCAACTCAGGGTCCGATTCTACTCGGAAAGAATTACGAGTTCTGGTCTCTTCGGATGAGATACTTCTTGCAAGAACAAGAGTGCTGGGAACCAGTGGATCTTAGATATGTGGAACCAGATCCAACTGCCCTCACTGCCATGACAAATCCGCAGCAAATTGCTTAGGCAACACTGAGGAACAAAGAAAATAAAACCAAATTCTAGATTCAAAATTCTTTGGATGACTCGATTTTCTCAAAAATCACAGGCACTCGTACTTCAAAACAGGCCTGGGACATCCTTAAATCTTCCTACCAAGGAAATGACAGAGTCAAAACAGTTAAACTGCAGACCTTGTGGACGCAATTCGAGACTCTAAGGATGACAGAGTCCGAAACTGTGGATCAGTCCATGACCAAAGTCATGAGCATCGTGAACCAGATCAGACTGATTGGTGAAACACATCACTAATCAACGAATTGTTGAGAAAATTCTCAGAAGTCTACCCACAAAATTTGAAATGGTTGTAACAACAATTCTTGAATCCAAGGATCTGTCAAGATTTTCAAGAGATGAATTAATTGGTTCTCTGGTGACACATGAGACCAGACTGCATCTTACAGATGATTCAATCTCCAATGATTTCAAAACTCAATTCTCCTTCAGCAGAGGGAGAGACAGAGGAAAAAGCAGAGGTCACCAAGGAAGAGGGAGCAATCAAAGTAACTCTCACTTCAGTGGAGGTAACAAACAACAGTATCCGAATCAAACTTTCCAAGGTCAAAGGCAACAACAACATCATCAACATTAGAATTTCTAGCCTCAAAGAGGCAGAGGGAGACGATCAAATGACAAAACAAGAATACAATGCTATTACTGCAAAAAGTATGGGCATTATGAATCTGAATGCAGAAAGAAGCAAGCAGATCATCTCTCAGGAAGAGCACATGTGTCAAATCATACGGGAGACACCTCAAGAGGTATGTTTCTCTCATGCCACAAAACTGAACAACAACCTAAAGATCTCTGGTTGTTGGACAGTGGATGCAACAATCACATGACAGGTAACAAAGAATTACTTTCATGCATTGATTCTTCAATCTCATATGATATTACACTTGGAAATGATTATTTAGTCAAAGTGCAAGGAAAATGAACTGTTCCTATTCTTACTAAACAGAATTTAAAGAAAGACATATACAATGTTTATCATGTTCCAGATTTAAAACATAATTTGCTAAGTGTAGGACAGCTCATTGAGCATGGCTATAAGGTACTTTTTGGGGGAACATCTTGTAAGATATATGACAAACTCCCAAGAAGAAAATTGATTTATGAAATCCATATGACCCCAAATAGGATGTTTCCCCTTATCCTCAGAACTGCAAATCTGAGTCAACCATATGCACCGAGTGCATCAACCCTGAATGAAACAATGGTTTGGCATACAAGATTTGGACATCTACCATTTCAGAGTCTAAGTCTTCTTCAGAAAAACTCCATGGTCAAAGGTCTACCTATCTTTAAAGAGAAAATTCCCCCATGTGAGTCTTGCATACTTGGAAAACACAAGAGAACTAGTTTTCCACAGTCTTCCAATAAATCCAAACAACATCTTGAATTTCTTCCCACTGACCTATGTGGACCAATGCAAACAGAGTCAATAGGTGGTAGTTTTTACTTTCTAATGTTTATTGATGATTTCAGCAGAAAAATATGGATCTATTTTCTCAGACACAAGTCTGAAACATTTGCAAAATTCAAATAATTCAAGGAAGAAGCTGAAAAACGGAGTGACAAATATATCAAAGCACTCAGGTCAGATGGAGGAGGAGAATACAACGCCAGAGAATTTGCAAATTTCTGCAAATCTCAAGGCATCATCATGCAAACAACAACCATATATACTCCACAACAGAATGGAGTGGTTGAAAGGAAAAATCGAACAATAATGAATATGGAAAGAACACTTCTTAAAGAGAAATAATTGTCAAATACTTTTTGGGCTGAAGCAGTAGCATGCTCAGTTTATCTCTTGAATAGATCACCAACAACAAGTCTAAAGATGAAAGTTCCCCAAGAAGCATGGAGTGGGACAAAGCTCAATGTAGCGCATCTAAGGACATTTGGATGCATAGCATACGCTCACATACCTTCTGAATTAAGGAAAAACTTGATGATAGAAGTGAGAAATGTATTTTCACTGGCTATAGTGAAACATCTAAAGATTACAGGCTTTACAATCCAATCACCAAGAAATTAATTCTCAGCAGAGATGTACAATTTCTGGAAAACAACTTCTGGAATGATTCAGAAAATCAGCACATGGACAATCAAAATCCATTGCTGCCAAGTTCTGAAAACACAGAAAATTCAGAACAGCAAGTACCTCAAAATATTCTTCCAAGATTGCAAGTACAAAGACAACCTGAACATTCTCAGGATAACTCAACTTTCAGCAGAGAATCATTCTCTGAACCACAGAATTAGAGAACTCAAAGTTTGAGAGAAATCCATCAGCAGTTGGATGACTTTGAGCAACACAATCTTTTTTCTTTAATGTCATGTCAACCTACATACTTTAAGGAAGCAGCTAAGGAGCCACATTGGGTTCAAGCCATGAACCAAGAAATTGACTCCATTGAGAAGAACAAGACATGGGATCTTGTTGATTTGCCAAGACACAAGAAGAGTATTGGTGTCAAGTGGGTTTACAAAACTAAACTCAATGAAAAGGGAAGATTGAAAAACACAAGGCAAGACTTGTTGCCAAAGGATTCTCACAACAACCAGGTACTGATTATGGTGAAACTTTTTCTCCAGTAGCAAGACTAGACACTGTAAGAACTCTATTGGCCATAGTAGCACAACACAAATGGCAAGTATACCAGATGGATGTCAAGTCAGCATTCTTGAATGGTTTCTTAGAAGAAGAAGTTTATGTCGATCAACCACCTGGATTTGATGTCCAAGAGCACCCAACCAAAGTGTATCAGTTGAAGAAAGCCTTGTATGGCTTAAAGCAAGCTCCAAGAGCTTGGTACAGTAGAATTGACACCTATCTGATCAAAAGTGGTTTCAGCAGAAGCTAAAATGAGCCAACTCTTTACACCAAAATATATCAGCATGGTAAAATTATAATTGTATGTTTATATGTTGATGACATGATCTACACAGGAAATATTCAGTTAACAGATTTCAAACATCCCATGCAATATGAGTTTGAGATGATAGATCTTGGCATAATGAAATATTTTTTAGGGTTTGAGGTTCATTAATCAGCCAAAGGCATTTTTGTCTGTCAGCAAAAGTATGTAGCAGACATCATCAAAAGATTTCGCATGGAAGGATGCAATCCAGCAGAAAACCCCATACCTTTAGGCACAAAGTTGAGCAAGAATGATGAAGGTCCTATAGTGGACTCTACTTTATACAAAAGTTTAGTAGGCAGTTTGTTGTATCTTACAACAACTAGGCCTGACATTATGTATGCAACCAGCCTTGTTTCTAGATTCATGGAATCACCAAAAGATTCACATTGGAAAATGGCAAAACGAATTTTGAGATATGTTGCAGGAACTCTCAATTTCGGTTTATGGTACACTAAATCTGATAGTAATCATCTCTCTGGTTACACAGGCAGTGATTTTACAGGCAGCCTAGATGACAAGAAAAGCACATCAGGACATGTTTTTCAACTGGGCACAAACCTAATTTCATGGGCATCAAAGAAGCAGCCAATTGTATCAATATCTTCTGCAAAGGCAGAGTATGTAGCTGCTACCTCAACTTCATGTCAAGTTGTATGGATGAGAAGAATATTGAAAGATATGTCACATACAGAAAAGGATCCAACTCCTATTTTCTGTGACAATACATCAACAATTGCTTTATCCAAGAACCATGTGTTTCACAAGAAAAGTAAACACATTGACACTCGGTTTCATTTCATACGCGAGCTAGTCAATAATGGGGATATTGCACGACAATTTTGTGGTTCTCGAGATCGGCTTGCATCTTTACAAAGCCACTAGGAAAGTCAGTTTTTTATTTTCAGAGACAACACTTAGGCATAGTCAGTGCTAATGATTGTAATTGTTGAGTTTAAGAGGGAGTGTTAAATATAATGTAACCTCAACAGTCTAACTGTACACTGCCAGCTGTATTGGACAGTTGTACTTTCTATTTTTGTCTTTCTTGAGCCTATTTAGCTCATCCATCTCCCATTGCATTGTATCTTCTTCTAACAATATCTTCTTCATACATTCCAATATACTATTCTATTCTTTCTCTCTGCATTTCTCTTTACTTCACAATTTGTCATTTCTCTCATTAGTCTAAGTTTTGTGAGCTTAGTCTCACCTGTTTGTTTTTTGTCTACGATTTCAAGTTGGTATCAAAGCTTAGGAGAGAAGAGCTGCACCGTATTGTGAACTATTTTAAGGAGTTGTTGTTTCCATACAATTTGTGTGGAGCTGCCTGCCAAGCCGTCATTGCCTTCTTGTGAATGCGTGTGAGCCCGCATGAACGGTCGAAGACGCGTGTGGACATGTTCACAGAGAAAGTCTACATGAAGGGGTGAAGCCACTGCTAGACGCGTGAGTGTACAGGAGCCACCAACTGGTGTGCGTTCCTCCTGTTCGAAACTTAATTTGTTTTGGCATCATCTAAGAGATCTAGATTCATGTCCATCAGGGAACCATTATACATCCTGTCCACTGATATATATCTAAATAATTTTTGCATCTTTCTGCCTATGAATCAAATAATTGATGTTTGGTGTTCAACAATATCATTTCCAATTTAAAGAGAATACAAAAATCGTTGCCAACATTTTTTTTAAATCACTGCCTCTGAATTTAGTGTGAGATTTTTGTCTGTGTGTGAGTGAGCATAGTTCAATTCATGCATAAGTCATGCATCAGTGGAGGAGACTCACCCTATGGGTGAACAAAGAGAATGTCCACAAATTCCGTGTGTGAGGTAAAATTCATCATCAAAGTTTTTATTTAATTGACGAATAATCATTGAATTATTTGTTGTAGAAAATGAAAAATCCACTTGTTGATTCTTATTTAAATGAGTCCACTAAACTTGATGGAGAGAATTATGTAAACTAGAAGTTTAAGTTGACCACCATTTTCGAGGCATATAGCCTATGGATGATTCTCAAAGGTGATAAGCCCAAACCCACTCGTGTTTCCTCGATTCCATATTGGGATAGGTGAGAGATGAAATAGAAAGTGTTGTTGTGTATGTTTGTAAAGGACAACATTGTTCCTTATACAAGAGATTGTAAAACTTCCAAAGAGATGTGGGATGTTCTCAAAGGTTTGTACAAAACCTCTAATGCAAACCAGATCTTATTTTTTAAAACTAAGCTATTATCTATCAAAATGGAAGCCAATGAAAGCATCAATAATTTTGTATCCATAATTAAAGATATAAGTGATAAGCTAGGCGACATTGGTCAAAATGTTTCGAATAGTGATTTAGTAACAATTGCTTTGAAGGGTTTAGTGCAAGATTATAAAGTCTTTATTTCAGCACTCTCAGCTAGACCCATGCCCCCTACTTTTGATGAATTGGCTGGAATTCTTCTTCAAGATGAAGAAAGAATGAGTAACTATGATCACGACTCAAGTGGCTCTGATTTGACTTTTATTACAAGAGGTAAAAATCATACTGAGGTAAACTGTGGGACAAGAACATAGGTTAGTTTCAAGCAGATCAAAAAGGTATGAAACATCATGATTCTTATGTTAAGAGAAATGTTGAATGTGTGTATTTTGGAAAATGTGGACTTCTTGCTAAATATTGTTATAGAAGAAGGAATCATGAAGCAAATCAGAGATATAAAAGGCATAATGGAAATTGTGTGCACAAAGATACTTCAGTCAATGATGGATTTAAAAATCTTAAGTTGTTTATTTTTGAAGCTGCATTATCTGTTAAAACTGATGATGGGAATGCATGGTTCAGAGATTCTGGTGCATCAACTCATATGACCTATAATAAATAATGGTATGATGAATATTATGAGAAAATTGATGGCACACACATTTACTTATGAGATAAAAAATGACACAAAGTCCAAGGCTATGGAGTAATAAGTGTGAACTTAACTAATGGACAATTGAGACAGATTCATAATGTGATGCATGTTCCTGGTATTAAAAAGAATTTGATATTTGTTTCAACTATCACTCATAATAAACTAAGAGTGAAATTTGATAAGTTGAGGTGTATTGTAAAAGATATCCAGAATCACTATAGGGTTGTTTCTACAGGTACCAGGGTTGGTGGATTGTATAAGTTGGATGTGACAATGAACCCTCATGTTGCATTGACATCCACAACAATGTCAGCAAAAGAGTGATGGCACCAAAGGTATGGGCACCTAAATTACAATGATTTGATGTTTTTGCAAAGAAAAACTATGGTAGAAGGTCTTCATGTTATGAAGAATCATGATTTTCCATGTGAAGCATCTACACTTGGTCATCAGCATAGAGAGGAGTTGCATATTCATACACATAAAAGACAAACATATATTCTTGAATTAATTCATACTCATGTATGTAGACCTATGCAAACTAGGTCAGTTGGTGGTGCTTTCTACTTTCGTATTTTTGTTTATCATAGATCTAGATATACATGGGTCTATTTCATAAGGAGAAAAAATGATGTATTTGAGTACTTTAAAAAATTCAAAACTATAACTGAAAAACAAACAGGCACATGTATTAAAGTTTTTAGATCTAATCAGGGTGGTGAATATACATCAGGTGCATTTAAAAGTTATTGTAAATTTCATGGGATCCAACAACAATTTACAGTACCTCATACACCTCAGCAAAATGGTGTTGCTGAGAGAATGAACAAAACACTAGTGGAGTGTGCTCGCAGTATGCTTCAAGGTAAAAAAAATTCTAATGGTTTTTGTGCAGAAGCTGTTAATACTCTTGTTTATTTAAATAATCGAAGTCCAAGTAAGAAATTAGATTTCCAAACTCCTTTTGAGATTCTTTATGGCTATAAACATGATGTGAGTCATTTAAGAGTATTTGGATCCACTACCTTTGCACATATTCCAAAGGATGAAAGAAGAAAACTCGATTCAAAGTCAATCAATTTTGTTTCTATTGTGTATTATACTGATAAAAAAACATACAAATTGTTTGATCCCAGTTCACATAAATTGTTTACAAGTAGATATGCAATGTTTCATGAAAATGGAGATAGAGTTAATAAAATGAATGATGCAGATGCCTGGCATAATAATAATGATAAACATGTAAAAATAGATGCAATGGTTAAACAGGAACATGAACAGGTATAGGTTCGAGAACAAAATGAAAGTAGTATGGACACTTCAAGCGGTTACAATACATCAAGTGGAGAGGAGTGAAGGACCAAGGAGATGATCAGGAAAAACTCAACAACCTATAAGGTATATAGAATATGAATTGATTTCGCACGTAATGAATATTGCAGAACCTGTAAACTATGATCAAGCTAAAGAACATGAAGAATGGAGAAATTCTATGAATGGTGAATATGACTCCCTTATGAAAAATCAAACATGGGAATTAGTTGAATTGCCTGAAAACAAAGTCCCCATTGGAAGAAAATGGTTGGATAAATATAAATTTAAAGAAGATGGTAGCATTGATAAATATAAGGAAAGATTAGTTGCAAAAGGATATTCACAAAAGAAGGGAATTGATTACGAAGGTACTTTTGCACCAATAGCTAAATTGAATACAATTAGAGTATTGATTGCCTTAGCTACAAAACATAATTGCAAAATACATTAGTTAGATGTCAAATCTTATTTTTTGAATGGTGATTTAAAAGAAGAGGTTTCTTTGCTTCAACTTGAAGGGTTTGTCAAGCAATGACAGGAGCATCTAGTCAACAGGTTAAGGAAAGCATTATATGGTTTGAAATAGTCATCGAGATCATGGTATGTAAATATAGATACGTTCTTTTATCAGAATGTGTTTGTTAAAAGAAAAAATTGATCCTAACCTATATGTTAAGAAAGGTGAAGAAGGAAATATTTCTTTAATATTGTTATATGTGGATAATATCATTATTACAGGAAGTGGATGCAAGTTAGTTGAAGTGATTAAAATTTAGTTATCTCAAGAATTTGAAATGAAAGAGCTTGGCGAATTGCATTATTGTTTAGGAATTGAGGTTTGGAGAGAGCCTGGTAAAACATTGATCACTCAAAGTAAATATACAAAAGAAATTCTTAGAAAGTTCAATATGAGTGAATGTAAAGTTATGTCAACTCCATTAGAACATAATACAAAGTTATACAGTGAAAATGGAACTAAAGAGGCATATGGTACTTTGTATCGTCAATTGGTGAGAAGTCTGAATTACCTCACCACTATTAGACCAGACATTACATACTCAGTTATCATCCTTAGTGAGTTCATGGCTAAGCCTTCATAGAGTTACTGAAAAGCTGCAAATAAAGTACTATGTTACTTGAAAGGAACAATAAATTTTGGTATTATGTATATTGATGAATTTGATGTTGATCTAATAGGTTTTTATGATTTAGATTGGGCATGAAATCTTGATGAATGCATTTCCTATAGGACCGGGGGTTGTATCATGGAGTAGCAAGAAACAACCTGTTGTTTCTTTGTCGTCAATAAAATCTGAGTATAAATCCTTGACCAATGCCACCTGTGAAGTTGTTTGGTTGCGGGGAATTCTTGCAGATGTCGAAGAGGAGCAAGAGGAGAAAAATGGTCCAACATGCATCAACTGTGACAATCAAAGTGCTATCAAATTGTCACATAATCCAATATATCATGCAAGATCAAAACATATCGAGCTACAAAATCTCTTTGTAAGGGAGAAGATTGAATCAAGCGAAAATGGTTTAATATTTTGTAATACCAATGATAATGTGGCTCATATATTTACCAAACCTCTTGGTAAACTCAAGTTTGAAATTTTTAGAAGCAAGTTAGGTGTCATAGAAAATTTATTTCCTCATTAAAGGGGGATGTTAGAATAATGAAGAAACTTCTAGAATATATTAAATTAGAATGTTGATTTGAGTTTGCTTCATAAACAAGGAAATTGTATTCCCTGGATGGGGTGATACGAAGGGCGATGCGGCCACGTGGAAGCGAGCCGGGATGAGGTGTCATGGTGCCAACTGCCTCGCATCACCCGCTCATTAACTCGGCTTAAATATGCACAGGTGCATTCAACAGACGGGCCTTCTCGCACAAGGGAAGGGTACCCGGACTATCTCGTAGGTTTTAATGAAGGGAATGATGGCTGTAGTTATGATAATCGGCATGGCGTTTGGGCTCATTCTGCGAATTGGAACTCTAGGTAGCAGAGCGCTCCCGAGAACCTCTGTCTCGTAGAAGCACCGGCATTGCAGCAAGTTCTCTCTCGTCCCACTGGTGTGGTCGCTTCTCTCGGCCACACTGCCCACCATGCCAAGAATCAGGGGGACACCGCGAAGAGGAACGACTTGGTATACAGCAGAGTCGCGACGAAAGAGAAAGGCAGATTTCGAAAAGGCTATGGCAATTGCTGCCAGGAGACGAAGGGAACGACCACGCACGCCTCCAATGGCGGTCGTCAAGGAGGAGATCTCGGAAGGAGGCCTGGAAAGCCCTCCTAAAAACACCTTGTTTATGGTCCCCAAAAACTGGAACCCACGCTCGATTTTTGGTCTGATTCGCACTCCATAGATGGCAAGCGGTATGCGCAACCAAGGCGACAACAACATGGAAAGGCCTTACTCTCCGTGCTACGTGGAGGAAGAAGCTCCTCCCGAGCCCACCAGAGGAGCAGCGGGATATACAACGCAGGGAGCGACAACAACCAGCAGCCCGGAACAACCACCTTCAGTGGATGGGGGTTATCTCACTCTCATCTTTGACATGAGGAATCTCTTAGAAGATCAGGTCTTCCGCATTGCAAGACTGGAGCAGAGGCTCGACATGTTCTTCGCAGCGCACTCCCGAGCCACGCCAAAGAAACAATGCCCGACATGTGCCCGAGCATACGCATTCCCAGCAAGATGGAGGCACACCGCGGTCGATGACACTCCCCCTGGCTCCGAGGTTATTTGATGTTCAGACCCAGACTCT
>ML780504.1:402156-425497 GCA_009831015.1 Picea engelmannii | reverse complement strand
ATTCCCACAAGGATCCTTGTAGCATGATGGCTTATTTTGACAACATATCCTATTTTTTATTAAAATCCATGTAGATATGGAAAAATGAGGCCTCCTCGAACATAGATTTTTTCTCCAAGCATAGTGCCATGATTGGCTCCAAGGAGTATGACTCCATCCCCACATATTTTTGGCAAGCCTTGATAAGCTCCATCACAGAAGTCCCAAGGCTTTGTGAAATCAATACAGGGCTCATGCAATAACCTTTGGGATTTAATATTAATATTAATATTAGTATCAAAATTGATGCCCAAAATATTTTTTTATTTTTTTTCTAAAAAAAATTTGGTCGTCACATATCCGATGCCAACTGTTATATATGCGACGATTTTGCTATATAAACAACGAAAATTTTTCATCGGATATCCGACGACAACTTTTATATATGTGACGGTTTTTCCATATAGACAACGGAAAGTTGTCGTCCGATATCCGACGACAAATTGTATATATGCGACGGTTTTGCCATATAGACAACGAAAAGTTGTCGTCGGATATCTGACGACAACTTTTATATATACGATGGTTTTTCCATATAGACAATGGAAAGTTGTCGTCTGATATCCGACGACAACTTTTATCTATGCAACGGTTATGCTATATAAACAACGAAAAGTTGTCGTCGTCGATTCGACGAAAAATTTTATTGTTTGCGTCGGTTTATCTACATAAACAACAAAAAAATTGTCATTGAATATGCGACGACGGCTTCTATTGATGCGTCGGTTTAACTATAAAATTTTTTGTCGGAATATAGACGAAAAGCTGGTTTGAAATTGTTTACCTATATCGTCGCTTATGCGACGTTTTCTCAAGTTCGTCACAAATGCCACATCACCTAAACCGACGTTTCAGAGACTCCAAATTCATCACCATATCAATGACATAACATCGCATAAGTGTCGAAACAACCGTCGCAAAATGGGCCAAATGTGTTAGTGTGTGTATGCCATGGGAGTAGTTTTGATGCAAGGAGGAACGTCGGTATGCTATCATTCTGAAATTTATTTCATACGACAGTTCTCAACTACCCTACCTATGATAAGGAACTTTATACTCTGGTTCAAGTTGTCAAGAAGTTGAAGCACCATTTGATGGGAAATGAGACCATCGAGAAAAATCACCAATAATCCCAACAACAAGAAGCAAGGTCTATACCATCCCTTACATGTACCCACTTGACCTTGGGAAAACATTTCCATGGATTTTGTGGGAGTATTACCAACAACATGGAAGGGACATGACTATTTATTTGTGGTATTTGACAGGTTCAGTAATATGTGCATTCTCATTCCTTGTAGAAATACCATCAAGGGACAAGAAGAAGCAAACAAGTTCTTTGAATAGGTTTGGGTGCACTTTGGGATACCAAGGAGCATCATCTCAGATAGGGATACCATATTTCTCGGTGCATTTTGGACTACATTGTGGGAAAAGATGGACTCTAAGTTGAAGAGTTCTACAACATTCCATCCATAGATAGATGGGAAAATAGAAGTAGTCAACACGACTTTGGTGCAGCTTTTGAGGGGTTACAATCAGAAGCATCTGAAGACCTGGGATGAAAATATGATCTATATATAATACTCGTATAATAGAGAAGTCTACAATTTTACTGGTAAATCACCTTTTGAAACTTGCTTTGTATATTTGTCACCTTCACAATTAGATGATGTATATGGCCAGCAAGGAGGAGTGAGGGAGGACCTCATAGGAGAGGCATTAAAGGTAGAAAAAATAGTTGAGAAGATCAAGCAGATCCATTTGCAAGTATAGGAGACACTAAAGAAGTCACATGAAAATTACAAGGCTAGACATGACCAACATAGAACAAAGAGAACATTTAGAGCGGGATACAGAGTATGGTTAAATCTAAATAAGGAAAGACTACAGGGTCCTGGTAAGAAGATCACATGTCGCTTACAAGGAATTGAACCTGGGTGGGGAGGATAACTACGATTCATCCCAACCACCCAAGCTACATCCAATGGACAACAGATCACCTTAGTGATGTGAAGAAGCCTTCATTTACCCTTTCCCAAGGGGATTCTTTATTATGGAGTTTGAATCAGCTATAGGCATATATTATTTTCCATTCGAGGTGATAGTATTGTTATTTCTACCTAGAAACCAAGAAAAGACATATAACTACATTCACACATATATACATGGAAATGGGCCTTTTGCAAAGGGATATAAGATGAAATTTGTATGGAACTAGAAATTAGATTATGGATAGACTACATTTACCTACGGATCATGCTATGAATCGGGTCACATGGTTGTGTCATGTCCCAAACACAACTCTATAATGTGCCCAAAACTCCTATAAAGAAAAAAAATTGTAGGGCATAATGCTAAAAAGTGATAGACTAGTAGAAGGGCTACTTGGTGGGTTGGAGATATTAATCAACATCATCTGGTGGAGATTGTGGTCCCTTCAGTGGTGGTGATAAAAAAGAAAACAACAGTTCCCCATTGAGCTCTAAGAGAAAACACAACAATATGGAGCATCCATTAAAGATACTTTGTTCAACTCTGCATTCTCGTTGGTAAAGAAAACCAAGATAGATGCTTTGTTCAACTCTGCTTCATAGGTTAATCCATTAAAGTTGGTATTATTGATGGGTTGGACCAATAATACCAACTTCATGAGGAATAAAATGGACACCTTAGAGAAGATAAGGAAAAAGTAGAAAGGAATAAAGTAATAGAATCCTCTCCTAAGGAAACACCATAGGACATCAATAGTTAGCAAAAGGAAAATTTATTTAGAAGCAAGATCTCTAAAACAATGGAGGAGAATGGAGGAGGATTTTGTAGGAGAAGAAGAAATAATTGTTGACTCCCACATCAGACAATACACCTTCAAAATTTTATGAGGAATGGACTATGATATCTAGAAAGAAAGATAAATATAACTTTAAGCCCACTTTTCAATATGGGACCAAATCCTAGATGGGGAAGGAATTCCTAGACTATATAAATTTAATGCATTTTTTGTTTGCTGATCTATAATAGATTTCTAAGATTCTATACTCACGAGGAGAAATAAAGAAATATTGTAGAAAATTCATAAAATTGGATCCAACCCAATTCAACCCCGCTCCTATAAGGGTAGGCGAGAATTCAAAATAATGCCTTCTTATGTGTTATGTACTATGTTGTTCAAGTAAAGTGGTGACCTTTTTTATTAATACAAATCAATATGCCTATTTTTGTCTTAAAAAGCAATGCACAATCATTATTTTTAATTCACATTCATTTTATTTGACCACCAAATACTACATTTAATTGAATGTTACAAATACTTGTTTTTGTTCATTTGTTTTAGATCCTCACTACTTAGTTGTTGATGTTCCTTTAATGTTTCCACAAGTAAAAAATAATCAATATTTGTAATTTGATTCTTATTCAACTACCAAGAGCATATGGTTTGATAGTAGAAATAATTCAAAAGTTGTAATTACACTATATTCCAAAACTTGTATGGGTGTCTCAACAAGCTCTATATTCTCTAGATATTAATCTTGAGGGATCATTATTGTTGAATAAAAATGAGATGGATCAATTCTATACCTTTTATAGTTTTTTGAAGAACAATTGTTTTTTCCCTCTCCTTGGTTGATGACTTGTATGGTTGGATTTCTTGAAATTCCTATCCTTTTAACTTTTGATTTTGGTCAAACCTTAATTGTTATAGCATTATTTGACACCATGATGTCTCTAATGCCCATACAACCTTCATATCGATCACTTGCAACCATTTCTCATCCTAAAGAATGTTTAAAAAACATGTTTTCCACCTACACTCTCTTTCCCTTGAGAAAAGGTGTGTGCACATGCTCTTTTCCCACGGGAAAGGTGCGTGTACCTTAAAAAATGTGCAAAAAAATAACAAATGATTGAAAATAATGCACATTTGAGTGGGGTTTATGGGATCCATACACTTGTACCTCCCTAAAACATGTTACCAACTACCTCAACCAATTCATAAGACGATAAAATGAGGTGTAATGTTGGAGAAGGGGCGTCATTACTATATTGGCACCCTCATGTTGGAGTAGCTATAGGCGATCATGAGTCTGAGCTTTTATGACCTTGTCTCGGAAACCTTATTTTATAAATTATGGCCTCTTCCTTTGGATTTGACATTTAAACTTCCTAGATTCCTCAATCCTTTTATTGGTAAGGAGTAGGAGTCCAAAAGTTGTCCTAAATGTCCCATGATCAAAGGAACCCGGATGAAAGTTACGAAAGGTGACAAAAATAGAATATTGGGTACATTTGTAATATTTTATATTAATAATAAAATGAAAATCTCTCTTCCTCCCCCCATCCCCCAAATGCATTTGTTCTTATTTGATTATTGACTTCAATTTGTATTTGAATGTGTGAATTAGATTTCCTAATAAGTTAGTTAAAGTTAGTTACTTTCGTACTTTCTTTCTTTATAACCAATTGCATTAAGAAAGGTTCTTTTTTCTTTGTGTGCATGTTTTAGAGCTTGGATTGGTGACAAGTATAGTGGGATCAGTTTACAAATACATCTCAAATCAATAATTGGGATAAGGTATTTGATTTCTTCAACCGAGAATTAGTTATTGCAAGTAGTGAAAGTTTGATTTTGGGAAAAGAAGTTTGTTATTCTTCGCATTAATCTGTGATAGTTTGACCCTAGATATTAGGATGTTTTTATCCTCAATAGAATTGGTGACTCCACTAGATATAACTCCTTGAGTTGTTCTCATTAGGGTGTTACTTTGTTGTTGTATGGCTTCCTTTAGGGTATTTGGTAGTAATTGTTATTTATATCTTGCTTTCTTTCATGTAGATCAGCTTTCAAGAATTTTTTTAGGCTTTTTGTGGAATTTATTGCTTTATGCAGAGCCTGTATGCACCTTTCCTTTAGAATGGTAGTGTGTGCATGCACCTTGTCTTCACAAAAAGAGTGTGTACACACACCTTGTCTTCACAAAAGGAGTGTGTACATCTTGTAGCATTGAATTTCACAATTCTACATATTTTCTTCCATTTCTAGTTTCATTGTTTTGCTATTTTGAGAAGTTAAGGTCTACAATTAGAAGGGTTTTACTTGTTTTTGTGCTATATTAAGTGTATTTGGGTTCATTTATAAGAAAAGAATAAAAAACATCATTTTGTTTTCCTCTTTTTCTCCTTTTTCATTTCTAGTAGTACTTTAGTTGATTGCATTTTTCCCTTAAAAGTTGTTTGGTTGGTAGGATTACATGTTGGCAATTTTGAAAAAAAAAATAACAAGAAGTATTTGTGTTGCATAGTATTTCAGTCTTGAAAAAGTTTTTCATGTTTAATTGCTTGATGGAAACCTAGTTTCATTGAAGGATAAGTGTGAATTGAAATTTTTTTCAATGTTCTTATGTTTTTGGCTTCTTAAGTGTCTCTAAACATTATTTGTTGCACCTCCATTTCCTTAAGTAATCAACAACAACTAAAATGAATGATTAATCTTAAAATTAACTACACTTTTTCTTTTTAGAAAACCAATATAGTATAGCTATTATATCCTTGGTTTAGAATTGGAGCGTAAACTCTCTGAGGTTGGAAACGCAACTAGGAATTGATTAAAGAGAGAAAATGCATTAGTAGCAAGCAATATTTGTGAGGAAAGAACCTCTAACATGGGTGTTAAGCACTAGGTCAAGTTGATTCAACTGCTCATATTATCTTCTAACACTTGGATATGTGGGTTATGCATGCATGAGATTTTTAGTTGAAGTGTTAAGTCCTTGGGTTGACACCACTTCTTCTTGAGGTTTGGGTCTAGGACTTAGTCCTAAGTTCCTCTCCCATTCACAAATTCTAAACTAACAATTGTTCCCCTTGGATATCAATCATGAAGTGGTATCCTTAGTTTATTTTCTTTGAGGTATTTTCTTAGGTGATTGTAAGTAGGAAGTGCTTGTGGTACCGCAGACAGATGCATAATATCCATCTCATATCCCTTGGAGGGTTCATGTCTTCACAATGATAGTTGCACCTTGGGTGATTATTGTGTGAAGGTTATTGTAACTATCTCACACCTTCATTAGCTAGTATTCATCCCTAATCATCCTAACTTGACTTCCATAAGGCTCTATGATTGACTCTTCACTTATTTATATCTAGTTCATAATCACCATAGACTAGTCCTTGGAAGAGTGGTTTTGATTGTTGATTCATGTCTCATGAAATTTTTTAGTTGAATTATTCTCAATTGCTTTTTAGATGGCCTTAGGTTGTTCTTCCCTTGTCACTTTTGAGTTTTTTATTTAAAGTGGTGTTGGCACAAGGGCAGACCCAGGGTTCAATGCTACAACAGCACACCAACAAAACCCTAATTATCGGCCCTTTTAGCAACACCTGCGAAGAAAATGAAGTCTCACCCGAGATAGAGGCGTGGTTTCAGGACTCAGATGTCTGCAACCTTAGCTAGGACACAGATTTGTGATTCTAACACTTAACAGAGCACTTAGCATTTGATCTTCATCAATATTCAGTTCTTAGTAATAGTGCAGATGTACCCTAATAACAGAGTATCGCAGTATGCAACCAGATCCATCATCTAATAACACTTAACATAAAAGGAACACATTAGATCTAGCAGATTCAAGCACTAAGCACATCCATATAGGTCAGATCTAGCATTCATTTACATGATTAGGCACAAAGCAACATCAGATCTATCTAACATTCATCACATAGAAACACAGCATGTACGTGGTTCACCCCCACCCTAGGGCTACGCCCACCGACTCTTCTTCTTTATTAATGTCTTCAATCGATTACAGCACACAGTCACCAAAAACCCTTCTGCGCACAGGACAGAAGATCTGTGCAGCTCACTAGATCCTTCTTCCTTGCATTGTAGCACAAAGCCTTCTATAATATCTATAATAACTTGCACTTAGCTCTGTAACCCTTATATAGTCATGCACAGAGCACTACTAGTACTTATCTTACATCACATAGATAGGTTACCGTTCCCATTTACTTACTTCACCTAGACATCTATTTATACATACAAAAGTGGGCCTAAGCATGGGTGAACCCATAGGCCGACATCCCTTTCCCATTACATTGTCCCAAAACCCAAAAAGGGGCCTGAAAGTGGGCCAAGATCCCATGATCTCTACTTCATCTGGTGCTCCATCTTCGACAAGCTGTCGAAGTCCCAAAAATAGTCAAATATGACCAAGTGTTCCTCAAAACTTGGTCAAGGGCCAAGAAGTGGTGAACCACTTCATCATTCTAGAAGGACCTAAGGTATTTGTCCCGAAAGTGTCAAGTCACCTCCCCAATGATGAATGATGGATAATTTGACTCCCCCCCATGTGATCCATTTGAAGAGACTCAAGCTACATTGAATGCTCACAATGGAAGAGCCAATGAAAGAAGACTATAGTTTAGAAGAGCTAACAACTGAAGGGTACCTAAGAGACTTGGACATTCATGTAACTATACCTAGAAGGGATATATCCCCTCCTTCATAGGATGATCTAAGGCCTATCCGGATAAAATATTGTATCAATCAAACTCTAGAAAATTTAATATGCCCCTCACTAATTCTTAAAGCCCATCTCTTTTGGGCACTCGCATCTTTGATAATTGAAACCATTTTGCACACAAATACTTTATACGAGTGGTTTATGATGAATAATACCAGTGGTACTTTGAGCACTAGGGGAACCCATACCCCCATGCCTGGTGTTTTTGGTGGAGGATTCAATCATCTCATTTCAGATATCCCTATGATAAGTACGTTCCCATCAACTTTTGGAATTTCAAGTCGAGGTACCTTTCCTCCCATTCTTTTAATGGTGGCACTTTCTCCTTTGGGAAGCCATATATTGGGATGCCCCATGTTGATGCTAGTACACCACCTGTCTTTCCTAATGTTAACATGTCAGTGGGGGGATCTTCTACCTCCTTCCCTTCTTTTCTATTTGGAGGTGGGAACATCTTTGTGTATATTCCATCCTTGGGAAGTACGGCTAATATGACTTCCTACATACCTTCAAGAAGCACACCTTTCCTAGGAATGGTAAATATGAAGAACAAATCATTTCCTTTGTATGTTCAAGTCCTAGTAGGCTTCCCTCAAAAACTCGGTTTCCAAATGAACTCTTCGTTCATGGTTGGTAGTGGTTACATCCCGAGTAATTCTTTTGTGAGTAACTAAAAATGATGGGATGGGCTCCTAGAAGTTGGAACTCATTTTCTCAACAAAATTTCTTTTTTTGGCAACTTTGAATTTGTTAGATTTGTCGAAGCTCACTAATGACCTAGTGTTGTACGATCCAAATTGGTCTCTATTTCCCACTAAATTGTCATCAAACATCATAAAGTTTGAAGAAAAATTTGGTGAATACTCAACTAACCATGTGATGATTTTCCCTCTTCAATTTTCTTTGAATTAACTAATGGACGACAACAATAAAATTAGACTTTTCCAACATACCTTGACTAGAGTAGTTGTGGGTGTCATTTCGCAACTTTGAACTTTGGCAACGACATTCTTGAATCATTTCTAGTTTCCTACCCACTACAAGATAAGGACTGAGATTTTGAATTCGTTATGGAAATGTACTTCTACCCATATATCTAACCACATCCATGAGTGTTGAAGGAGACACCAGATGATTAAGGCCAAAATCCCCAATGAATTCTTATTGATTTGGTTTGTGAAATATGTATGCCTTATATTGCTAAAAATGTTGCTTTGTTAGGAGTTAGAATTGAAGAGTAGGACATAATTAGAGCCAAAGAATAGGATTTAGTATATTCTAGGGTTCTTTAAGAGATTTGTCCCAATGCACTAAGGGTAGAAATTGATCCAACCAAATACAAACCTAGACCACATGTTGATGGTGAGATAGATTCTCTAGAAAATGTCATAGCTAACCAAGTTTCGAATGAGATGGAATATTAGATGCCCTTGTATTCTAAATCATTTGTGGCTATGCAAAGTATTCCTAGTACTTTTGGTCCCACCCAATCCTCCTATGTCCTTAATATTCAAGCATCTAACCTAAAGGACGCCCAACAACCTAGAGGAAAGAATAAAGGTAAAAAAATGAAAGGGATCAATGGCAATAATGTTAATGATAACAATGTCGGTAGGGTTAAGAAGGAGAAAAAGAAAGTGAAGTTTCCATGTGATCTTTGTATGTATTACCATCTTACTTACATTTTCCCCAAGATGGAGGAATCTCAATGATTGTTATCACAACGAGATGCTCACCAGAAACCTAATGTTTTAATGAACCCTTTTCATCCACAATTCCAACGAATGGTTTTTGGGGTTTTGAATAAAATTGCACTTCCACAAAGGAGAAAAAAGGGTTCCCCTTTGCAAGGGGGAATTCTATTGAATGCTAACATGTATATGTGCAAACATGACATACATGTCTAGAATAGGGCTTGTAATTATGATGTCCTCAAGGCTACATCTAAAGGTAAAGATGAGTTTATGTGTGAACTATGAAATCCTCTCCACATAGAAAAATTGATAGTTGATGCAATGCCATGCCTTCTGAAAGATGTGTTAAAAAGGTTGACACGTAACCTAAATGCTTGAGTTGCTCATAACTATAGTATTGTTAAAGATCCAGCCTAGGATCCATGTGTTATGTCTACCTTGGAGGTTCTTCAAAAATTCCATATGAAGTTAAAAACATTGTTATCAAGTATTGGAACTTTTGATCTCGTAGATTCTCAACTTATAACATTCGACCCATAAAATTTGAATCTATGACTTCCCCACTATGTTGTTTTCCAGTTTTAAGCTTCATACCTTAGAATAAATATCTTTAGGATTGTGGTGGATGAAGTAGATTCCACACATGTGATTTCCTTGTCATGTTGGTGATCCCTTAGCTCCCATAAGATAGTCTCTTCATCGAATACGTTAAAATCTTCGTGGTCACATATTTCCATTGACTAATTTTCATGAATGGCAATTCAGAAGGGCTTGAATCCCTTGATCGATTTTCACTAAGAGCTTCAAAAGGGCCTAAATCCACTGACCTATTTTCACTAATAGCTTCATAAGGGCTTGAATCACTTCAATGAATTCCACTAATAACATTAGAAGGGTATGGATTATTTGATTGGTTTCACTAATAGATTTGAAGGGACCTTAATCCCTTGATTAGTTTTCACTAATATCTTTGGAAGGGATTGAATTCCTTGATTGATTTTTACAAATAGGTTCACAAGGGCCTGAATTCCTTGATTGATCATCACTAATATTTTGAGAAGGGCTTCGGTCCCTTGAGTTATTTTCACTAATAACATCAAAAGGGCCATAATCCATTGATTTTTTTCACTAACAAATTTTGAGGGGTCTGAATATTTTTGCTAGTATTTTTAGAAGGGTTTGAATACCTTCACTATTTTTTTCCAACAAATTCAAATGGTCTTGAATCCCTTCCTTTAGCATCTTTATTTGTAGATATAGCATTATTTTCCATTATATAGTTTCATATGAGAAGTTGGGTGTATCCTCTTTTCCCATGTCTACCTTGAATATATTAGAATGAATAAATATTTTTTATCACATTGACTTCCTCATTTTTAGTGCCATGTCTTCTTAAATATTGCAACAATTAGGTGATGGATCCTATCAGCTCCTTGCCACCAGGTAGGTTTTTTGTAACTTCACTTCTTGTTTTTATTTAAGCATCAAGACATAGCCATGTGGTCATAGGTAAAACATGACCTACATGACCTAAATGTTACTTGTTCATAGTCAAATTTATACTTTCATGTAAGATCCTTCATATTTAACTATATGTCTAATGGTAGGCCTTTATTTAGGTCCATTTTGATGCACATTTTTGCATATGTGACCTTGGTTAATTACATTCTATCTATCTCACCATAGACAAACTAAATTATACCAATTTCCAATAGCTTCTAGATAATTATACCCCAAAAAAAAATGTAAATTGGGAAGCTTAAGGATATAAGAGAGTGATTGATCAGGTAAGTCTAATGCGTTGCCTCTTAATATGCATGTGGAGTCCTCTTCTTTTCGAAATATGGAAGAAGTAGAAAAAATTCCTATGGAATCAAAGTAGAAGGTTATCTATAGTAGCAGGATGGGTTCTTTGTTGAGTGATTTGAATTTTCTAGAGGGGTTGTGAGTAGGGATTCCCCTAATGTCCATTCAGTGAGTTTGTTCATTTTTTTGATAGGGAAAATCCTATTGGTGGAAGGAAAAGTTGGGTAAATGCAGGCACCTCTATGAGTAGGGGAGGGTATTACCTCCTATGTCCAAATAGGGGGAAAACCCCACCAGTTTTACCAGCTTCAAGGGGTATGGGTTTGTATTGCCCAAAAGATCTAGGAACTCTTATTGTAGGGAGGAAGTCAGCTTTGAAACTATCTTGGGAGAGATAACTTAAAGAAGTGAATAAAAGTAAAGATAATTTGATTACAAGAGCCCTTATAGTAAGATTAAACCTCTCCTTGGTGTCCCAATGAAATTACTTTCAATTAATATGAGAGGCTTGGGGGGGTAGGCCAAGAGATTGGCCCTCAAGCAATTGGTAGATTTAGGAAAACCAGATATAATTTTGATACAATAGACACTCATAAAGGGAGATCAGTTAATATTTGAACTCAAAAAGGACTTTGGGGGGATGGAATTTTCTTGCTTTAGATTCAGAAGGGTTTTTAAGGGGTTTGATTACTGGTCAGAATCATAATGAATCCCTTATTAATTATTTCTCTATTCATTCAGGGATTTGCATAGAGGTATATATTAAAATATTGGCCTTGACTCTAACTTTACTAAATGGGTATATACCTTATGAGGGTAAGCAAATTTACTCGGAAATTTTTAATTTTTTTAGTGTTTTAAAGTTGATAAACTCATTATCGGTGGGGACTTAAATGTAAATTTGAATATAATGGAGATATGGGTGTCCAACATTGGAGTGGATAGATTCGTTGGATTCTTCTGTAACTTGTTTAATCAAGTAGGTGGTATGTATATTGAGCCTATAAATCTCAAGATAACTTGGAGCAATGACATATCAAGTGTAGATTGTGTTTCCAAGAGGCTTGATAGGTTTTTGATCCATGGAGAATTTCTATAGAATGTGGAAATATACCAATGATGGGTAGGATCCAATAGATTCTTAGTTTTCTTTCCAGTTGTTCTAGATTTGGAAAAAAATGATCTAAATATTGGAGCTCCTTTCAAGTTCAATCTATGATGGGTTACCGAGGAGGAGTTTCAAGATTTGGTGAAGGTACATTGGTTGAGGTATGATCCTTCACAGGAGAGCATTACTTGTGAACAAGTTGTAAAGGATTTGAAAAGAGTTAAGGAAAAGGTGGTTGATTGGGTAGGAAAAAGACATAGAGAATGGGATGGTTAGCTAAAAGAAGTGGAGAAGAACTTGGAATCACTTTGTTGTACTAACTTGAGATGTCGGATTAATGATGAGGATAAGTTCATTTTGAAGGAATTGGAGTCAAAAAATGTAAATTTACTTTTGGATAAGGAAAGGGAATGAAACCTCAAGATAAGGGCTACTTGGTGGGGAATCAAAGTACCATTTTTTTTCAAAACTTTTTCAATCATAGAAAGAGTGTTAATACAATATTGAAACTAACCAACAAAGAAGTGAGGAAGGCTAGAAACTTTAGGATCTATCTAAATTAGGAGTGCAACATTTTGAAGAGGTGTTCAAAGAACTAGAAAGAGAAAACATGGAATAAATTATCAAGGTATATTATTTCCCCCAATTAGTTGGAGAAGAGGAGAATGAGAGGATGTATAGGGAAGTCACAAGGGAGGAACTTATTCATGTTCTTAACTCATTTAATAAATTCATAAGTCTAGGCCTAGATGGTTGGAATGTGGAATTCTATATTGAGTTTTTGACCTGTTGGGTGAGGACCTACTCAAATTTGTTGAAGAAGTGATAACTTTTGGGAGAGTGCATGTATCTTTTAATTACACTTTTATTTATCTCATCCCTAAAGTGGATTGTCTTGAGACTTTGTATGGTTTCATGCCTATATCCCTATGCAATTTCATTTACAAAATTATTTCCAAGGTCATTGCAGTTAGACTGGAGATTGTCCTCTCAGAAGTAATCTCACCTAAGTAGTTTAGGTTCTTGGAACAACACCATATACATGACACTATTGGATTAGCACAAGAGGAATTGCACACTAATAAAACCTCATATATGCTAGCAATAGTGATCAAGTTATATCTTTCTAAGGTATATGATAGGGTCTCAAGTTTTTACCTTCAACTATTCTTTATTCACATAGGGTTCTCACATCCTTTGGTCAAGTGAATTATGGGATGTGTGACTATTGCCTTCTTTGTAGTATTGATTAATGGATCAACATCGAACTTCTTTAAGTCTTCAAGGGGGATTATATAGGACTACCCACTCTCACCCTACCTATTTATCTTGGTAGCATAAGGATTAAGTAGAGCCATGAGGGAAGCGAGGAGAATGAGGAGAATCAAATGTGTGAGAATAGGAAGATATGACATAGTCACACACTTACTATTCATAGATGGTGTTCTACTATTCTTTTTGTATCATAAATGGAGGGTTCATGTTTCAAGAGAATTTTACATCTTTACAATAAGGATACAGACATGGAAACAAATGAGAATAAGTCTGTAGTTTCTATGGTTGGTTTGGAAGGTATTCCATATTTGGGTATAAGAGGATGATTTCCTTTTCAACACTTAGACATGTCAGAAGGGCTTAAATATTTGGGCTTTACACTTAATCTAAATTGTTATGGAAAGGTATATTGGTATTGGTTTCTATCTAAAATTGAAAAACACATCTCTTTTTGGTGCAATAGGTGGCTCTCTAGGGGAGGTATATTGATTTTGATCAAGTTAGTGATAGAATCTATTCCAATATATTGGCACACCCTATCTCATATACCTAAAGGTATCCTTGAAAAAATTATAAAGTTTTATTTTAATTTTCTATTGCAAGGGAGCAATGATTACAAAGTAAATCATTTGGTTAAGTGGTAGAGGACTGCAACTCCACAAGCCTTGGAGGAAAAGTTATGGTAGAAAAATCATTATGGAATGTCATCACAAAGGAGAGCCTGTGGAAAACGATTCTTATACATAAATACATTGCTCCATGAACTAGTTTAGATTGGATTAGAAAGGAAAATAAGAGGATAGTGAATTTATCCAACCAATGGAAGGAAATGACACTAGACTTCCGAGTCATGGGCTTTTATCTGGCATGGGGAGTGGGATATGGATCACAAGTGAGAGTGGGGAAAGATTAAATAATGGGTTATTGTAGAGACATTCTCCACTCTGATGAAATCACTCAACACCTACAGGTAATTTATAGATGTACATTTAATTTGATTGATATCCCAGATGAAACATCCCTATGGTCTCAAGGCTTTAGAAACGTAGTTGATATTGGTCTAGAAAGAAATTTGGCCCAAAGGTGGGATAAATTTTTAGTAGAAATAAATAAGGCACATCTAATATTGAACATATCCCCCAATGAATTAATATGGGCTCTAAATGGAGTAGGGGGCAATTATATCCCTAGTCTTGAATACTTAGCTATTTTTGGACTAGGACTAGGTGATGACAAATGGTGGTGTTAGAAGCTTTGGAAAGTTAAGGCCCCTCCCAAATGTAAGTTTTTTGTGTAGCTCATATTGCGTGATAAATTTTTAACATGGTAATCCCTCTAGAAAAGAAATAGAGCAGGTCCAAGCATTTGTTTACTTTGCAAGAGTAGTGAGGAAAAAACATCACATTGTTATTGCATTGTAATTTTTCTCAGAAAGTCGGGGTTGAGGTTGGGGATATTTTGGATATCCATAACCTTTGGAAATATGAATCTATAGATACATGAATTTATGTTTGATTTACTCAACAAGATCCAAAGTGCTTTAGGGAAATCCCATTTATGGTTCTTTTGGGAGTATGGATAGTTAGAAACTCTATTTTGTTTGAAGAGAAGATGATGACTAATTTTCAAGTAGTTTCCCAGGTAAATGTTTTATTTTCATATTATAAGGTTATTCCAAAGGATAAATAATAGACAATTATATTGGAGATATAGGTGGACAAGTCTTTAGCTTGGGGATATTTTGATGGGGCTTGTCAAGCTAAAAAATTTATTAGTGGATTTGGATTCATTCTATATCTTTCAGAGACACCTAGATTTCAAGTCAAAGGTAATATAGGAAGAGGAACAAATAACCAAGGGGAATTGAAGGCCTTATAATACTTACTAAATTTTACTTTGGACAGAGGGATTGATAAGCTGGTCATGGGTGATTCATCTATGGGCGTTAATTGAATGAAAGGAAGCCTCCAAGTACAAAATAATTCTCTCCTTCCACTAGAACAACAATTAAATGAAATATCTAATTAGTTTCTTTGGGTTATCTATACTCATATTTATATAGAGAACAAAAATATTGGAGATCAACTATAACAGCCTGTTTCCCCCAGTCTGTAAAAATAACTATACTGGCCAAGAACTATGGCAAACTCAAAGATGTGAATGTGTGGTTTGAATGGACCTTAGTAAAAGGTTGATGAAATGTTATGAATATATGTTACAGGACTGCTGAGAGGGGGATGTGTTAAAAAAGAGACCATGATGGTTGAAGAAAGGTGGTGGAAGGCACCTAGAATGGTGGCATTAACTTCCACTGAACCAAATCGTATTTGGTCTTCACTGGCCTGGAGAACCAAGAGCGGATTGCTGGCCCCAGAATGAATTTCTCGCCAGGTTGGTAGGTGAAGAGGCTCCTCATGAGTTAATGAGGGATGGGGGTGAACCGCCCATCCGTGGAAGCCTCGGACCTGACCACCGCGGGGAATTTCGTGCCACACGCAACCTCACCGGAAAATAAAAGGCAGGAAAGAGGTGTGGAAGGGGGGGGCAGTCGCGACAGAGATCGCAAGAGGGAAGAAATCAAAAGGGATCTAGAAAATACACAGAGTGATTGATAAGCAGAGAAGAAGGAAAGTAACCTTCATTCTCGACTTCTGACGAATAGAGACTCAGTCTCATAGCATCGTGGTCTAGCTCGGGGGTGGCTAGTGGTAAATCCGTTGGGAGTCATTGAGCCTACGATTGGGTGGAAATGAGCACCCCTCTCAGCAATTGCATCACCTGGTTTTTTCTGATAAGTGTTTATATCTTGTGTCTTGCATTGAATATCTTGGGATGTATGCTCGTGATTTGAACACTTATAAATGGTTTCTGTGTAGAAATGTTTGCATGGTGTTTTGATCGGAAATGGTGGTTGCATGCTTATGTTTGGAATGACCACATTTGGTTTGTGTGTGTGTGTGTGTGTGTGTGTGTGTGTGTGTGTGTGTGTGTGTGTGTGTGTGTGTGTGTGTGTGTGTACTTGAATTAATTCAGTTTTCAAGTCTGCTCTCAGGAGATTTGTTTCTCTTAATTACCTCTCATGCTGCCCTAGATAGATTCCCCACAGGGACACCCTTTCGGGATCGTTCCCTTACATTCTATAGCTGGGGTAAGTTCCCTGAAAGGACTACTGCCTTGGTAAAATCCTAAATTTGCTTATTATCTATCACATATGTTAACAACTTAGGGATTTAGGAAGACCTCTCAGTCTGGTCATAAAACCTAGTGAAAATTTGCCCAGGAACTCGATGAAGAACTTTAAGGCCTAAGTTTGAAAACCTTGCACGAGAGAGAGGGAGTCTCTTAGAGCTCGGTATTTCGGTGTTTCGGCAATCGAGAAAACCAAGGGTCAATTTCCTTGTATTCACCAAATGCGAAATCCTGACTTGCGAAACCCCAAAATGAGTATAGCATGATTAGAATCTGATGTTTCGGTGTTTTGGTACCTGGGACACCTAAGGGTAAGTTCCCGTGTACTCACCAGTCCCGAAATCTCGATTAGCAAAACCCCAAAATGAACTCGCACGGATGAGTTGTGATGTTTCGGCGTTTCGGCACCCGGGGTACCTAAGTGTGAGTTTCCTTGAACTCGCAAGTCTCGAAACCCCGACATGCGAAATCCTAAAGTGACAGCGTGTAGCTAAATCCTGATATTTTGATGTTTCGGCATCCGGAATACCCAAGGACTAATTCCCTTTTACTCGCAATTCCCAAAATCCTGACTTGCAAAATCCCAAAAAGATAGAGTGGGGAGAAGTTATTATAATTCAGAGTTTCGGCTCCCGGGAAACCCAGGTGCGAGACCTCCTGTCGTCACACATCCCGAAATCCCGATGGAGGAAACCCCGAAATAGTGGAGCATGATTAGAGTTTGGTGTTTCAGAGTTTTGGCTCCCAGGAAACCCAGGTGTGAGACCTCCTATCATCGCACATCCCGAAATAGTGGAGCATGTTTAGAGTTTGGTGTTTCGGAGTTTCGACTCCCGAGAAACCCAGGTGCGAGACCTCCTGTCATCACACATCCCAAAATATCGATGGAGGAAACTCCGAAATAGTGGAATATGTTTAGAGTTTGGTGTTTCGGAGTTTTGGCTCCTGGGAAACCCAGGTGTGAGACCTCCTGTCATCGCACATCCTGAAATCCCGATGGAGGAAACCCTGAAATAGTGGAGCATGTTTAGAGTTTGGTGTTTTGGAGTTTTGACTCCCGGGAAACACATATGTGAGACTTCCTATCGTCGCACATCCCGAAATCACAATGGAAGAAACCCCGAAATAGTGGAATATGTTTAGAGTTTGGTGTTTCGGAGTTTCGGCTCCCGAGAAACCCAAATGCAAGACCTTTTGTCGTCGCACATCCCGAAATCTCGATGGAGGAAACCTCGAAATAGTGGAATATGTTTATAGTTTGGTGTTTCATTGTCTCGGCTCCCAGGAAACCCAAATGCGAGACCTCCTGTCGTCGCACATCCCGAAATCCCAATGGAGGAAACCCCGAAATAGTGGAACATGTTTAGAGTTTGGTGTTTCGGAGCTTCGGCTTCCGGGAAACCCAAATGCGAGACCTCCTGTCATCGCACATCCCAAAATCCCAATGGAGGAAATCCTAAAATAGCGGAGTATGTTTAGAGTTGTGATGTTTCGGTGTTTCAGCACCCGGGATACCCATGGGTAAGTCCCCTTGTACTCGCACATCCCGAAATCCCGATTAGTGAAACCCCGAAATGGACTAGCATGGAAAAGTTATGATGTTTCGGAGTTTTGGCTCCCGGGAAACCCAAGTGTGATACCTCTTGTCCTCATATATCGCAAAATCCCAGTTTTCAAAGTTCTGAAATGTGAAAGTCGCCTCTTGGTCTAGCCTGGGGTCACAGCCGACGGACACATGAGAGTAAATCCTACGTTCGGTGTGGGAGTTGTACATGATGGATCTTCAATGAAAGAACTAGTGATTTGGTGTGGTGAAGGTCCCAAATGGAAAACCTAGCCTACGCTAATTCGGGGATTTTGTTCCTCGGTAAAAAGGGAAAAAAATATATATATATATATTAGTTCCTATGGTGGGTGTGTTACAAATTTGTATCAGAGCATGGTTACAACACTTGGCCTGCTTGGGCTCATGAACGAGTTGCACAGAGATTCCATTCTGAGTACTACTAAAAGGAGTAACTCCTTATCTTGACCCCCTCAATTAAAAAGTCAAAGTTAAGAATGAAAACCCCTATTGTGTGTGTGCATGAGAAAAATATGAGTTTATGTACTGGTTATAAATGAATATGAACATTGACTAACAACTAGCGTTTTTCCTTTTGCACACAAGTGGGAGATCAACCGCGGGAAATTGTAGACGTATAGAATGGTGACTCACCAAGAGGTGGGGGAAGGCTCCCACAATAGAGATGAAGAGTCTGACGAAACAAGGGTAGTAGGGACCCCTACAGATCTAGCCGAGACTGTGAGGAGCCTCATGGTCGAATTACAAAGCTGCAAGGTTGACAATGAGAGGATGATGAAAGAACAAGAGAAGCAAACAAAAATTAACTCAATTTTACTGCAGAGCTTATCCAACCTACAAAGACAAATGCAGCATGAAACTGAGGTACATAAACATGGTCATATCAGTGGCCACACTGAGAGGAGCACCTCAAAAAAGGTCAATCCCAGAGGTAAAGGACAAGTGGCGGACGATTCCTCTGGAAAGGAAGTTGGTGGTTCGGAGGGATCTTCTAACAGCAAAACTAGTCCTTATTCCCAAAGAAGACAGAAGAAGTGAAATCTTTCCAAGGGTCATAAATTCAAAGAATTCAGGAAGGCCAAACCACCCTCCTTTGACGGTGAAATAAAGAAGTGAGAGGAAGCAGAGGCCTGGCTTCTTAGACTAAAGAAGTATTTCAGAGTCCATGACTTCTCAGAAAATTTGAAGGCCCGAGTGGCCACCTTCAACTTGAACGGAAAGGCTTCCATTTGGTGGGAAGACCTTAAGAATGTGAAAGGGGTTCACAAAGAGGACCTGTCTTGGGAACGGTTTGAGAAATACTTCCGAAAGAAGTATCTGTTGGGAAAATATTTTGACGAAAAGACTAAAGAATTCTATGAACTCAAGCTGGGGAAACTCACCATAGAGGAATATGTCAGCAGATTCCTCGAGTTGTTGAGGTATGTACTCTACATAAAAGAAGAAAAGGCAAAGGTGCAACAATTCCTCAGTGGACTACCTAAGGACTATCAGAACATGATTGAATTTGACGAACCAAAGACCCTAGAGGATATTATCCAAAAGGCAAGATATTGTTATGAACAGCTTGGGCATCGGACAAGACCTCGCGAAGGCTGGAAACCAAAGAATAGTTTTGGATTCCAGAAAAAGGGGTTTAAATCCCCAAGATTTAAGGACTATAAAAAGAACTCAAGGATGAGCTTCCCAGCCCGAAGTGTACACCAACAGAACTTTCCCTCCTTGAGCGGAAATAAACTTTCTGGATCTACCCCAGTAAAGACTGATAACCCAAAGAGAGAACCTTTGAAATGTTGGGGTTGTGGAGAAGAACATCTACTGAGAGACTGTCCACACCAACAATAGAATAGTCGAATAATTTACAACATCCAGGAAGCTACCACCGTCAATGATGTGGTCGGGAGTGTGCCACAAATTTATGCAGCCTTGGATAATAACCAAGCTGATCACCAAGCTTCAGTGGTGGAAATAGAAGGTATGATTTCCAACCATCTAGTGTCTATTATGATTGACCCTGGTTCAAACTTGAGTTATATAGCCCCTAAGACTGTTGATAAGTGTAAACTATAGCCACATAAACCTACCAAGCCATGGTTGGTACAGTTAGCCACTGGCACCAAAAGAAGGGTAACAGAGGTCATACCAGCCTGCCAATTAATGTTGGGTGAATTCCCCACCCAAGAAACCCTTAACATGTTACCCTTGGGATCATATGATCTGTTGATTGGTATGGACTGGCTAGCCACCCATAAAGCCAGATTGGACTGTTACCATAAAACCTTAAAATGTGTAAGTAAGGAAGGAAAAAGGATAACCCTTCAAGGGATCCAAAAACCTGTCTCGGTGAGACAAATATCAGCTCTACAAATGAGAAGGTATTGCCGAAAAGGATGTCCCATATATGCAATACAGGTGTTGAAAACAATTGAAGGTGACAAACCAAGCCTCGTTGACCACCCTACCATGAGAGAATATAGAGATGTATTTTCGAAAGAGGTATCGGGTCTACCTCTGAGAAGGGACATTGACTTCTCGATAGAACTTGCACTAGGAGTGGTGTCGGTGTCTAGGACACCCTACTGGATGAGCACACCTGAACTAGTTGAACTCAAATTGCAATTGAGAGAAATGATGGATAAGGGCTATATCCGGCCCAGCGTGTCTCCATGGGGAGCACCAATCCTATTTGTGAAAAAGAAGGACAGTACCCTTAGACTGTGTATAGATTATAGACATCTCAATAAGGTAACTATTAAGAACAAGTACCCCTTGCCCAAGATCGATGACCTGTTCGATCAATTGGGGGGTGCATCTATTTTCTCAAAGATTCACTTGAGGTCGAGATACCATCAAGTCTGAATCAAGGGTGAAGACATCCATAAAACTTCCTTTCGGACGAGGTATGGTCACTATGATTTTGTGGTAGTGCCATTTGGGTTAACCAATGCCCCTACCAATTTCATGTGCTTGATGAACAATGTACTCAGCAAATTCCTAGACAAATTTGTGTTGGTTTTTATTGATGATATATTAATTTACTCCAAGAATGGAGAAGAGCATGAAGAGAATCTTAGACTTGTGTTGCAAGTGCTAAGAGAACATCAACTCTATGCCAAATTCAACAAATGTGAATTCTTCCAAAAGAAAATACATTACTTGGGTCATGTTCTATCTGAAGAAGGGGTAGCAGTAGACCCTGATAAGATCAAGTCTATCACAGAATGGCCTACCCCAAGGGACATTTCGGATATCAGATCCTTTATGGGATTAGCAAGATACTATAGGAGATTTATAAAAGGATTCTCCAAGATTGGTTGTCCAATCACTGCCCTCCAGAAAAAGGGGATAAAATTCACATGGACACAAAAATGTGAAGAAAGATTTCAAATCCTGAAACATCTACTAACCCATGCACCCGTGTTGAAGATCATTGATCCCGAAGCTAACTTCCTCCTGTGCACAGATACCTGTAAGGAAGGGCTCAGAGGAGTCCTTATGCAAGGAGGAAGTGTGGTCTGCTATGAATCCTGAAAATTGAATGAGCACGAAGTCAACTATGTGACCCATGATCTATAGTTGGCTGCCATAGTGCACGCCTTGAAAATGTGGAGGCATTACTTCCTGGGAAGAAAATTTGTACTTATGACAGACCACTATGGACTGCGATATCTGTTTGACCAACCAAAGCTCAATGCCAGACAAGCTAGGTGGATGGCCCTCCTTAGCGAGTTTGATTTCAAAATCAAACACATTAAAGGAAAGGAAAATAGGGTGGTCGATGCCCTTAGTAAAAGTATGAAAATAATTCACCTGGCCGCGGTGAGCACCTGGGAGACGGATGCCAAGAAAAGAATCAAAAATGCACAAGAGACAGACACATTCTTCCAGTCTGTGACCTCATACCTGTAGCAAGAACCCACAGGGATAAAATATGGAGGCTACCAGATGATGGAAGGAGGCCTGGTCACTTACAGAAACAGGTTGTATATCCCAGATTGTGACGACTTGAAGAGGTTCATAATGGACGAACTACACAAAAGACCCTACACTGGTCATCCAGGATACCAGAAGATGATCATGGCCACTAGGAAACAATTCTACTGGCCTGGGTTGAAGAAAGACATAGACGAGTACTTAGCCAAATGCATAGAGTGCCAACAGGTAAAAGTAGAACACCGACACCCAACAGGATTATTGAAACCTTTACCAATCCCAGAATGGAAATGGGAAACCATCTCCATGGATTTCATCACCGGATTACCAACCTCGACCAAACATAATGATGCCATCATGATAGTGGTGGACAAATTGAGAAAATCCGCTCATTTTATCCCCGTCAATTCGACTTGTATAGCAATAGACATCGCCAACGTATTCATGAAGGAGATATTCAGACTGCATGGTATGCCGAAAGGGATCGTGTATGACAGAGATACGAAATTCACTTCCAACTTTTGGAAATCACTGATGGTTGGTTTGGAGACCAAGTTACTATTTAGTACAGCCTATCACCCTCAAACCGATGGACAGACGGAAAGAGTAAACCAAATACTAGAAGACATGCTAAGAATGCATGTAATGCATCAACCCAAGAAGTGGGAAGATTACCTGCCACTGGTGGAATTCGCCTACAACAACGGCTACCAAGAATCCTTAAAGATGAGTCCCTTCCAAGTCCTCTATGGTAGGTCGTGCAATACTCCAGTCAGTTGGAGTAATCCTGTAAACAGAATTTCTTTTGGACTCAACATGTTGAAAGAAATGGAACAGCAAGTGACTCAAATAAAACAAAACCTGAAGGTTGCGCAGAACCGACAGAAAAGTTATGCCAACTAAAAGAGAACTCCAAGAGAGTTCAAGACAGGAGACCATGTATATCTCAGAGTTAGGCCCAGGAAGAATTCCCTGAAAATGGGAGCTTGTGCCAAGTTGGCACCTCGGTATTGTGGACCCTTTGAGGTTCTAGATAGAGTGGTACCTATAGCCTATAGGCTAGCACTTCCTCCCATAGTAAAAGCACATAATGTTTTCCATGTTTCATTATTGAAGAAATATGTACATGATTCTAATCATATAATTGACTGGTCTGTGATCCAGGTGGAACCGGAGGGAGAATTCC
>ML780504.1:376985-401062 GCA_009831015.1 Picea engelmannii | reverse complement strand
TGTGTGTGTGTGTGTGTGTGTGTGTGTGTGTGTGTGTGTGTGTGTGTGTGTGTGTGTACTTGAACGAATTCAGTTTTCAAGTCTGCTCTCCGAAGATTTGTTTCCCTTAATTACCTCTCATGCTGCCCTAGATAGATTCCTCACAGGGACACCCTTTCGGGATCATTCCCTTACATTCTATAGCTGGGGTAAGTTCCCTGAAAGGACTATCGCCTCGGTAAAATCTTGAATTTTCTTATTATCTATCACATATGTTAATAGCTCAGGGATTTAGGAAGACCTCTCAGTCTGGTCATAAAACCTGGTGAAAATATGCCAAGGAACCCGATGAAGAACTTTAAGTCCTAAGTTTGAAAACCTTGCATGAGAGAGAGGGAGTCTCTTAGAGCTCGGTATTTCGGTGTTTTGGCAACCGGGAAAACCAAGGGTCGGTTTCCTTTTATTCTCCAGACGTGAAATCCCGACTTGCGAAACCCGGAAATGAGTATAGCGTGATTAGAATCTGATGTTTCGATGTTTCGGTACCCGGGACACCTAAGGGTAAGTTCTCGTGTACTCACCAGTTTCGAAATATCGATTAGCGAAACCCTGAAATGAACTCGCACGGATGAGTTGTGATGTTTCGGCGTTTCGGCACCCAGGGTAACTAAGTGCGAGTTTCCTTGAACTTGCAAGTCTTGAAACCCTGACATGCAAAATCCTGAAGTGACAGGGTGTAGCTAAATCCCGATATTTCGGTGTTTCGGCATTTGGAATACCCAAGGGCGAATTCCTTTGTACTCGCGAGTCCCGAAATCCTAACTTGCAAAATCCTAAAAAGATAGAGTGGGGAGAAGTTATTGTAGTTCGTAGTTTAGGCTCCTGGGAAACCCAAGTGCGAGACCTCATGTCGCCGCACATCCCGAAATCCTGATGGAGAAAATCCTGAAATAGTGGAGCATGTTTAGAGTTTGGTGTTTCGGAGTTTCGACTCCTGGGAAACCCAGGTGCGAGACCTCCTGTCGTCGCACATCCCAAAATCTCAATGGAGGAAACCCTGAAATAGTGGAATATGTTTAGAGTTTGGTGTTTCGGAGTTTCATCTCCGAGAAAACCCAGGTGCGAGACCTCTTGTCATCGTACATCCTGAAATCCTGATGGAGGAAACCCCGAAATAGTTAAGCATGTTTAGAGTTTGGTCTTTTGAAGTTTCGGCTCCTGAGAAACCCAGATGCGAGACCTCCTGTCATCGTACATCCCGAAATATCGATGGAGGAAACCCCGAAATAGTGGAATATGTTTAGAGTTTTTTGTTTCAGAGTTTTGGCTTCTAGGAAACCCAAATGCGAGACCTTCTGTCATCGCACATCCCGAAATCCCGATGGAGGAAACCCCAAAATAGTGGAATATGTTTATAGTTTGGTGTTTCGGAGTTTCGGCTTCCGGAAAACCCAAATGCGAGACCTCCTGTCGTCGTACTTCCCGAAATCCTGATGGAGGAAACCCCGAAATAGTGGAACATGTTTAGAGTTTGGTGTTTCAAAGCTTCGACTCCCAGGAAACCCAAATGCGAGACCTCCTGTCATCGCACATCCCGAAATTTCGATGGAGGAAATCCCAAAATAGCAAAGTATGTTTAGAGTTGTGATGTTTCGGTGTTTCGGCACCCGAGATACCCAAGGGTAAGTCCCCTTGTACTCGCACATCCTGAAATATGGATTAGCGAAACCCCGAAATAGACTAACGTGGAAAAGTAATGATGTTTTGGAGTTTCAGCTCCCGGGAAACCCAGGTGTGATACCTCCTGTCCTCATATATCACGAAATCCCGGTTTCCGAAGTCCCAAAATGTGAAAGGCGCCTCTTGGCCTAGCCCGAGGTCACAGCCGATGGACACATGAGAGTAAATCCTAAGTTTGGTGTGAGAGTTATACACGATGGATCTTCAATGAAAGAACCAGTGAGTTGGTGTGGTGAAGGTCCCGATTGGAAAACCTACCCTACGCTAATTCGGGGATTTTGTTCCTCAGTAAAAAGGGAAAAAAAATATATATATTAGTTCCTATGGTGGGTGTGTTACACTATCAAAGGAAGGACTTCAACTACATGATATTTATAGTTCCATGGAAGAAGTACAAGATGGAAATACAATGGTATTACAACAATTTTCTTTTAATTATTTTTGAACTCCTTTTGAACTAGAATATTATCAGTACATGCAATTGTTAAGTATATTGTTTGTTTTCAATTGCTTGAGAGATAATATACTTGATATTATGAAGGTTGTGTATATTTCTATATCTATAGTGAAATACTTTGAAGATATTTATCTATAGATGATCCTTTTTGGGTTGTGCCTAGAACACTTGAGTATAAAGGGGAGAGGGGAGAGGGTTCTTTGACAAATGGGGGAGCAACAAGAAATGGACTCAAGAGATGAGTGAGCCTTGAAAAGAGCCACCATAGTTGAGAAGTGGTGGCGCGATAAGATAAAGAAAGCAACAAAACAATCCGAGAAGTTGCAGAAATAAGTCGGACCATGAGAAGTAGAGGAAGGACAGATGGAAGAGTTGCAAAAGATGAGAAGACATGAAAGACTGGACAGTCAAAGATTAAGTGAGAGAGAACCATAGAGAGAAAGAAGTCCCCATGAGGGTGTATAGAAAGGAGAAGGTGTAGAAGGAAGGGAGAAGGAAGCGGACCTAAATCTTGAAGGATAAAGAGAAGATTTTTCCCCGATGCTTGGAAATGTCGGGTATCCAGTTGAAGAGACCACTCTAGAGGATGAGATCGATACCCCCCACATCAAAGAAACCCGCCCCGAAGCCTATGGCACCAGCCCCGAATCACCCATACACCAAGTGTCTTCTATACAATTGGTAAATTATATGCTACCTTCTTATGCTATTCCTGTTCCATTACAGTCAGTCAGTCAGTCACAACCGGGAGGCGCGAATACTAGGAGGATATTGGGATCCTCTAGTAGATTGCAACCAAGACTGTTAGGTTTTATTTTGGTAGGAGTAGTAAGATCAATAATGGCTGGTAACGCGGGAAGTTTGATTGCTTGATACCCATAATTATAGGGTAAAGGAGACGAAGATGTTGAGCAACATTAGTTCTTGTGTGAAGCAATCTAGAGGTCCAGAGGGACTCCGGATGCGAATAAATTAGTTGAGTTCCAGACTACCTTGAGAGGTCATGCTCTCAAATGGTACATGAAGGTTATTGAACCAGGAGTTCCATGAATGCAAGTTCAATCATTCACAGTTGACCAGGTATGGACAAAGTTCATAACAGAGTTTAAGATACCTCATTCAAAACAACAACCTCTGTCTGAGTTGCACGAAATTCAGCAAAGGGAAGGTGAATCGACCTGGGAATACAACCAGAAGTTTAAAGATGATATAGGGAGGTTAGTGCATCCAATTCACGATGAACACCAAAGAGAATGATATATCCATGGATTGCTACCTCTGACACAGATTCCATTAACACAACAATGGATAGCCTCTTTGACAGATGCCTTGGAACAATCAATGAAGATTGAATCCATGGCAGGATATCCAGGGAGCCTAAGAGTGACCAGACCCCCAACAGATGTAAATTTGGCACAACTAGAAGGGAAAATATCAGCGCTTACAGAGAAGATTCAAGAATTAACGATACCCATGCCAGGACGACGACAAGTCTTGTATACCGGATGTTACATAGAAGGACATCTGGCGAACGAATTTCTGCAAATGAGGGGAATGGGACCTCCTCAGAATCCAATGGGACCCTCATCAGGACCCACAAGAGGAGTTTTACAAGTGTCTGCGAATTTACCATTCCATACCCCCACCCCATATCATGCTTTTCCAAGTAATCGAGCAATGCCAACAATTGAGTATTCATAAGTATTCAACAGTAACGAATACTATGCATTGTGAGTTTTGCACATATACCACACATGCTACCAATCACTGTAGAGAATTGGATGCACTTGCAGACATGATGGATCGAACATCAATTAGGGTGAATGAAACCCCTCATGGACCGGGAAGAGGCCTAGAAGGTGGAGTCGAAGGAGACTTCAGAGGAGGAAGAACTAGGGGAAGAGGACCAAGTAGATGCTACAACTGTGATGAGTAAGGCCACATGGCTAGAGATTGTCCTCATCTGAGGCGGCCACAGTTCTCTCACTGCAGAACCAATGGGCATGCAACTGAAGACTGCCCAGAACTAATTGTAAAATGGGAAGATCGGGTACATCAATGATAAACTAACCTCATTAGTTTACAGATAAAGAGAGTTATTAGGGGACAACTGCCCAACCTTAATTTTGTCACTTGAGGAGGAGCAAAGACTGGCACAGATGCTGACAATTTTCCTTAGATTCAGAAAGCAACGCCTAAGGAGAACATGTATGATCCTCTAAAACAAAATATATCCTTTAAAAATGCCATAGAAATATTTCAGAATATCCCTAGCCCCAATATGTAAGAGAAACCCCCTCAACCTATTGTTTACCCTAAGATTGTGCAAGTCCTTGCTTCATCCCCTGCACCTAGAAACCCTATAGTCCCGATGAGACAAATTGAGAAATCAAAAAATCTAGTTGACCTGTGGTTTCAGTTATTTTATGATATCCTTGGAAATGACCAGTTGACATAAAAGTTGTGCAATTCCTTGTACCTAGTTTTATGGAATGAAGAATCTCCAAAAACAAGAATAAGGACTAATATTCCTAAGAAGAATACTCAAAGAGTACAAAGAAGGAAAGTACGAACTAAAAAAGAGTTTATATTAGTAGCCCAACTAGATGAGTTTGAGATTAAGGATGTTATGTTAGATCCATGATCTAATGTTAACATACTGCCTAAAAAGACTTGGGAAGCCTTAGGAAAACCCCAGTTGACATATTCCCCAATCCAGCTGAGAATGGCCAATTAGTATTGCATTTTCCCAATAGGAAGACTGGAGAATGTGGAAATAAATGTTGCGAGAGTAAAGACTGTAGCTGATTTTGAGGTGATCGAAATCATGGGGGGATAAGTACCCTTATCCTACACTACTTGGTATTGATTGGGCTTATGACAACTATGCAGTGATTGACCTAAAGAAAGACACTATGACGTTTGAGGTAGATGGAATAAAATTAGTTCAACCCTTGGATCCGTATGTAGTCCCTCGATACAAGGAGCCAACGAAAAAAAATATGGAGGTAGAAGACTTGGATCAGTTGTACACTGTAACAACAGGAACAAGAGAAGATTACATAAATCATACTATTGATGGATCAATAAGTTGGAGGAGCATACAATTAGTGGTCAAATATTTAGAACTGGCATTTGGTAGTTGGCAAAAAGGTTCATATGAAATATTTTCAAGAAGATGCACAACTTTCAGAGAAACTAGATGGGTTGGAACTGAGGTCAGAGAACACCCAATATATTATGGTAACTCATAACTTGACAATTTGCTGGTTAGCATGGAAGAAAAGATAGCGGAAAATAAAAGGATCTCAGTGTTGGATTTAGCCCTCCAAGACATCGATGTCAAATGGTGGACTAATCATAAATATTTAGTTTGGAACTGGGACGATATGAAAAAATCTATCCAATATAGATTTCAAGATAAGGAGAAGCTAGAATCAGAGATGCAGATGGATTTCAAAGTTGCGCAACTGTTCAACAGACAATCTGAACCTAAAGCACATATTGAACAATGCGTGAAATAATGGCAATTTGCGGAAATACCATCTCGCTTCTGGGTTCAAGTATTTCCCCATTCGTTAGGTCCAATTTTGAAATCTTGATACATACATGAATAAACCATAAGACATACCAATGACTGACAAATGTTGGCAGATCAATTTTGCAAGGAATTTTCTTTTACAAGTAAGTACCCTGAGCTTCAAGTAGTCCTACAAAGAATTAAAGAATTCCTTTTTACAGATACTAGTAAACGGAAATAAGACCTAGTGGTATGTGCAAAGCATAGCCAAGAACTTCAGTCTAACCTTCACCTAAACTTGGACAAGAGGCCTATATAATGCTATAATATTGATAAGGATTTGGAAAGCCCAAATGATTTAGAAGAATTGAGAAACTTAACCATTAAGGAGACAAAAGGGAGCAGAGAAATCCAGAACATCATACCCAGTCAGACTGATGGTTCCTATAATTATCCATTGAAGTTGTGCAAAGTCAATATAGGGACCACAGAGAAACCTAATATAGCTATGGTGGGAGATTATTGGGATGAACAGACTAGCCAAGAAATACATAGCTTGTTGCGAGAGTATGAGGATTTGTTCCCAGAGAAATTTTCAGAGCTAAAAGGGATTAAAGGAGCTATGTGAGAGATGAAGATTGAACTAAAACCAGGATCAAAGCCTGTGAGGCATACAGCATTCACCTTAACCCTAGAGTGAAAGAGAAGGTTAAGAGGGAAATAAACAAGATGTTGGAAGCTGGACTTATTTTTGCAGTGGAAGAAGCATATAATGTGATGCCATTCGGCCTAAGGAACGCCCCTATAGTTTTTTCCCGGATTGAAATAACAGTTTTCCAAGAATTTATTCACAACTTTATAGAAGTTTATATGAATGATTGGACTATATACAACCTACTCAAGGAACATCTAGCGCTACTATGTCTGATGTTTGACAGATGTAGAGAATTTCAGATATCGTTGAACCTCAGAAAGGGTATCTTCTGTGTGCCACATGGATGTTTGTTGGGCCACATAGTATGTCGAGAAGGAGTACTGGTAGACCCAGCCAAAGTTGCGATTATTGTGAACATGCCTCCACCTACGAGTTGTAAGCAGTTGTGCTCCATGCTAGGGCACACGGGGTAGTACCACAGGTTTATCAGAAAATATGAAAACATCAATGCACCTCTAGAGGATCTACTAAAGAAGTCAGAAGTGTTCTGGTGGACCACATAGTGTGATAAAGTGTTTGATATCATGAAGGAAAATCTCGTCACAACACCTATTCTGATATTTCTGACTGGGAAAATGAATTTCATGTGCACGTAGATGCATTAGGTATTGCCTTGGGAGCCATCTTAGCGCAACTAGGAGACAGAGCCATGGATCATCCTATTTAATTTTTTAGCAGGAAGTTGTCGCAAGATGAGTGCAACTATACAACCACAGAAAGGGAGGGTTTAGCTATGATTTACGCTTTGAAAATTTTAGACCTTACTTGTTAGGTTCTCATTTTAAGTTCTTTACTGATCATTCTGCATTAAAATATCTAGTTAACAAACCTATTCTAGAAGGAAGAGTTTTTCGTTGGTTGTTACTGTTTCAGGAATTTTCTTTTGAAGTGATCATTAAGCCTAGAAGATGAAACATAGGGCATGATCACTTATCTATATTAGAGTCAAGGGAAAGTGGCAGAGCAGTCGATGATCAACTCCCAGATGCATACATGTTCTGGGTTGAGGCCATACCAGAATACCTGGAAGACATGGCAGTCTTCTTAAGTACAGGGGCCTACCCAAAAACGTACTCCGCAACTCAGAAATGTCACAAGGTGGTTAGAGCAACAGACTATCAATTGATTACAGGGCAATTGTATAAGTTGGGAGTAGATAGTATCCTTAGGATATGTGTCTTAGATCATGAAAGACAAGACATATTGTGGGAGTGCCACAATGGAGTTGTGGGAGGTCATGTTGGAGGAAAGGCCACTGCGCATAAAGTCCTCCAAGCTGGATTATGGTGGGCCGCCCTCTTCAAGGATGCAAAGGCATATGCTAGATCTTGCAATGTTTTTCAAAGAGTGGGTAAGCCATCATGATGAGATGAGTTGCCTCTTCAACAAGTTCGATCTCTACAAGCATTTGAGAAATGCGCGGTTGACTTCACTGGGCTAATCAACCCCACAACTAAGCATTCAAAGGCTAGGTATATTATTATTTCAACTGATTACCTTACACTTTGGGTCGAGGCAACAACTGTTCAGGATTGTTTGACTTATACTACTGCTAGGTTCATTTTTGAAAATATTATCACTCAGTTTGGATGTCCTAGGAGTCTGACCAGTGATCAGGGAGGTCATTTTATCAGTAGTACAATAGCAAAGGTTACAACAGAGTTCTTAATTCAACATCATAAAAGTAGCCCCTACCATCCACAAGCCAATGGAACAGTAGAGGCATTTAACAAGATCCCAAAGAGAGTATTAACGAAGGTTTGTTGTGCAAACAGGGAGGATTGGGATGACAGAGTCCCAACAGTTTTATGGGATTACATGACAACCACAAAGAAACTCCACAAGTACACTCCATTTCAACTAGTCTATGGGAAAGAGGTTGTGGTACCTGCAAAATTCATTGCTCTGAGTTTGTACATCACACAAATTACACACATGTTGGAAAATGAATCAATTGTGCAAAGTCTCATGGAATTACAATAACTTGAAGAGACCAAGTTTTTAGCAGACTTCCATCAATCAGTTGAGAAAACAAGGCAAAAAGCTTGGCATGACAGACACATTAAGACCAAGGCATTTGCGCAAGAATACAAGGTCCTACTTTATGACAGTCAATACCAAAAACATCCAGGAAAGTTGCGCATGCATTGATTGGGATCATTTATAGTTGCGGAAATCCGACCTTCGGGAGTAGTCAGACTCACGCAACTGTATGGTATGTTGCGGCCAGGATGGGTGAATGATGCTCTCCTGGAACCATATATGTCTCAGAACTAAGCTAAAGGAATGTTTCTCCAGTCTTAAGGAGCATGTATAATAGTTATATTTGAATTTTTCTACAATTTTTTTGAATTTAGTTAATAAATTTGAAGAGTGCATTGTTGTGTCGCGACATGTAGTTCATTTTGTTTTATGTTTAAGTGTTGTTTTAATGCAGAACTGCTTACTCAACAACATATGATCAAAAGTGTCAAGAACCCATTAATGACAATCATTAATATGACGATGACCCCTTTGTGGTTGGAGGGAGAGTGAATCCGGACGCAATCTGAGTCCATGTGCCACACGAACCCATTCCAGTCATAGCCTTTATTACTGCTACAATGACCCGTCCAAATTTTATTAAACCATAAAGCCGCAATACACGAAGATGCCATCAGTATTCGCACCAGGATTCTCATCTGTTAAATGGTAAGGTTTGAAATCAGCCACGTCCCTGACTAACTTGCCCAGCAAATGCCGAGATCACTCGAGAGATTGACCCCGTTAACCAGTCTCGTCGAACAAATCAGATCCAAGTTGCGTTTATAGGGTTAATGATGAATAAAAATTATTACAGAACTTGCTAGCTAAGCCCGAGTATAAGACTCTGAGAAATCAATGTAGGACGCATTGTTTCCTACAGAGGACTTAGATATTTTCAAATTCAAAAGCGTGAGCAAGCTTGTGTAATCCCTCGACCCTTAGTGTTGATACCCAATCCTTGTGTTGTCTGTCGAATTTACTGATAGTTCAGACTCACTATGTTGAGAGATACATGAAGCAGAAGCGTTGTTTCAAAGGCTGCAGTACCAGATGAGCCCTGTGACCCCCGGGTCGAGATCGTGGGTGATCTCAGAGGGAAGGTCGAGCAATTCAAGTTCCTCGACCTTGACCTGACATACCGGGTGTTGTTCCCTCAGGTGAAAATTGATGTCTTCTGGAGTTTCGCTCCAGATGAGTTGGAAGGCATGTAGTTTGTGCCACAGTCTGAGTTTATCAATCTGTTCAACTCTACCATTATGAACCTCAAGGATTTTCTATTTTTTGGCACCACTGGGGAAGTTGCGAGGTGTACCAAATTTCTCATCAGCAAGGTACATGACAAAATCATATGGTTGGATATAAGATATCCAAAGGAAAATGTACACTGGATTCTCTATCAGTGGTAGAATTTTGTGCCAATGGCACTTTCTTCAACTGGTGCAGCTACTTACTGGAGGAACTCCTCATGGCCTCGAGGAAGCACAGGAGAAAGGTGGCACTTTCACCTATGACTACTTGTTTCTTGCATTCACAATGTTCAAATGGAAGCCACCTACTAGAAGACCATTGGCGCCAGTAGATAAGGGGCGCTTGGAAAAAATGTTTGAGCCCTGGAATTCAAGTTTGGACTCAGAGAACACTGCCTTCAACAACATGACATTCTCCAAGTGGTACGACAAGTTGATCGACGCAACATAGAGGTTGCACATTCCGCAGGAACTACTCATCTACAACACGTGGAACATAGCATTTAGCATGAACCGCCACCATACATTCGTGTGGTCGAGGTATGCCACCATAGAGGACTTTCACTTGTGCATGCTTCCATTCTATTTGGATGAGGGGGCATTTGAAAAGGAGGTTATGTCATGGCCTAGAGTCAAACGCAACCCGCGCAAGTCGGGGATGCATTACGTTCTTCCCACTGAGCTACTGAAGAAGAGAGGTCAGGAAGCAGGGGTAGGACCGAGCTTAGGCCCGGAGGTATAGAAGTAGGAAGCCCCAACATAGATGGACTCCAACGAGGAGCAAGAGACGCAGCCACTGGAGCACAAAAAGAGAACACTACCTATGTTCTCGCAACTGTCGGAGCAAGCTATGTTGACAGGTAAGGATGTCAATGAAATACTTAGTGCTGCATTCATTACATAACCAATGAACAAGAAAATTAGGATGGGGATCTCATCGAACAAGGTTCTGAACCCCCAACCCATTTCATCCACTATCCCCCACACTTGCTCAGCGACTCGAGCAACCCATATTATAGACATCCAGGATGAACCCAAGCCTGACACCACTCCATCCACCATCATCATTGAGCAACCTCCATCACCACCACAACCCCAGTCACCACCTCCAAAAACCGACATTCGACCCCAAACCAATGATCCAAAACCCATGCATCTTGATCCCCCTATAGGTACCCGAGAAGAGACCAGAACTCTCTGGTCAAAACCTAGAAGTACTCAAGCAGAGGCTATAACTGACTGGTCCAAACCCTGAATCCCCGAACTAGAATATCATACCCTTTGTGCCAATTACGGACACTCTGTCTTCAATGGAGATGCAAGAAGAACAAAAGTTACAAGTCTTAAATCCTCAATGTACTTCCTCAAAGACCAAGGTTGAGGGTGCCATTGGAAGCGCAACCCCGAAAGATGATGTCCATAAAGAGGTGGAGATACCAGAGGTTCAGAAGGAAATTGAGATGACTTCAGGACAAAGCACAACGTCAACATATGAATAGATGGAGCTAGTCCTCCAAAACCCTCAGCAGTGCGCAGAGTTGTTGCAACTTTGCCTATCCAAAATATATGTTCTAATGTTCCCACCGGTGGCGTTGAGGTTCAAGCTTGCGCCAGGAACATCTATAGGAGAGGAGGAGGTAGATACTCCCTCAGAGCATTAAACAATGAGTTGACTTCCACCGCAGATCCGAGCACCCAGGGACGCAACCCCTTCTTTCGTTGACCTTGAACAGTGGCCAACAGTGCAGCTAGTCGGAATGATCATGGCCTCAACTGATCATCTGGAGAAGAAGCTCCAACAACCCAAAATGACTGCAGAGTTCACAAGGGAGGAAACACTCCTTGCTCAAGTGCGTAAAACACATGAATAATTCACCAAGATCCAGGCGAAACAAAAACTGGAAATAGTTCAGGAGAGGCTTGTTGAAGCCTGGTCGAAAATAAAGAAGGTCGCACCCCAACTATCAGAATCTAGTGATGCAGGAGAGCCTGAGAATCAGATCGAATTACTCTAGGGAGAATGGTCATAGTTGGCCATTTGTGCAGAGAATCTGGAAGTGCAGTTGTGACAGAGTCAATAAGAAACAGAGCAACAACCTTGAAAGTTTCAGGAGCAGATGGAGAAAATAGTGTTGGAAGGAAACAATGCTCAAGAATCTACACAAGCGCACAATTGAGTGCATAAAGATATTCTGAGAATTCAATGACTGGATGGGAATTATCGCTAGGCACAACCAATCTCTAAACAATGTGCACGTAAGAATACAGTTGTTGAATGAGGAAGTTGCAGTCCCTATGGATCCACTCGAGAAACAAGATAAATTTGATCAAATCCAACAAGTAGATAATGAGTTGAACGCTCTATTTGAGGTGCAATCCGTAGCCAAGAAGGAGCTGCACAAATTTTGACCTGTCATTCAGATATTGTATATGCGATCAGGTAGATGCTACAATAGACTCTGAATGGAACTCTCTGGTCGCATCCAATCCCAAAGGATGTATCTTAGATGCGACCCAACACTTTGTAGATGAGGCCTCACTCCTTGCCAAGAAGTGGCAGGATAAAATTGGGAGTTTCCAGGAAGTCGAGAAGTGGGCCTTAGAGTTGGTCCCAGAGTTGGGCCCTTCGTTTCAAGAGGTAAATAAAGAGAAAGTGCAAGCAGAAGATGAAATTAAAGCGGAGAAGGGGGACAAGGGAAAGCAACAATTACTCCTAGAAGCTGCGAAAGAGACAAGTACTTGTCTCAAGGATGAGTCAAGGCTTGTGGTTGAATCCTGTTGGGCCCTTCGTTTTTGGATTTGAAGTTGTGCAAGAAGGACTAGAGTCCCATTTTTGGTTAAGCAGGAGTTGCACAAGCTACAAAAGAATCTGGACAATGGAGCAAGTAAAGAAACAAAAATTGGTTGCAGAAAGGGACAACACAACACCAACAAGGCAAAAGCAGTTACAATAGAACAAGAAAGCATGTGAGCCCAAAGCCAGAAGATCCCACTAAACCTATATATGAGATGCATACTATTGTAAAAGGGTTGGTTAGTTGATAGGGTTGGGTTGGCTATTGTTGATAGGTTGGGTTTTGTTGTTAGTCAGATGTTGTTGTGGGGTTTAGTTGAGAAAAGGTTATGTAATTTTAATATGTATACAATTTTGGGAAAAGGGTAGATAGAGCTCTGTGACATGAGTCCAGAGCCAGAATGTTGTAATAGAGTACTAACTTATATCTCTGAGATTTTATCCGATAAGTTCTGATGATAATAAATGAAGAAGGACCCAAAATTTTGAAATATAATGCGTCATTATGTGTTTATGCTTATGAATTGTATCGTTACAATACTTCTTTATGTTCGATGAGTTCCATATGATATCTCTGTGTATAACTGCTTTCGCAACTTGAGTATCTTTACATCCAGGATGAATGAGTTCAGATTTGTTCTGTAGTTAGACTATCTTGCACAAGATCATGGTGAATCTTGAAGGTTCTGGGAACCCACCTAATTATTATCCTTCCCCTTCCCTATATTTCTATCTTGGTTGCACTTTGGATGAGACATCTTCTCTTTAGAGGAGATTAAAATGCCAACACTCTAGACTAATCGGTACCTTTGTTGGTAACCTGAGAAGGACCCTGGTCTGATCAATTATGTGCCAACAAAACGAACAACTGTAACAGTTCGCCTTCCAAAAGCAACCCATTAAAAATAATAAGAGCGACAGTGAAGAGGACAACAAAGGAAGATGCAAGGAGAAAGGGGGAAGGAAAATAGAATAAAATAAAGCTTTAAGAGGGCATCCTACTGGAGGTTGAGTGGATGAAGGAGTTAATGTGCATGTTCACTCTAAGAGAATGTGTCTCTAAGCCATGACATCAGTAATTTGGTTCTTCACAGTGAATAACAATACATAGGGTCTGTGTATAGCTCACCCCATTGTAATTTTTCTCCTCAACATAATAAAAGTGCCATTTAAATATTGAATCTATGAGTTACTACAATTTATGTTTTGGGAATTTGGTTTTGAGTTATAACCATCTATGCATACTCGGTTGAAGTGTCTTTTTAGCCTGTAGCACCAGTCCAAAGCGTTCTTCCACTCCCTGGGAAAAATTAAACTTACCTGGGTGAGTTTACAGACCCCTAAGCATTTTATTTACTTCCTGGGCGAATTTATACTTGGGTGAATTTAGAGACCCTTAGGGATTTTACCCACTGCCTCAACATTTTTTTTTTTTGCTTGGGAAAATTTCTCATCCTTCCTACAACCATGCACATTCCCCAAGTTGAATTACCTTCCCTAAACATTTTTCTACGTTATTGGTTTTCCAACTCATCCCCTTGATGCCTTTCCTTCATCCTTGGCTATCAAACTTTCCCTCGAGAGGTTTTATTTACCGTTGAATATCAAATTCTCCTCTAGATAATTTTTTTCTCAATTGTTGGTCGACTCATTCCACACAAGTTGTTTCCCTCTTTTCCTTTTTGGCCGACAACATTTTCCAGTCGACTAGATTCGCTTTATATTCGACTGGGATTTCTCTTGGTCGACTAATATCCCTTGGTTGACTAGATATTTGGTCAACTTGACTTGCCTTTCATCTAGTCGACTTGCTAGACAACTGGTCAACCCAAGTTGCGGATAATAGACTTCCCCTTATCCAAGTTGACTTGTCTGTCATTTCATCGACTCGACTATCGGGAGGTCTATTGGTCCATATTTTGGTCGACACAATTATTTTCTAGCATATTGCAAGGCTTACAACAACTTCAAGAATATCATGATAGAAAGAAAAAATTTATTTCGTAGAAGCATCCATGTTGGTGTGACGATCATGCCATAGGCCCACCGTTTACAGATCAAATGGTATCAAAGTAGGTTCTGAAGGCTTGGAGAACACTTGCATGGTAAACAACCACAACAAATACCAAAATGATGGAAAATCATTGTTTCTATGCCTACATAGAAGCATAGCACCATCAATGGCGAGGCATCATTGTGAAGAAGATGACAGGGAAGACCCATAGGTCAGATTGGCTCGACTGGAGAAAAGCATTGATACATTGACAGAGTTGGTGACACAAGTGCTAGTAATGAAAGGTAAGTAAGCACACTCAATAGAAATTGAGCATGAAGAACACAATTCTCTCCCATAAGGTTCCAAAGGTGAGATGCTTGGAAACTCAGGTAATGACAACAAATTTTATTCATCTTCCAATGTTCCTTTCAAAGTTAAAGAAAAGCTAGAAATACCCATGTTTAATGAACAAACTAAAGTTGAATCCTCGTATAGTTGGTTGAAACAATTGGAAGTTTACTTTATTTTTTATCAAATCCAAGAAACATAATAGATCTCCTTTTCCTGTTTAAATATGACTAGACATGCTTTGTTGTGGTGGGAGAGTTATGTGGATGCACTGAGGATAGGCAAGAATCCAATGGTGATGAAATGGGAAGTCTTCAAGGAATTACTCAAGTCACAATGATATCCCATAGGAGATGAAGAGGAACAACTCATGAAGTGGCAGTACCTTGGGTAAGAACATGGACAAGGAGTGCAAGAATACAGTTTTGAGTTTAGGAGGTAGGCCGCCAGGTTGGATATTTCTCTCGAAGAACCAAGGGTGGTCATGAAGTGCCTTGGAGTAATTTTCATCCATATCCGAAGATAGTTGCAGCTTCATGGTGTGAAAAGCATAGATGAGGTGAGAAATAAGGTTCTCTACATTGAGTTGGACTCCAGGAAAATACATCAACACATGGGCCAAGAAGAAACCAACAATAAAAGAGAAAAAAAGATAGCAACCACAACCAAGAAAAGGAGGGATCCTAATAGGCATTGCAAACATTGTGATGTGGATGGACACACATAAGAGAAGTGCTAGAAAGTTCGTCCAAAATTGCATCCAAAGTGGCTAAAGTCTAAGGGGAAATCAAAGGCATCTTTCGAGACAAAAGAAGAAGCAATAGAAATCACCTCTGATCTGGATGAAGCCATAGTTTGCACCACATTGCAGCAGCCAAAGGTGAGTAAAGATAAACATGTGTTATTTTTAATCAAAGTTCAAGTGAAGAGATGGAAGGTAAATGCCTTGTTTGATAGTGGTTCTCAATGTAATATGGATTTTGAAACATTAGTTGATGAGCTTGGTATACAAACCTATGATCTAGTGCAACCAAGTTCACTAGTATGGTTACAAGGGAAGATTGTTATGAGAATCACTCGAAGATGTAAATTCAAGTTTTTCCATTAGTTTCAGTTATGTCAATGAGGTAGAATGTGAAGTTGCACCATTGGATGTCTGCAAAGTGATGTTGGGTAGCCCCTACTTGTGGGATAAGGATGCTACCTTCTACATGAGAGAAAAAATGTACCCCTTGGCCAAGGGTGGCAAGGCATACCTTGTCAAAGCACATCAAGAGAGAGAGAGCACAACTCCTCTAGCAGCGAAACAAGGGCATACAAGTAGGAAACAAGCCACCTTCGTCGGCAATGGAATGGTGGATATGAAGAGGCAAATGGAGGCCTTATGCTTCTGTCTCCTTAATCGTCTAGATTTTGGGGACAAAAATCCTTCAAATGGGGAGGTGTGATCTAAATTAGATCTTGGTAAATATTTGTAAACGTTGTAAATAAACATGTTTTATTTTATTTATTTTATTGGGTCTTCCGACACACTGAGAAGGTGAAATGAATGGATGTAACAGTTGGCCTTCCAAAATCATCTAATTAAAAATATTGAGAGTGGAAGTGAAGAGGACAACGAAGGGAGATGCAAGGAGAAAGGGGGAGGGACAATAAAAAAAATCAAATCTAGAATAGGGCAATCTACTGGAGGTTGAATGGACGACGGAGTTAATGTGCCTATTCACTCTAAGTGAAAGTGTCTCTGAGCCATTGCATCTGTAATTTGGTTCTTCACAGTGAGTAACAATACACATAGTCTATGTATAGCTCACCCCATTGTAATTTTTCTCCTCAACATAATAAAAGTCCCATTTAAATGTTGAATCTATGAGTTACTTCAATTTATGCTTTGGGAATTTGGTTTTGAGTTATGACAATCTATGCATACTTTGTTGAAGTGTCTTTTTAGCCTATATCACTTGTCCAAATCGTTCTTCCACTGCCTAGGAAAATTTAAACTTACTAGAGAAAAATTATGGACTCCTAGGCATTTTATTTACTGCCTGGGTGAATTTATAATTACTTGGGCGAATTTAGAGACTGGTGGGCGAATTTCTCATCCTTCCTACATCCATACACATTCCCCAAGTCGAATTACCTTTCCTAGACATTTTTTGTGTTTTTGGTTTTCCAACTCGTCCCTTAGATGTCTTTCCTTCATCCTTCATTATCAAACTCATCCTCTAAAGGTTTTGTTTGATGTTGAATATCAAATTCACATCTAGATAATGTTTTTCCCAATAGTTGGTCGACTCATTCCACATGAGTCGTTTCCCTCTTTTCCTTTTCGACCGACAAAATTTTCCATTCGACTAGATCCACTTTCGATTCGAATGGGATTTCTCTTGGTCGACTAATATCTCTTGGTAAACCATATATTTGGTTGACTCGACTTGTAGATGGTTGACTCACCTTTCATCTAGTCAACTTGCTAGACAATTGGTCGACCGACTTGCAGACAATCGACTTCCGCTTCTCCCAATTTACTTGTCTGGCATTTCATTGACCCGACTATTGGAAGGTCGACTAGTCCATCTTCTGGTCGACGTGGCTATTTGCCGACATATTGCAAGGATTACAACAATGGAAGAATATCAAAATAGAAAGAAGAATTTTGTTTCATAGAAGCATCCATGTTGGTGAGCGAACATACTATAGGCCCACTGTTTACAAATCAGCTGTAGTAAAGGTGATGAAACTTATAACAACACAAATTATCTAATTTTTACATAATCTATGGAGAATTATATATTTCTGAGATGAAATTAATGGTTATAACTTGTTTATCCTCATTTTCATGAATTTTATATTTAAATTTTATATATAGGTTATATATGAAAACAACAGAGATGAAAATGTACTAGTGAAAAACACCCCAAGGTCATTCACCATGATAATAGTTGGAGAAAGATCAATTAAAACACCCCAAGGTCATTCACCATGATAATAGTTGGAGCAAGATCAGTTACTGACTTTGTCAATCACCATTATAAAAACTAGAGCAAGATCAACCGCAAAAGCAAAAATGATATTGGAAGTACACACCGAAACCTGTCGATGGAAGTGAGGCATATGACTGTAAATAACTTGCAATGAATAGTATATACGAGAAAGATAATGAGCTTAAAATCATTCTTGGGAATATAAAATATGCAAAGGGTGTATTTAGTCTAGCCAACTTGCCAACAACCACCACTACCTTGCCTAGTCGTGGTTGATTCTCCCGTGCGGGACGATATGGGTCTATTCAGGCCCTCTTGTGAAGGTGGTGGAAACGATGGCCACATTTTTCAACCCTGACATTGAAATGAAAAGTGTTAATGCTAGACGATGAAAACAAAGGTGTTAATGCTATATGATAATGAGGTGGTGAGGTGGTGAGGTGGTGAGGATAGGGTTGAGGCTAACAGAAGGAATGTGACATATTAGACAATGAGGCGGTGAGGATAAGGTCGAGTTTAGCAGAAGGAATGTGACATATTAGACAATGAGGCGGTGAGGATAAGGTTGAGGCTAGAAGAAAGAATGTGATAGATTAGACCAAGTGATGACAATCCACATCTATTTACTCAACAAACTTAATGAGCTCAATCAATAGACTTAATGAGCTCAATCAATAGATGCAAAATCTATAAAATGCATCGCCTTATAAACTTAGGTTATATAAGATTGAAGATTGAAACACATGAATGTTTTATGTCAGAAAACTTAGGATTGACATCAAAACTTAGGATTGACAAACAGAGCTCAGAAATAAGAGATAGAAATTATTAGCCAATAGCTTTTTAAATAAAAGTGATTAAAATATTACAAAATAATAACTATTTTACTTTTCCTATGTACAACTTTGAGAAAGAGAAAAATATGTTTAGTCAAAGGAAAATTAATTGAAGGTCAAAGACGAATCGATCACTAGAGTCCTGGCCTTCGAGAGGGACTAATAAGAAATAAACTTATACTTATATGACATTTAGGTCAACTTAAACTTANNAAAAAAAAAAAAAAAAAAACAATTTAATACTAAGTGCGCACATTTACTGCCCATTTTCACATATACATTCTAAAAACCTATATTTGTACTGTTAAAAACCAAATATATTGTTATAACACTCAAAATAAAGCTTATTCTTAAGGTCTGAATGAGAATTAGAGAGCTTAAGACCAAACTCATGTTGAATTATAAAAATTATAATCACGGTGTTGCAATTATATGGAAGGAAAGTTTCGTCTTTACAATCAGTGTTGTAGTAATATGGAAAGTTATCAAGATATAAATAGAAAATAAATGAAACAAATATGAAGCAAGACCTAAGAATGTGTACCTATTATTGCTAGGCAAATTTGCTCTTGCGGTGCACTAGCTTGTTTATGAATTACATCCAATCGAAGTTATATAAAAAATTGTTCTCTTTATTGATTTTTGAAAACTCTCTTATTTCTTTAATTTAAGAGGACCTAAATATGAAAAAAATTGTATATCATTCACTTTACCACACTGATGCTAATATACAAAAACATTCGACTCATATCCACTTCCTCAGATATATTCGTCAATCTTCCTATCTACTTGAAGATTTGATAGTTTGTCGCATGCTTTGAGTACACAAAGAAATATCCACATGTCTAAAAAGTCATTAATAAAACATAATAGTAGTGCAGTTGTCGAAGATGGAAATGTATAAATTCCCCATTCACAACCATTTTTATAATGGTTGTCTTGAAAATAAAGAGTGACATGAGAAAGACATTTTGGATGGTCTACCACTTCAAGAGGACCTCTAAGAAATTTTCTATCTTTCATCCATGAGAACATTTCCAAAGTGGGGATAAGGTTTAATTTTGTACACCATAATGAGAATATTGCACTCCACATTGCTTGCAAGATGATCCTTGGAGACCACAGTTTGTTTCGATTGGCACTTTTGCTACTTGCTATGGAAATGATCCAAAATGGATCCAAAAAAGCGAATGGTTATAAGAATCAATACTTGCAAGTGTTAGTAAGCGATTGATGGAGGTTGGATAACTTATTAAAGGAAATACAAAAGTAAAAGTAAATGAAACAAAAATAATAAATAAATGAAAAAGAAAAATAATAATATGAAAGAAAAGACCAAGAAATGGGAATTGAAAGGTTGTGACCTTTGGCCTTCTCATTACCCTAGCTCTCCCATTTCTTCCTATACTTTCACTCTCAAAGGGTCTTTTGGCCAAGGAGACAAGGATGCACAAATAGCCATGAATTACGTTGCAAGCCAGATATTGCCGAGATAGACTGAGAAACCATTGTATGTTGGTTTTCCAATTTGGGTTTCTAGGGTAAATATGGTGTCCATTGTGTCTTGAATGGTCTAAATATGTCTCTGGGTTGTGTTAAATGATGTGTTAATTTTTGTACTTAATTGTTTCTTGTTTATTTCAATGGCGTGAGAATTTATTCTCTATGTGGAAGAAAACTAACAACTATGTATTTCCCATCATTTAATTCACTCTCAAAATTAAGATTTATAATTTCTATTAGGTGATATTTGCAATTTAATAGCTAGGTTTCTAAATCTAGTTGCAAAGAACAATAATAATAATAATAAACTGGTGAGATCGTGGGAATGACAATCAATGTCTTGAAGGAAGCAATTGCTTGTTGGATAGCCACACTAAGTGATTTCCTTGAGCCAGAGGGTTGTACACACCTCCCTTTGCATCAATTACATTTCAGATTTGTGTACAACTTGTGGGAGGCCACACATAGGGTGTACGTAGGATATGGACTATGAGGCCTCTCCATGAGAGGTGTGAAGAGGATTTGTTGGGTGTGTGAGTAAAGACTAGGCATGTGAATGCTAGTAGGACGTTCGTAGAATTTGTTGAACAAAGAGTTGATTGGTGGGATGTGCTTTGGGCAAAGAATAGGCTAGTTGGTATCATTGCCTTCTCTTAATTCCTTTGGCATATCAAGGTTCAAGTCATTTCATACATATATGGATTAATTAATTTTTGTGTGGTTCATGCTTTCGTGAATGGTCATTTCACATGTTTCATTAATTGTTGTCTTACTTTAATTTTGGTGAATGTTGTTTTCATGAAGCCATCTCTTATACATGTGAACTAATGGACATATCACATGTTCAGAGAGTGATCCTCATATATGTATTCATTTATTATCATGTTCATTCTTTCTCTAAATAATTTTCATCTTACATATGTACATATATGGTTTAAATAAGGGCCAACCCATTTATGATTTAATTAGTGGTGTTCAAGTTGGAATTCGAGTGTGATTATATGCACATGAACCTAGATGTGACTCCTTCACCAACAAAATGGATGGCATTTGAACCATGTATGCAATCAATATGTCAAGCTCAAGAATAGTCACATGATAAACAAAATTTGGTCATTGAGCAACCTGATTTGTTTATTGGTTGCATTTACTCCTATACTATTGAATCTATTCACGTATTTGAACAAAGAGCTATGTCATTAGTTAATGAGGAGGTTGGGTTGAGTTGATTCCAAGTAGACCTATTATGGTTTCACCTTGCAATATGTAGCATAGGTGAATATATTTTTCCTAGAAATAGAACATTGCAAACAAAACCATCTTCTCATACCTCAAGAGTAGGAGCAAGTTTTGAAAAAGGGAAACATAGCCAAATTTTGTGTGCCCACTTGGTTATATACAATAGAGAAACTGACTCAAAATCTTGATATTTATTACCATTGTTAGTTCGTTTTGTATGCAGGCTACATTATGGACAAATATCTCTATACAAGATTGAGAACAAAGGTTAGATTTTAATTTCCACATAGGATCCGTGTTGGTGAAGCGAGTGGGCTATAATTCCCTCATTTACAAATCATAAGGTATCAAACTAGTTGAATCCTTTACTATGACACAACTGGTAAAACTTTTAAGAGATCACATACTCAACGTGGGTAAATAAAACATATAAATGTTGGAAGGCTTAAGGGCCATCAATGTTCAGCTTCAAGAAGAGACCAAATGCTTGAAAGTGAAGGTCTAGATGTATGACCAAAGGATGGAAAAGTTGAAGAAGAAACTTGATATCTCTATCAAACTATTGTCATTGCTAAAGAAGCGATTTGATGAACACCAACACTCTCTCACAACTATTATGGTAGATTGGGACAAGAGCATAGTGTAGTTTATGCAATTGGGAGAGGAGATCATCTAGTTGGAAAATTGGCAAGAGGACAAATTCACTCATATAGAGACTCAATTGCAATAAGGGTCGGAAAAGATGGAAGAAACATTGGAAAAATTACAAGCAATTGTTCATGAGACCAAGGAAGCAAAGCCACTTTCCATTGCCACTATTGAGGCTGATACCATGCCTAAGAGATCTCTGGTAAGCTCACCTTAGAATTTTCACAAGAGAATTTTTGTGAATTTGAAAATCATACTAGGGGAATTGGTTTGAAATTGTTAAGCTATATGGGATATGATGGAAAAAGGATAGTCACAAGAAGACAAGACATTTTAAGCCCTATTGTAGCTACACCGAGGGTTAAACATGAAGGCCTAGGTTTTGAGGGTAGAGGAGGAAATCCCATGACCATGAAGACCACTTTTGTAAAGGTGAAAGACATGACAGAGTTGGCCTACTCATCAGAAGAAAGAGAAGCATTACATGAAGGTGACAGACCACTACCACCTGAGCCTTCTTATGGAGCATTGAAAAAGGGAAGTGACGAGGAGAGTTCAAAAACTCAACCTACACCTGCACTTAGTGGAAGTAGTAAGCATATCAACCAAAAAAAGAAGAAGAAAAATCATGGGTATGAATTAGGTAAGGCATCCCTTGTTTGTTATTGTTGCAAGAGGAAAGGCCATAATTCTACCAATTGTTAGTATGCCAAAGCATTTCTCTTTTGTGGAAAGAAAGGCCATTTTGAGGCATCTTGTTGGGAGAAGCAAGCCACATGCCACAATCCATATTGTTTTTATAGGAGGAATGGCAAGAGGGATTCCCAAAACCAAGAACAAACTCATAGGAACTTGGAGAAAAGAACGATGTCAAGTAGTCGATATAGTAGCACCAAGAATTTTTTCCACAACTGAAAGTTGAGTGGCCATTGGGAAGTGAACTATTGGCAACTTCATCTAGAGCTTCACCCCATAAACTACACAACCAAGAAAAGAGTGTGGAGAGTGAAGAGTAAAGAGGATGGAGATTTCCCTATACCTCCATCCAAGCAAAATCTATCTGAGTTGCAAAAACACAAGAGCTCAACCTCACCAACGAAGCAAGTAGTTGTTCGATAGAAGCAAGAGAGAGCATAGAAGGATCTCAAGCATGGGATGACATTTATTTCATTGCAAGTCGGTTGAAGAATGACTTACTAATGGATGAAATAGTTTACCAATGATTAAGTCTCCTACAACCAACATGTAGGGGTATGTAAGATGGTCATTCAATTGACATGTTCGTAGAGAAGTGTTTCCATGCCAAAAAAAGCAATTGGTCATACTAGAAGAAGGTAGTCCACACATCCTCTTGTGGGATTGTTATGTGATGGCATAGCTTGTTGGGTTCACATTGAACATGAAGAACAACATTCAACTTGGCTTCATTGACTACCAAGATGGACCATATCCAAGTCTGAGAGAGATGTGAATGAATGTTGATTACAAAGTTTGCATCTAGATATTTCTCAGAGTCGGGAATCAATGAGTAGAATTTTTCATCACAGGAATAAGCGAGTCAACAACCATAGCAAAATCCAAAGCTAAAACTAGATCTAGTAGCCAAAGCCATGATCCAAATCTAGAACCAAAGTTAGAGTTGTTGTAAAGACCAGATTTCAATTAACATTTAAAATTTCTACCAATTTACTGTAATTTCTACAAGCTGTATAAAGAAGAATAATTCCAAATCTACTTAACACTTACGCATATAAAATTTGTCAATGAGTAAAAAAAATCTAAGTAAAACAATCCATAAATTTGAACATTAAATACCTTAACTCTAATTCTATCCACAGCTTGCTTCCTTAGCTTGCTTCTTTAGGACACCACCCAAAACCGACCTCCCTACCGACTAGTTAGCTTCTAGCCCTAGGATATCAACGGATATCCTAGCCCTCCGAGCCCAAAACCTCCAGCAACCCCTCGGTGCACTGTAAATTCCTCCCTCTGTCCAATACTCAGAGCTCTCCCAAATCCCTTCTCCACTCTCGTAGAATGAAAAAT
>ML780504.1:312962-368794 GCA_009831015.1 Picea engelmannii | reverse complement strand
AATTAAATCAATCATTAACCCTCATGAACCACTATTTAATAATAATCTATTAGAAATGTTATTTTAAGACATAAATACAGTTTAGCTAATCTTTTAGGATTATATTATTAATTAATTATACTTAATAATCAAGGGTCGTTACAGTTGTATCCAAGAGCCAAAGTCAAAGCCATGTTCCAGAGAAGTAGACAGAAGGTGCATAGATCCAGACTGGTTTCCTATAAGATTTTGGACACCAAAAATCCTCTCAATGGGGAAGTGTGATTTGAAATGGATCTAAACAAGTGAATGGTTGTAAGACTCAATAATTCCAAGTATAAGTAGGTGGTTAATGAAGGTTAGATAACCTATTAAATGCAATGCAAATGTAAAAGTAAATGAGATAAAAAAAAGAGAGAGGAATAAATGAAAAAGAAAATTAATAATAGGAGAGAAAAGATCGAGGAATGGGAAATGAAAGGTCATGCCTTTTGTCATTCCCATTACTCCAACTCTCCCTATTTATTCCTATACGTTCACTCGCAAAGGGTATTTTGGCCAAGGAGATGAGGATGAACAAAGAGCCATGAATAACATTGTAAATACATTATTGCCTAAATAGATTGAGCAACCATTGAGTGTTGGTTTTCCCATTAGGGTTTTCAAGGTAAACACAATGTCCATTGTGTCTTGAATGGTCTAAACATTTCTCTATGTTGTGTTAAATGCTATGTTGATTTGTGTCCTTAATTGTTGCTTGTTTATTTCAATGGTGTGAGAATTCATTCTCCATGTGCAAGTGAAGAACACTAACAAACATGTATTTCCCACCTTTTGATTCACTCTAAAATTGAATATATATGGTTTCCATTAAATGATTGTTGAAACTTAATAGTTGGGTTTCTAAATCTAGTTGCAAAAAACCATAAATATTTTTTGATAAGATAGTGGAAATGGAAATTAATGTCTTGAAGGAAGTAGTTGGTTGTTGGATAACCACACTTAGTGATTTCCCTGAGCCAGAGGGTTGTATGCACCTCCCTTAGCATCAATTACATTTTATATTTGTTACTACAAGGAGAACACCTTTTAGTGAAGGTTTTTAATGTTACAATATTTGGTAAAATTTTCAAAAAAACCTCCACTATTTGCAACAGAGGTTTAGCGGAGGTTTTAGCGGATGTTCCATATAACTAATTTTTTTGGGTGGGCAGAGGTTGTAGCAGAGGTTTATTTTTCAATGCTTGTATTGTTAAAGCGCACCGGTGAACCCTTGATACAAAAGCACCGATGCATACAGATAAATTTAAAGGCATTGATGTGTTTATATATAGTGTGCATTGGATTTTCTTTTTTGTTGTATGCATCACCGGTGCTCTTATAATTGTTACAAACTGGTTCCACATTGTTTGTGTATGCAACATCGTTGTTTCTAAGTCATTTAACGCACTCAAGATTTTAAATGTTATGTACACCTTGATGCTTGCATAATTCGTGCATCCCAATGTGTGTATTACTCTGTGCACAGAAGGGTAGTGCAATTTTGAATATTGGGAATGAGATGTCAGCGTTATTCTTTGTTATTGATCAACGATGCATATATTATATTAAACACACCAATGCATATATTATATTAAATGCACCGATGCATATATTATATTAAAAGCATCAATGCATATATTATATTTAAATCACTGATGCGTATTATAAACATGTGCACTGTAAAATGTTGAAGCGATAAATATGATCACATGCTATATCATTTAAGGAACTGTGCTTTTCTCAATATTTGGCATTGGTGCTTAAATATAATTAATATGCACCGATGGACATAAACCCTTAACACACACTGATTTCTATATTATGGCACACATCGTTTAGTGAGCTCATAAGAATACAGTGTATCGATATGTATATATTTTAATTAATTGTATTTTTTACAAATTTTCAATTAATCATCTCAAAATCAAATATCTTTTATGATAATATTGTTTTCTATATTTTTGTTATTGCATATTTATATAACGATTGCATTAATGCATTATCCAATGGATTACACCTATGCTATTTGTAACAATGTAAATAATCCACATATTAATTTATCAACAGCGCAACATTTTACAACATTTGACAATGCAATAAAATAAGAAACCCATTTTATTATATATGAATAAGAGATCCATGGTCATACAAAATGGGACAACGCAAAGGTCCACAATAATCAAGATACAAGCAATATGTAATTGTTACACTTATTGGTAACACATCCTTATGCAATTGGGACAATATGTTGAGTACATTAAACAAAATCCCTGATTTTCACAGACAAATATTCCAAAACATACAACTTGCAATAACAATCAATTATATTGATTGTCATTCATCACTTGAAATGTTGTCATTGCTCGAGCTATGTGCATGCCTCATTTCTTCATCACTTGTAGGTGATATTGTACTTTGGTTATTTAACCTAATGTTTTCTTGATCAACTTGTTTTTTATGTTCATATTCTTCACGTTCCATTTACAAACATAGAAATAAGTGTAATAAGCATATCCACATTTACATATATAGTAGAATATACATGATTGCATAAATAAAAATCATACCATCGTAGTGAGTGTTTAATAAACAATACACATTCTTTTGAAGCCATGTTGCATGTCGTCTCTCAAAATCTCTTTTGTTGGCTACACTCCATACTTTTTTTCACACATGTTTAATACACCATGACAAAGCATAGTCGATACAATTAATATAAATATTTCTTGTTGTTCCATTACTTATAAAATGAGGAAAGTTAAACAACATAGCTACTTACAAATTGTTCAATTAAACCTTGATACTTGAACATATACTCACAACCCATACTTAACACAATGTCGATCAATTCTTCGATTGGATCTTATTTGTATGTTAGCACATATTAGAAGACATCCATGGACGAGTGTAAATTAATTATTTAAATGTGAAGGTCACAACAAATATGAAAGCTTAAGTAAGGAAAAAAAACGCAAGCACTCACAAACTTTGCGATCAACCCTTTTCTTCCTCATCGTCCCATCTTATGTGGTGAATGGGTTCCGTTTTTGTTTTTCTTTTCTACAACAAAACAATTGAAAATTAATATTTCATACAATAATTAAATTCAATGTACATAAAAGAATAAATCAATTATTGCATACCTCTTATGTGCATTGTTGTTGGGATGGCTCCTCCTGCGATGCAATTATGATTATTTATTTTACCATCTCCTTGTACACTTTTTTGGACATCCTTACATGCATGTATTACTTTTATCCTCGTTTGTCCCTTGGAATGTTCATAATCTCCCTAAAAAAAAGAAAAACTATGAAGCATTAGATATAAAAATTATGTATTTACAATAGAAGATTTTGGTGTGTATAGTAAATAAGTATGCACCAGTGCGTTAAACATATGTATACACACCGATGCATTACAGATATGTATATGCACCAGTATATGATAGTAGTGTGCTTGCGAAATTCAAAATGTTTTACAAACTATTGTATTCACATGGTGCTTTATAAATTAATAAATGCACTGGTGAATAAGTATTGTTAATTACGCACCGCTAACTGCCAACTGCCGATCCATGAACAAATTTGAAACCTGAATGAGTGGGTAGCTCTAAAACTTTAAAGTACTTGAGCTCCAAACATGGGAGGAAGTATACTAAAAAGAGAGATTATGGAACATCTACTAGACCACCTTCATGTTAATCTTTATTTGTATCCTCACCTTCATAAGTTATACCTACCAGAGTAATTTTTTTACCTCTTGAAGCTATAGAATGAATCTATTTCTTGACCAATTTGCAAATCTCTTTCATAGAATTCCTTATCCAAAAACATGTCTAGTGAAATATTAAAGCATTATAGTTGAGCATGATAGAAGAAAAGGATGTCATCAATTATGCATGTTCTTTCTTTTCCTTCTTGAGAGATAATTGAATCAAAATACCCATGGCAGAATCACGACGGGGGAGTAAAATCCAAGGGAATTTCCATCTCCAAGAGAGGGAAAATCAATGTATTACATCTCTCAAAGGAAGTTTTGAGAGGATGTGAAAGCAGATTAATTCCTTTGAAAGATCACTTAATTTATCCCCTCCATTTTCTATGGTCATACATAAGTAAAAGCTAAATCCAACCAATATGGAATTGGAATATTGCAATACTAATGGATTGAGCTAGACAAGAAGTGGAAGAGTAGAGAAACCAATGGATAAAAAATGTGTTATGGGTAGGAATGAATCCTCGGGGAATTGAAAGGTTGTGATTTGAGGATATGAAGGACGTATCAATCCCACCAAAATCAAATAAGATAATAGAGAAGAATTATTTAGATTGAATATAGTCTAGGTGGTATATCACAACACTAGGTACTTAGAAACAACATGAATGGTGTTTATTTTTCTTCTTCAGTGGTCAAACACAATCAAAGGTTGTTAAATATAGCTAGAAAAGAATTGAAAGATTGCAATACTATTGGATTAAGCCAACATGGAAGTGGAAGAGTAGAGATGTTGATTGATCAAATATGTGTTATGGGCATGTTTGAATCCTTGGGGAAATGAAACATTGCGATTTGAGGATATAAACATCTTATCAATCCCACCAAAATCAGTTAATCTAATAGGGAAGAAATCTTTATCATGAATCTAGGATAAGTGGTATATCACAACACTAAATACTTAGCAACAACTTAAATTCTCGTTGTTTTCCTTCTTCAATGTAGTGTATTAGCTTGAACATTGAAGAGAACCAATGGGTTATAGGGAGGATGTATTCTTTCTTGATTTCCACCAATATTACTCACATTAGGTTATGCAGATTGCACTATTGTCAATGATCAACTATAACTTCCTGGAAGAATGACGTTGGAATTGTGTGCAAATATGACAACTATTTCATAGCATGCTTTTTTTACCGAATATAGTATTGTGACACTGATATGACACTAATAAGACACAATATATTTAAACATTAGATGTTACTTCCATGCAACATGACACAAACACGATCACTGTGATGCACAACAATTTTAAGCTACGTGAAAATGACATAAAAGTGGAAATAATACAAAGCAACACAAAACACATCTTTTTAATGTTTTTCAATATCATGGGTTCCATGCAAACTCGATGCAAAAATCATGTCGCAAAATCTTGAAATGCACTACTGAAAAAATGAAAATGAAAAAATGGGTTGTGGTGATGCAAAACAATGATGCTACAAACCCATATTGTATTAATGTAGTTGTTTCTATTAAAGGTATTAATTTTGTAGATTTAATTTATTTCTTTCTTTTCCATCATGACTTCATGAGATGCATCTTCACGTCATAGATCCTTCAAAGAAACAATATAATCTTCCACATCTAAATATCCTTCCTATGCTTGACTTATGAGCCACAATATCACGGAGAAAATAATGTTAGTTCTTATCATCTCCCTAAAAAATGAGGCTACTATAATTTTTTATTTTTTCGAGGCCCATTGTCTAATCTATATTTTTAATGGAGTTTAGTCATGGAACTTGAACTTTCATGAATGGAATTCATAGACATGGAAGCCCCTCTTATAAGAGTAGGCTGACATCCATCCCCGTGCATGCCCCATGATCAATAATTTTTCTTATGGAATATGATTCTTCATATGACAAAGATCACATCTTCCCATTTTCACCTTGATTTAATGGGTTGAGTTAGTCAGTGCATGAATCCCTAGATCCCCTCCTTAATCCTTCCATATGATCACTCACTTATTTATTTTATAAGAATAATAACTATTTTTATTTGAGATAAACAAAAAAACTCTCGGGCTGTGACTCCACCCCCAACTCACCCCACCCCAAGTGAGGGTCTTTACGTTGTCATCTCAATCAGGGACATAGTCATCATCCCCTCCCCCATCAAGAAAACCTTAATCCATAGGTGGATTTCTCTCAACAGTATTCCCCTTGTGTCTTTCTTGAAATCTGCTTCTGATCGTGAAAAATATTGATGATTCTCAGCTGCAAACTCGATAATGTATCCTTCCAATGTAGTATTGACCTAGAATCGATCGCTCGCGTTACTGAACGATCGAGTCGATGAAGTGTTGTGATATTTTCTATATCCCAAGCACAGGTCTTCTTGACTCGTTCTTGGAATTCTAGAGCTTCTTGGAGCCTATCTATCCAGTGGAAAAGTTCTTACGGAAACTTAACCCAGAACATCTCGTACTGGTCACTCGATCTTTCTGAGTAAAAGACTACATCATGTGTATCTTTCACAGATTTTCCTCTCAACTCCACTTCTTTCCATATCAAGGCATCCCAATTTTTCTCCCACTAGTGGTGAATATCAGATCTGTGAATTCGTGGAAGCATTCTCCCTACAGGTTCCCTTTTAATGCAGGTCTCGGCAATGTAAAAATTTTGTTGGTGCAGAATTGATCAAACCAGGGTCCTTCTCGGGTTACCAACAAAAGATATTGAGTAGTCTAGAGAACTGGCATTTTCATCTCCTATGTTTTCTTTCCAAGTGCAATGCATGAAGCATGAAATATGACAAATATTGTTATGGATACGCGGTTGAAGGAGCTATGAATGACAACTGATTATATTATAGGGGATAAAGAAAAACATTAATGATTTTTTATTAACTTTTAACATGAAAATAATTAATCGTATCTTTTTTAATTTCCCTATATTTTGTAATTTTTGAAACCCTTACATTGTGAACGCTCCTTAGAGCCTTAGATTTTATGATGTTTCTTTAGATAAGAATAGGTAGTTTTTGTGCCAAAAAATCATAGAGGTAGGATTCATTCTCTTGGATATATAATCAGTACCTAGATTTGACTATGTTTCATGGAGTAACGATATCAGGAGATATGAATGCCTAGATAAGTGATTATCTTGTTAACGATGAGAAGGTAATTATCCCGTAAGTTTTTGACGTCTTCCTGTGAGCTTGAATCCTTGTATGTTCCAAAGGAGGTAGGGTCTAAGATGCAAGTGCATATTTGGACCTGATTTGCTCTGAAGATAATCTTGAAGATTTTATGTGTGGCTATTTTTGTTAGCTTTAATGATGCACCCTCAGCTCTGTAATATTGACATGCATGTGGGTTTGTTTATATGACATTTATATTCAATGCACCCAATTCACGCCTCGGCACACATATTTTAAAATTGTGTTTAAATTTAGTTCAATGCACTTGCAAGAGTACACACAAAGCTTCAAATTTAGGTAACCAGGCATATGTGTTCAAACAGGTCATATGCGTTCAAACGGGTCATCTGCGTTCAAAAGGGTTTATTTTGTTAGAAAAATAGGATCGTGGAGCAATAAAATAAAATAATTGCAGAAATAAAACACAGAATATACACAATACAATAGAGAAACAGATATATGTGGTTCACCCAGTGTGGGCTACATCCACTAGATAAATTGTCAAGTCCTTCCCTTTTATTATCCAGCAAAATGAAGGGATACAACCTGCAACACGCCCATTGTAACTTCCTCTTCTTTCTCTCACAGTATCCTCTCTCGAAATACAATATTCGCAATAATACAAAGCCACAATACAATTCCATCAAAAGAGAGGGTTTCCTTCTAGGGAAAAAACCCTAAAAATAACTTCTACCGTCAGATCTACGACCTTATAATGAACGATCCAGATTGACTACGAAATTACAATATTTTACAAGGCAATTTTTCCCAATATTTCGATTCGAGAACGCTTCCCCCGAATCTGTCGTCGAGGGGGGGACTACAAAAATTGTCGCTGCCCCCCCCCCTACAACGGTTGTGGGTGGGAAATCCCCCCCCACCCCCCCAATCAGGGAATGGGGTCCAAGAACAGTTGAAAAAAACTTTTGAATCAAGAAGATAATCAAGCTCCACAACCAACAATCTCCCACTTGGAGTCTGATCACAACAACTCCACTGGTGTTGTACTTTGCAGGACTATACTCCACCTTGGACCTGGAAAATTTCTCATCTTCACCTTCATGCTTGAAGACCAACTGAAACTGAGCAGGAACTCAGTTTCTCCCTGGTTATTCCCTTCAAATGTCCATCTTCCAACATCGATCGTATGAAATGGTACCTGGACTATATTCTCTTAGTCTTTGAATGGAAGGATGAGTTATTTGAAATATGAAGGCACTCTCACTGTCACGGTACAACCTGATATTCTCATGTTTCTTTCCCAATTCCTCCATAAACCTCTGTAACCAAATCATTTCTTTACTAGCCTCTGTAGCAGCAACATACTTTGCTTATGTTGTTGAAAGTGCAACAACCTTTTGTAGTTTTGAAATCCAACTTATTATTGTTCCACCTATAGTAAAAACATGGAACCTAATTATCTTCCTGATTTAGAGGTTTTTTTCAGTCGTGCTTGGACCCCATTCCCTAACAAGGGGGTGGGGCAGGGGGGGATTTCCCCCCCACAATTGTCGCCAGGGGGGCAGCGATAATTTTTGTAGCCTCCCCCCTAGCGAGGGATTCAGGGGCAGTGCCCCCAAAGCGAAATATTGGAAAAAAAATACCTTGTAAAATATTGTAATTTCATAGTCAATATGGATCGTTCATTATAAGGTTGCATATCTAACGATAGAAGTAATTTTTAGGGTTTTTTTCCCTAGAAGGAAACCCTCTCTTATGAGGATATTGTATTGTAGTTGTGTATTATTGTGAATATTGTATTCTGAGAGAGGAGGTTGTGAGAGAAAGAAGAGGAAGTTATAGCGGGCGTGTTGTAGGTTGTATCCCTTCATTTTGTTGGATAATAAAAAGGATGGACCTAACAATTTCTCTCGTGGACATAGCCCACACTGGGTGAACCACGTATATCTATGTCTCTATTGTATTGTTTATCTTCTATGTTTTATTTTTTCATCTGTTTTATTTTATTGCTCCACGATCCTGTTTTTCTAATAACTGGTATCAGAGCGAAAGGTAACTCGTAGGAAAAGAGAGTTCCTAGTTCGAGTGGGAGCAGTGGTGGAAGATGGAAAGTTTAAGGTCAAAAATTTAACGGCCAAAACTACCAGTTATGGAAGATGCAGATGGAAGATTATTTATATCAAAAGGATCTATTCCTACCATTGGGTGGAATAGAAAAGAAGTCGACGGCCATAAAGGATGAAGAATGGGAGGTTCTCGATAGAAAGGCACTGGGAACGATACGACTAAGCCTGGCAGCATCGGTGGCTTTCAATATTTCAAAAGAAAATAAAACAAAGGAACTGATAGATTCATTGGCTAAATTGTATGAAAAACCCTCGACGTCCAATAAGGTATTTCTAATGAAGTGGTTATTTAATATGAAGATGTCAGAAGGTGGGTTTGTTGCAGATCATTTAAATGAATTTAATATGGTTACTAATCAACTAGGTTCTGTAAAAGTGGACTTTGATGATGAGGTCGGGGCTCTTCTAATCTTGTGCTCATTGCCAGAAAGATGGAATGACTTGGTCACGGTTGTAAGTAACTCTGTCTCTGGTTCAAACACTCTAAAATTTGATGATGTTTTTTGTGTTATCCTTAGCGAGGAAATGAGATGGAAAAGCACAGGTGAAAAATCAGGTAATATGTTGATTGTGGAGAACAAAGGAAGACAAAAGGATAGAGGAAAGGGCTCAGGGAACCGTGGGAATTCTAGGAAGGGCAGATCCAAATCCAGAATGGGAAATATAGAGTGTTGGAATTGTGGGAAGAAAGGACATCTGAAGAAAGACTACAAAGCTCCAAAGAAACAAAGAGATGGACAGTAGGAGAAAAATCAGGAAGCAAATGTAACAGGTGATGTGTTACAAGTTGCTTTGATTCTTTCTATAGATAATATTTATGAGTCTTGGGTAGTAGATTCAGGGGCTTCATTTCATACCACACCCCATAGGAAACATTTTCTAGATTATGTTCAAGGTGATTTTGGAGAGGTTCATTTGGGTGATGATGCACCATGCAAAATTGTTGGAATGGGTAAGGTACAAATAAAGCGAGAAAATGGAAACCAATGGTTGTTGAAAGAGGTAAGACATGTACCAGATCTAAGGAAAAGTCTAATTTCAATAGGGCAGTTGGAAAGTGAAGGTTTTATATCTATATTTATAGATAAGGCATGGAAGGTTACCAAAGGATCACTAGTGATAGAAAAAGGAGAGAATGTAGGTACATTGTATTTATGTACTGGTAATATTGACTCTTCTATCTCTTTAGCTTCTACAGGAGTGGATACAACATTGTGGCATCAAGTCTTGGACACATGAGTGAGAAGGGGATGTAGATACTTAGCGAAAGAAATTTGTTGCCGGATCTTAAACAAATTGATTTGGATTCCTATGAGCATTGTGTTTATGGAAAACAAAAGAGAGTCGGATTTCTCAGAGTCGAAAAAGAAAAGAAGAGTGAAAGGTTAGAGCTTGTGCATACAGATGTATGGGGGCCAACTCAGGTATCATATCTTGGTGAATCTCGTTATTATGTTACTTTTATATATGATGCAACTAGAAAAACTCGAATTTATTGCATTCGATAAAAATATTATGTTTTTTATACTTTTAAGAAATGGAAAGCTTTGGTTGAGAATGAGATAGAAAAAAGGTTGAAGTGTCTCAAATCAGACAATGGAGGTGAATATTGCAGCAAGGAGTTTGATTATTACTATTCATACAATGGGATTCATAGAGAGGAAACAACTCCAGGAACACCACAAGAAAATGGTGTGTCAGAAAGGATGAACAAGACAATCATGGAGCGTGCAGGGAGTATGAGATTGCATGTTGCATTGCCCTTACAGTTCTGCGCAGATGTTGTAGATATTTTTGTTTACTTAATAAACAGAGGACCTTCAAGATCTTTGGATGGTGGAATTCCAAAGGAGGAATGGACAAGTAAAAAGGTAAACTATTCTTTTTTTAAGACTTTTGGTTGTGAAGCATTTGTCCATATTGATAAAGAAAATAGAACAAAGCTTGAGGAAAAATCCAAAAAGTTTACCTTTATTGGATACAGTGTTAATGATTTTGGTTATCGCTTATGGGATTATGAAAATCACAAAATCATTAGGAGTAGAGATGTCATATTCAATGAGAAGGTCATGTACAAAGATCAGTTGTAGGGAAAGAAACAAGAAAAAGAAAAACCAGAATACACGATGCTTGATGAGATCACTAAAAAAGAAATTCCAAAGGTACCAGAAAATAAAAATGTACAACAACAGGAGCATTGGGTACCTCAAACTCATACAAGTGTTGTTAGAAGATCTACCAGGTTAAGTAGAGCCCATGGATGATACTCTCCTTCATTGTATTATTTATTCTTGACTGATTCTGGTGAAACGGAATATTATGAAGAGGCAATGTAGGTAGACACTAAAAAGAAGTGGGAGAAAGGCATGAAAGAGGAAATGGATTTCTTGTTAAATAACCAAACTTGGGACTTGGTTCAGTTGCCTGCGGGAAAAAGAGCATTGCAGAATAAATGGGTTTACAAGTTGAAGGAAGAAGATGGAGAAAAAAAATAATACAAGGCCAGACTTGTTGTAAATGGGTTTGCACAAAAGAAAGGTATAGATTTTGATGAAATATTTTCTCTTGTTGTTAAGATGACTTCAATTAGGACTATTTTAATTCTTGTGGCAGTAGAAGATTTGCATCTTAAACAGTTAGATGTAAAAACAACTTTTCTCCATGGGGATTTGGAGGAAGAGATTTATATGCAGCAGCCACAAGGGTATGAGGTCAAAGGGAAAGAAAATTCAGTATGTATGTTGAAGAACAACTTGTATGGCCTAAAGCAAGCTCCAAAGGAGTGGTATTTGAAGTTTGATAGGTTTATGACAGAACAAGGTTATAGTAGATGTCATTCTGATCACTGTGTTTATTTTAAAAGGCTAGAAAATGGAAGCTATATTATCTTGCTATTGTATGTAGATGACATGCTTGTTGCAGGGTCTAATATGCAGGATATAAATGTGCTCAAGAAGAAATTATATAATTCACTTAGATGAAGGATTTAGGTGCTACAAAGAAAATCCTTGTTATGAGAATAACAAGAGACAGGGAAAATCACAAATTGATATTGTCTCAAGCTGGGTACATAGAGAAGGCATTGGAGAGGTTTAGAATGCAGAATGCAAAAGCAGTTAGTACACCTTTTGCCATCCATTTCAAATTAACTAAGGAAATGTGTCCCAAGACACAGGAGGATATAGAATACATGTCCAGGGTCCCTTAATCATCAGCGGTTGGCAGCTTGATGTATGTGATGGTTTGCACAAGACCAGATATTGCACATGCAGTGGGAGTTGTGAGAAGGTATATGATCAATCCAAGTAAAGAACATTGGAAGGCAATAAAGTGGATTCTCGGGTATTTGATAGGTACTTCTACTCATGCATTATGTTTTGGAGGTTCAGACACTGTTCTATAGGGATATTTTGATTCATATATGGAAAATGATAAAAATAGCAGGAGGAGCTCCATGGGGTTTGTTTTTACTGTACAAAAGGTTGTTGCCATTTCAACAACAGAAGCAGAGTATGTTGTTGCTACAGAGGCTAGTAAAAAATGATTTGGTTACAGAGGTTTATGAAGTAATTGGGAAAGAAGCAAGAGGATAAGAGGTTGTATTGTGACAATGAGAGTGGCATTAATCTTGCAAAGAACCCAACCTTCCATTCAAAGAATAAGCATATATAGCTCAAGTACCATTTAATATGATCTTTCTTGGAAGATGGACATTTGAAGTTGGAAAAGATACATACTAGACAAAATCTTGCATACATGTTAACAAGGGAGTAACGAGGGAGAAACTGAGTTCCTACTCAGTTTCAGTTGGTCTTCAAGCATGAACGTGAATCTGCATTCAATAGGGTCTATTTTTGTCGTTGTATTCATTGCAAACTCAGTTAATCGGGACCTAAGTTCAAATGGGTCAGTTTCCTTATTTATATTCAATGCACTCAATGTAAATAATGGAAATTACACTGGTTTGATAGCATATAAATTATTAAACCTAGGAAAAAAGTGAATCATGTAAAATAGTTTTCTCGATCATGTGAAGACATTTTTATTTTGTGGCATGATAAAACATTTTTCTTAGGAGAATTGAAACTCATTTATTCACTTATATGGATAGAAGCCTACGGGATATTTTGGAACAACTACAATTCATAGATCATACTTACTTGTCAAGGTACTCACAATCAATAATTATTAATGGCTATGATAGAAGTCTTGTTGGTTTTGAGATGATAAAACTAGTTGCTTTTGTATGTTGACTTTGGAAATTTGAATGGTCAGAACTCATGATAAAGAATATTCCCTCTTACTCTTGATTTTTTTCTAAGACAAGTGCATTTTTGGGCATTTTCTTGATCATATGCTCTGAGAATATTTTCATAAGATGAGCATGTGAGTAGTCAGCAAATACACAATGTGTTGTTTGCTTTGCTCTTCTAGTACAGAAGAATAAAGCTTTATGCCACTCGATAACCATTATCAACAATACTTTCATTGCATAAGATCTTTAGTCCAACTTGTGTATTGTGACTAAAGGTTATTGAAAGTATATAGACAACATCCATCGGATTCTTATGAAGTCCAGCCTGGTTTTTCGACTTTGCTTAACATGTATGTGGGAAAATCGTTGTTGATAGGCATGAGAGTAAGTTGAAATTGTTAAATCCTTACAATGGTTTTTCCTTGGCATTTGACTTGCAGATAATTTTACTTTAGTCATAAAGTCACAAGAAGAATTGTTTCTTGCATAAAATAAATAAATCTACAATTTTTTATGATTTAAGCAATTGGTATCCACTTTTTGGCACTACCCTTTAGCATGGACAACAATGATTGAAATGACTAGAGTCCCACCAGGTTGGAGGGGAACTTGAGAAAGTTTGAAGGGGTACCCATACTGAGGGTGGGGCCTTGGTAGTTTTGGTATAGCATGAGTGATACAAGACTGAGCAGTTTTTTAAACTAGTGGAGGTGCTTCAACACTTCAATGACTGCCTAACCAACTTATTAAACAACTGAAACGATTGTGTTGGTTTTGAGCATGCATATTTTTTTATATACAGTGGTCTCCATTTAGCATAATTTAATTGAAACTTAGAAATGGAGTGTAAGTTTGCTTGTCATTGCTATCATATGGTAGGGTTCATTGCTTTTATACTGTAGACTAACACATTTACACCAAAAAACTTCTTGTGGTAATCCATATGCAGTTTACAGGTTTGTTTAAATTTTCACGATTTTGTTGGTGGATTTTTCATTTTTAATTAAATTCAACCTCGAATATGCTTAGTGTTGATTTAGGATAATGTTATTACTTTAAATGCCTTAATGTGTTGTTGGATATGCCTGTAACTTACACATGGAACATGATTATGGTTTACAGTTTCTATACAATAAAAATAATCTATCCATTTGTGACTTTTGCAACATATTGCTTTAAAAAAACCTACAGATGATCCATAGAGATCTTTAACCAAATGTTTGAAAACTACTTTTGAAGTATTAAATATTAACAACTATTTATACAGTGTTTTCGTTAATTGTTTATGTATATACGTCTAGCTTTATATTTAGTGAAAATTAAATGTACTTTTTTGGCCAGAGAGATCGTACATTTAATTTAATGTTTCAACACTATTTTTGAAGAATTGAATATTAACAATGTTTTTGTTTCAAATTATGTATACACATATTACAGAGTTTTTTTTCTTGGTAGTTTTCATTAATTTTATTATGTATATAGGGATAAATTTTGTATAATTTAAATGTTATATGGTAGCTAATTATATATATATATATATATATATATATATATATATATATATATATATATATATATATATATATATATATTGCAACAAGGGAGAAGTCGTAGAGCTCACTCTCATATGATGTTGTTGCATTCTCAAGCCAACAAAAAAAAGTATGCCTAGGATATAGATGTGGATGATGGAATGAACCATTACCGCCTTTTGTGTCTATTATGGTCGAGGCCACCTAGTATCTCACTTGGCGATCGTCATCCAGACTCTCCTTCCTTTGCATTTTATGACCCAAATCATAGTGCTCCATCCTTATCCATTATATTATGCATGCCTTCCTAAAGTGGCATTCATGAGTGGTGTGCAATCCTTGTCAAAATACGTGTCTTATCCCCCAAGGTTATGCATAGGCCTGTCATTCAATCCATTAGCCAATTTCTTAACAATATAGGATGACCCAATAGCAAATCCACCATAGAACCAAAGACGAGGAATGCAACCTAGTTATGAATTATCAGTGTTTTCAACACCACAAAGCAGGAACACAACCTAGTTATGACTTCTTGGTGTGATCTGGTTTGTCAATTTTTAATGCCCTGAGACACATGCTCTGACATTCGTCCTCCCTTTGGCTTTCAAATTGCATATCAATACATTTCATGGCTTTAAATTGCATAGTAATATATTCAATTTCATTGTCGGCAAGGACATCGCCATTGCAGCGGCACTTATCTTTAATATAATATATGGGACTCGAAATGTCATATAACTTACAAAGTCTCCTTGCAATTTGTATTATATATTGTTGGCCCTTGACCAAGTTTTGAAGAGTACTTGGTCATATTTGACCACTTTTGGGACTGCAACAGCTTGCCAAGGAAGGAGCGCAACATGAAGTAGAAAATAAGGAAGCAAGACCTATTTTGAGATCCATTTTAGGGTTTTGGGTTGATGTAATGGGAAAGGGATGTCGACCCGTGGGTTTACCCACGTTTAGGCCCATTTTGTAATCTATAAATAGGCAATATAGATAGTAAGATAAGAGAGATAGTAATGTAATACATCTGTGTGGTGTATGAATGAAAGCTTAGTGCTAGTATTTGGATCTGTGTGATCAGATGTATCTTAGAGAGCTTTGTGCATGAGATCAGAGCTAAGTGTCGATTGTTATAGTTGGATGTTGAGGAGCAAGGAAGAGGGATCTAGCGAGTTGCACAGATATTTTGTCTTCTGCGAAGTAGGGATCATTGAAGCTTTGTGATGTAACTGTTTGACCAAGATAATAGAAATAAGACTTTGTGGACGTAGCCCCAAGGTGGGGGTGAACCACAGTAACTGTGTGTATGGTGCTATGTGCTTTGTTCTTATGTGTTTATCTCTCTCTTGCTAAGTGCCCTGATATGTTTAGATAGATCTATTGATGCTTTGTGCTTATGAGATATGAATGCATGCTAGATATGATACATAAGATTCTAGGTGATTAATTTATTGAGTATAACCTGTTTATCATTGCTAAGTGCTAGATTTGAGTAATTACTGCGGTGCTCTGTGCTTTCTGTGAAGTGTATTAATGAATGTATGTTAGGAAATAACTGATGTTAAGTGTGTTGTAAGCAAGATAATCACAGATTTGTGTCCCAGCTAAGGTTGTAGACACTTGAGTCCTGCAACCACCCCTACCTCTACCTCAGATGGGACTTCATCTACTTCGCAGGTGTTGTCGAAAGGGCCAGTAGTTAGGGTTTTGCTGGTGTGCTCTTGAGCGTTGAACCCTGGGTCTGCCCCTGTGCCAACAAATGGTTTGCATAACCCTAAACACTTTACAAAGGTTTCGACCTTTGATAAAGTTCAGCACAGACTACCACTTTATCTACCTAACTCCACCCATTGATGAACACCAGGAACATCTCCAGTCCTATTATAAGCTGACTGAAGAAGACTTAGAAGAAATCACCAAGGAATGGTCAGCAGACCTTCATGTTCCAGCAAATCCAGCAGACATTTTAGACATTGACAGCCCAAAAGCTGGGCAGGACACACTTGGGCCCAGTAGGACGAAGAAAACTGAAGAGGTTCACGATGTATATAGCCGCTCTGTAAGGACAGCTTCTGTCACACGAGATCAAGAAGGTAACAACGAATACTTAGAGGAAGTCGAGCAATAACCAGAAGACGAAGTCGAAGTTCTAAAGAAGAGAAAAGGGTCACCTTCGAAGTCTTCCTCTGAGAAGAAAGCCAAAGTGACCATGACCAAGATGAAGACCACGCTCAATCTAGATGACTTCATCTTTCTCCTCGCGACTTTGAATGAAGCTATAGAAGAGATTACAGAAAAACAAGAAGCCAAGCAAGAAACAATGTACGACAGAATTTAAACTGAACTCTGAGGAGTACAACGAACCCTCTAGTCTAACCGCGCAGTCTCCAATGTGCCTATGCCAGAAGGAACAACCGAAGCAGGAGACGATTCAGTTCAACTTCGCAGGATTACCGACCTAGTCGAAGTATGCCTTCGAAAAGCAAAATAAGTAACAGCGTAGGCCACCCAAGCCCTAAATCACGCACACGAGGAAATCATACAGTAGCACCAAGCTGCACAATAGGAGAAGGAGGCCATCCATGAGACGTATGATAAAGAACGCACAAATATCTAGAAAGAAAAGGAGCAGCTGCTCGCGAAGCTGATCGGGTTCGAAGAAGTTGTCAACAAAGCATTTCACTCTATGACTGGCTTAGAACAGAAGGCAGAAGAACCCATATAACACCAAGTAATGAAGCTTACTGAAGTCATTCAACAACTGCACCAAGAGTAGTAGAACTAGAGCTCCAAGCTATACCGAGCACCCAGCAAGAAGAACGCGACTAGCGAGAAATAACTACCCACGGTACAGTAGAAAGGATCAAAGGACTGACTGAAGAATGCAAATAGCTAAGTACCAGAAGTGCACAGATACATGAGAGCCTGACCGAGAACCCAGAATTACATAAACTGGAATCACAGCTCCAGGAGGTGAAGCAACAGGCAGATAGACTTCAGATGTAGTTGAAGGCCCTACCGACCATAGAGAAAATGAAGAGGTCTCACGAACAACGCGTCGCACAATAGCAGATTCATATGATCCAGAGCAAGGTCATGGAAGTAACGCAACAACTTCAACCTTTGTAGGATAGGGAATGTCAACTATTCTTAGAAATTGAGAGCCAAGGGACAGACCTGGAACAGGTCGTGAACACAACAGAGCAGCGCTTAGAAGTATCAGTTAGTAACGCACTCATTCAGGAGTTTACCGAGCAAGAAGCAGTAGCAAAGCAACAGGTTGAAGCATCTTGAGCGAAGCTCGAGGCCTTCGAGGCAGAGTTACCCAGAGAAGAGTGACTCGGGGTGAGTCACAGGTGAGTGTTGGGGGCATGTTGGCCCTTGACCAAGTTTTGAAGAGTAATTGGTCATATTTGACCACTTATGGGACTGCGACAGCTTGCCAAGGAAGGAGCGCAACGCGAAGCAGAAAATAAGGGGCTCTATTTATCACCTCAATAGGCTTCTCAATGCCTTTTCCCTTATCTTTCTTTTTCTCTAGAATTGAAACCTTTGGTAGAACTTGTGCTTCAACAACCTCCTTGAGAGTTGATGATCTAGTAAAAGGCTTCTTGATCTTTATGTTAGTTGCTGAAGAAGGTGAAGAGAAATGCAATTTTCTTCCCTTCTTGGTTGTGGCTTTAGTGGATAAAGGGACCTCTTCCAATTCTAGTGCAAGAGGAGGTGAAAAGTCTCTTTGTGGAGAATGATAAGCCTCCCTCTCTATTTCTTCAATTTCCTCGATGACCTCTTGGTCTTGAGTAGGGGATTTTCTCTTTCTTTTCCTGCTTGTTTATGTTGGAGCATCACTAGTAGATGGTAAAGGACACTACATCTTAGACTAAGGAGTAGAGGTTATGTCCAACTGCATGTGAGCAGAAATAATGAATTGTTCCCAAGGAATGTTCCTCTTCTTCAATTCTTCCAAGACCAACATCATGATCAATCTAGAGTGAAATACACTACTTTCCACAGCCTTGGACTTGGCTTGGACTCTATCAAACATTTTCCCCATGCTCCTTAACAAGTAGAAATGGATATTCATTTCATATTTACCAGTAAAATGAAGCAAAATCCTTATATGGTACGAGTATAACATATTAAACCTTCCCTCACATGTAAAGTATCTATGGATGATCTTCAACATCTTGTCAAAATCTTCAACTAGATGACTTCTAGGCACTCTCTTGGACAAGTTGTCTGTCTGATAATCTAGTTTGAGGAAGTCCTTGGAGAAGGAAACATTTAAGGTCATGGATTTAAACCATCTCTCGCCAGTATTAGGAATCCATGCGTTTGTTGCAATAGAGGCTTCAGACACCTCAAACTCAAGGTCTCCTACCTTAGTCTTAAGGCCATCAAAATGTAAGGCAAATTGCGTTGCCACTTCAAGATGTCCCCTCTGCATGTTTTGGCAAAAAGATAGGCAGCCCACCCTTTAAAAACTTCCCTAACCATTAGCTCTGCATCAAATAGGTGCATGTTTGAGGGTTCAGTTCTGACCACAGTTCCTCCCTTGTGAGATTTCTACTTCTGAGGTGTCTCCATGGGTAAAGACAAGGGATCAAAGTTTATGGTATAATGAAGGATAAGGGAGCAAATAAAGGCAGACTTCAATGAGAAAATGACAGTGAATAATGGATGTTATCTCCTAAGATTCTCCTCTAACTCACCTTGTTTTGATAGAACATTGTTTTGATGGCTTTTAAAAGGTAGGAAGTGCAATTTCCCCTCCCCTTACTGTCTGTATATCTCAAGTTGAAGAGTGATGATATAGTGAAATTAAAAATTGTTGTAGGGGTCTTTAAATACTGGCAAGTAACACTCCAATCCAAGTAAAATACAGCGTAGGGAAAACAGGGAAAATGTAGTGAGGTTTCAACAACGTTTTTCAGTAACGCAGTGCGCACACAAGGAACAGGTGTTTGCACAGGCACTCAAAACTCAGGAGCATAATGAATTGGCGTCTTTGATAGCTGGAAACCAGGTGACAATGGCTCCAAGTTTGTGAGAGGGAAATTATGGATGCAGAGGGATGAAGGAGGGAGTAGTTTGCAGCATCGGTCGCTACCAAAACTCASGCAAGAGATATCCCAGGAATTTATTATGCAATGGAGGGAGCTCACGGAATACCTGGAGGAGTAATTGACAATTTGAGGCTCCAAAACCGGTTAGGAAACCACCACGACCACCTCAGCTTCCAAATCATCCTTAGCARTTGATCCTGTAGCGATGTCTGCAACTGGTCTAAACTAGTGGTTTCAGCAGCGCCGAGTTTGAGAAAATTCAAATATTCAAAATCGTTATCAAACTCATTTAAAACCAAATCTTAATATCCATCTTTAACAAACCAASGCATTGAAAACAAGGTAGATTGTGACTTCAGCGGATTATGACAAATGATGGCAAGGATCAAATGACAAGGAATGCACTACGGAAACTCCTAGCGAGTTGGCAATGCCCTTTTTTCAAAAAAATGATTTGAACCACCTTAAATCAAACAAAGGGACAACATGGAAAAGATAAAGGATATGAGTGGAAAGAGTGACATGTCAAGTCATAAGGGTCATGGGGATAGGTTATACTTGGTGTCAAGTCATGAGGTGAGTCAAAACCATAAGCCATAAAATGAACCTAGGCTTAAAATCTATGTGAGGGTCAAAAATGAGCCAAAACCCAAGTCTTTATTTGTTCAAGCTAACCTAAGAAAATCACACAAAGAAAATTAAAGCAAATTTGAAGTCTAAAGGCTAAAAATTTAAACCTAACAGATAAAAGACCCAAGGCAATTTAGTGTGATAATAGATGGAGCGATCGAATTTCAGCAAAATCTTATAAAGTAACCTTTTTAAAAATCACTAATGAAGAAAATTGTTGATTGTTGATGGAGTGATCAAAGTTCGGTGAAATATTATAAAGTAACACTTTTTAATATTATTGACGAAGAAAATCGTCGATCATCAATGGAGCAATCGGACTTCAGTGAAATATTATAAAGTAACATTTTCGAAAATTGTAGCTGAAGAAAATTTATGATCGTCGATGGAGCGATCAGAGTTCAGTGAAATATTATAAAGTAACCTTTTCAAAAATCACCGATGAAGAAATCGCCAATCATCGATGGAGCAATCAAAGTTTGACGAAATCTTATAAACCTTTTAAAAAATCATCTATGAAGAAAATCGTTGATCGTCGATGGAGAGATTGGAGTTCGGTGAAATATTGTAAAGTAACCTTTTTGAAAATCGTCAATGAAAGAAAATTGTTGATCGATGATGGAGCTGTTGAAATTCAGTGAAATTCTACGAAGTAAGGAATTCATCGAAGCAAAGAAAATTTTCGATCATCGATGAAGAGTTTAAGTGATTGTCGAAGAAGGGAAAAAGGAAAGAAACCAAGTGCTAGAAAAACAGGATCGTGGAGTAATAAAATAAAACAAATGTGGAAATAAAACACATAAGATACACAATATAATAGAGACACAGATATACATGGTTCACCCGGTGTGTACTACATTCATCAGAGAAATTATATGGTCCTTCCTTATTATTGTCCAGCAAAATGAAGGGATACAACCTACAACACACCCGCTATAACTTCTCTTCTTTCTTTAATAGTCTCCTCTCTCAAAATAAAATATTTGCAAATGACACACAACTGCAATACAATTCCCTCATAAAAGAGGGTTGTCTTATAGGGTGAACAACCCTAACATAACTTTTATCGTCAGATCTGTGACCTTATAATGAACGGTCCATGTTTACTATGAAATTAAAAAATACATTTACAAGGCCATTTTTCCTTCTGGGGCTTTGCCTCATAACCCTCGTTTTCCCCCAGATCCCATAGGGGGGGAAAGCCCCCCCTACAACCCCCTGCATGGAGGGGTGTATAGTCTTCGTGGGGTATAAACACGACTGAAAACAAGTACCTATGAATCATGAAGATAATCAGGCTCCACAACCATCAATCTCCCACTTGGAGACTGATCTGAACAACTCAACTGTTGTTGTATATGTTGGATTATAATCCTTCTTGGACCTGGAAAATTTGTCATCTTCACCTTCATGCTTGAATGCCAACTGTAACTGAGAAAGAACTCAGTTTCTCCCTGGTTACTCCCTTTGTTAACATGTCTGCAAGATTCTGGCTAGTATGTATATTTTCCAACTTCAAATGTCCATCTTTTGAGACATATCGTATGAAATGATACCTACAATGTATATGCTTAGTCCTCGAATGGAAGGCTGAATTATTTTCAAGATGAATGGCACTCTCACTATCACAGTACAACCTACTATTCTCTTGCTTCTTTCCCAAATACTCCATACACCTCTGTAACCAAATCATTTGTTTACTAGCCTCTGTAGCAGCAACATACTTTGCTTATGTTGTTGAAAGTGCAACAACCTTTTGCAGTTTCGAAATCCAACTTACTGTTGTTCCACCTACAATAAAAACATACATTATGGTGCTCCTCCTACTATCTTTATCATCTGTCATATCTGAATCAACATATTCCTGTAGAACAATGTCTGAACCTCCAAAACATAATGCATGAGTAGAAGTACCTCTCAAATACCTAAGAATCCACTTTACTTCCTCCCAATGTTCTTTACCTGGATTGTTCATATACCTGCTCACAACTCCCACTGCATGTGCAATATCTGGTCTTGTGCAAACCATCGCATACATCGAGTTGTTAACTATTGATGAATAAGGGACCTTGGACATGTATTATATCTCCTCTTGTGTCTTGAGACACATTTCCTTAGTTAATTGGAAATGGATGGCCAAAGGTGTATTAACTAGTTTTGCATTCTGCATTCTAAACCTCTCCAACACCTTATTTATGTACTCACCCTAAGACAATGTCAATTTGTGATTTTTCCTGTCTCTTGTTATCCGCATACAAAGGATTTTCTTTACAACACCCAAATCCTTCATCGCAAATGAATTAGATAATTTCTTCTTGATCACATTTATATCCTACATATTAGACCCTGCAACAAGCATGTCATCTTTATACAATAGCAAGATAATATAACTTCCATTTTCTAGCCTTCTGAAATAAACACAGTGATCAAAATGACATCTACTATAACCTTGTTCTGTCATAAAACTATCAAACTTCAAATACCACTACCTTGGAGCTTGCTTTAGTCCATACAAGCTCTTCTTCAACCTGCATACCAAATTTTCCTTCCCTTTGACCTCATACCCCTATGGTTGCTACATATAAATCTCTTCCTCCAAATCCCCATGGAGAAAAGTTGTTTTTACATCTAACTGTTCAAGATGCAAATATTCTACTGCCACAAGACTTAAAATAGTCCTAATTGAAGTTATCTTAACAACAAGAGAAAATATTTCATCAAAATCTATACCTTTCTTTTATGCAAACCCCTTTACAACAAGTCTAGCCTTGAACTATTTTTTTCCTCCATCTTCCTCCTTCAACTTGTAAACCTATTTATTCTACAATGCTCTTTTCCCTGCAGGCAACTGAACCAAGTCCCAAGTCTGGTTATTTACCAAGGAATCCATTTCCTCTTTCATGCCTTGCTCCCACTTCTTTTTAGTGTCTACCTGCATTGCCTCTTCATAACATTTTGGTTCACCAAAATCAATCAACAATAAATAATACAATGAAGGAGAGTATCGTTCAGGGGGTGTACTTAACCTGGTAGATCTTCTAACAACACTTGCAAGAGTTTGAGGTATATGTTGCTCCTGTTGTTGTACATTTTGATTTTTTGGTACCTTTGAAATTTCTTTTTCAGTGATTTCATCAAACACTGTGTATTTTGGTTTTTCTTTTTCTAGTTTCTTTCCCTGCAATTGATCATTGTACATGACCTTCTCATTGAATATGACATCTCTACTTCTAATGATTTTGTGATTTTCATAATCCCACAAGTGATAACAAAAATCATTAACACTATATCCAATAAAGGTATACTTCTTGGATTTTGCCTCAAGCTTTGTTCTATTTTCTTTATCAATATGGACAAATGCTTCACAACCGAAAGTCTTAAAAAATGAATAGTTTACCTTTTTACCTGTCCATGCCTCCTCTGGTATTCCACCATCCAAAGAGCTTGAAGGTCCTATGTTTATTAAGTAAACAAAAGTATCTACAACATCTTCCCAGAACTATAAGGGCAGCCCAGAATGCATTCTCATACTCCTTGCACGTTCCATGATTGTCTTGTTCATCCTTTCTGACACACCATTTTCTTGTGGTGTTCCTGGAACTATCTTCTCTCTACGAATCCCATGGTATGAACAGTAATAATAAAACTACTTGCTGCAATATTCACCTCCATTGTCTGATCTGAGACACTTCAATTTTTTCCTATCTCATTCTCAACCAAAGCTTTCCATTTCTTAAAAGTATCAAAAACATTAGATTTTTGTCGAATGCAATAAACCCAAGTTTTTCTAGTTGCATCATCAATAAAATTAACATAATAACGAGATCCACCAAGAGATGATACCTGAGTTATTCCCCATACATTTGTATGCACAAGCTCTAACCTTTCACTCCTCTTGTCTCTTTTGAATCTGAGAAATCTGACTCTCTTATGTTTTCCATAAACACAATGCTCACAGAAATCAAAATCAATTTGTTTAAGATCTAGCAACAAATTTCTTTTGTGAAGTATATGTATCCCCTTCTCATTCATGTGTGCAAGCCTATGATGCCACATTGTTGTATCCACTCCTGTAGAAGCTAAAGAGATAGAAGAGTCAATATTACCAGTACATAAATACAATGTACCTTCTCCTTTTGTTATCACCAATGATCCTTTGGTGACCTTCTGCATCTTATCTGTAAATATAGATATACAACCTTCACTTGCCAACTGCCCTGTTGAAATTAGATTTTTCCTTGGATCTAGAACGTGTCTTACCTCTTTTAAAAACCATTAGTTTTCATTCCTTTCTTTCTTTTTAAATTTCCCATTCCAACAATTTTGCATGGTGCATCATCACCCAAATGAACATGTCCAAAATCACCTTGAACATAATCTAGAAAATGTTTCCTATGGGGTGTGGCATGAAATGAAGCTCGTGAATCTACTACCCAAGACTAAAAAATATTATCTACAGAAAGAATCAAAGCATCTTGTAACACATCACCTGTTACATTTGCTTCTTGATTTTTTTCATGTTGTCCATATCTTTGTTTCTTTGGAGCTTTGAAGTCTTTCTTTAGATGTCCTTTCTTCCCACAATTCCAACACTCTATATTTTCCAATCTAGATTTAGATCTACCCTTCCTAGAATTCTCGTGGTTCCTTGAGCCCTTTCCTCTATCCTTTCGTCTTCCCCTGTTCTCCATGTTTAACGCATTACCTGATGTCTCACTTGTGTTTTTTCGTCGCATTTTCTCGCTAAGGATAACACCAACAACATCATCAAATGTTAGAGTGTTTGAATCAGAGACAAATTTACTTACAGCCATGACCAAGCCATTCCATCTTTTTGGCAATGAGCACAAGAATAGAAGAGCCCTGACCTCGTCATCAAAGTCCACTTTTACAAAACTTAGTTGATTAGTAACTGTATTAAATTCATTTAAATTATCTGCAACAGACCCACGTTCTAACATCTTAATATTAAATAATATCTTCATTATAAATACCTTATTGGATTTTGGGGGTTTTTCATACAGTTTAGTCAATGTGTCCATCAACTCCTTTGTTGTCTTTTCTTTTGAAATATTGAAAGCTATCAACGTTGCCAGGATCAGTCATATCATTCCTAGTGAATTTCTGTCAAGAACCTCCCATTCTTCCTCCTTCATGATCGTCGACTTCTTTGTTATTCCACCCAATGGTAGGAATAAATCCTTTTAAGATAAATAATCTTCCATCTGCATCTTCCATAACTGGTAGTTTTGGCTATTAAATTTCTCGACCCTAAACTTTCCATCTTCTGCCATTGTTCCCACTCAAACCAGGAACCCTCTTTTCTTGCGAGTTACCTTTTGCTTTGATACCAATTGTTAGAAAAACAGGATCACGGAGCAATAAAATAAAATAAATGCAGAAATAAAACAAATAGGATACACAATACAATAGAGACACAGATATACGTGGTTCACCCAATGTGGGCTACATCCACCAGAGAAATTGTCAGGTCCTTCCTTATTATTATCCAGCAAAATGAAGGGATACAACCTATAACACACTCGTTGTAACTTCTTCTTCTTTCTCTCATAGTCTCCTCTCTCAGAATACAATATTCACAAATGATACACAACCACAATACAATTCCCTAATAAAAGAGGATTGTCTTCTAGGGAAAAAAACCCCAACATATCTTCTATCGTCAGATCTGCAACCTTATAATGAACGGTTCATATTTACTATGAAATTACGATATACATTTACAAGGCAATTTTTTACTTGGGGGCTTCACCCCTGAACCCCCGTTGGGGGCCTACTTTCCCCCGAACCCTGCAGGGGGGGCAAGCCCCCCCTGCAACCCCCCCCCCCAGGTCCCCCGCGTGGAGGGGTGTACATTCTTCATGGGATATAAACACAATTGAAAACAAAGACCTATGAATCGGGAAGACAATCAAGCTCCACAACCAACATGAAGAGGAAGAAATAAGAGACGAGGAGAAGAGGAAGGAAGAGAAGGAGAAGAATATAAAGGAAGAAAATAGGAGAAAGAGGAGGGAAGGGAAGGATATGATACAAAAGTTTACAAAAAATGTTTGGAGCTAAAAACATTTTTTGGCTATAACAGGATCAATTTAACTTAAGTCCAAATGAAATTTAAGGGGTGTTTCCTCAATGACGAGGGCTACCAGAATGCCATTGAGGGCCACTAGCTAATTCTTCTTAAATTTCATGAAAATCAAGGTTGTGCTCAGTAGTGGGGGCTAGATGAAGGTGAAATTGTTTATTGTGAGTCCAAAAAACATGCATGAAGATACCCATTTGGGATCCTAGCAAAATTCAAAAGGGGTTAGTATGGGGATATTCAAATAGTGAAAAATCCATTATTCTCAGGCATGTTTTGGGGATTTTTGAAATGTTCGGAGGAGGAAAAGGGACCCCAAATCACCAATCTAGAAAAAAATATTCAGTTGACATTTTACCTACACATAAATCCAGAAAACTTTGACTTGAGACAATTTTTCTCAATTTTGTTATGTTTGGGAGATAGCCAGTTTTTGCTAATATGAAAAATTGCAAAGTCATCAATTCCATATTTATACAGAATTTGAGTGGAGCATATGTTTCCAAATCCGAAATTTGTTGTGAGTTAACAACTATAAATTATATTTGCGCCCGATATAAATATTTTTCTGATTCTTGACCGATTTTCTTCTACATGTGGTAGAAAACAACCTCTTAGATAAATTGCACCACTAAGAATAGGGCATGATCGAATAAAAAAGATGAAAATTATAGAAAGCTATAACTTTTCACTCATAAGTCAAAATCAGGCATGAGTACAGTTAGTGGAAAGATGATTCAGAGGAGAATGTATCTAAACAATTAGAATTTGATTTCAATGCATCCACACTCCTCATAAATTTAGATGAAGAATGACATGTAACCTAATTGACAAAATGTTTTACAATATGCATAGTTCTAACAACAATTGTTGCATGCAATTTTTTGTGGAATTAGAGGTACATGAAAAACATATTTGGTTCCTAGATGAGGATTAAAGATATGGAGGATTCCCAAGGATATTACAACCATGAAGAGGAGGTCATAGGTTAACATGTCAGCATGGGAAATGCAGAGATTGAGTCCAATGGATGTAGAAGCCAAGTGGAATCGGTGGAGTTGGTTGAGACTATGAGAAGCTTGCGAAAGGAAGTGTAGATATATATAGTAGACAATAAAAGAATGATGACAACCTAGGAAGAGATACTACAGAGTCTGGATATGTTGCAGAAACAAGTCAATAAATATTTTGGCACAAAGCAAGCAATCAATGCAAGGCAAGTAGCAACATCCATATCTCATGATAGGAGGGATGATCATAAAGGATCTAGGAAGTCAAGGAGTATTAGTAGACATCATCATCATCATCATCATTCACTTGGACACTCGACCAAAAGAGCACATGCGCGTTCAAGATTAGAGAGCATCCCAAGCATGTCCCTTCTCAAAAGACAAAGGAGGAGGTTTGAATCAATATTTTGAAAGGACAACTCAAGAAGCTCAAGCTACCATCATTTGATGGAGAGCATAAGAAGGGAGAAGATGTTGAAACTTGGTTCTTGGGCATGAGTAAATATTTCTAGTTGCATGGTTATCCATCAAATATAGAAACTAAAATTACAATATGCCATATTCAAGGAAAAGCATCTATGTGGTGGGAATAACTCAAGTGGGTTTAGCACATTGATGAAAGGAGGATCAAGTGGAGGGAGTTCAAAAAGTAAGTTTTTTTGAAAGAAATACTTGTCGGAACAATATTATGACAAGAAGATGCAAGAGTTCCTTGAACTCAAGTTTGGAAGCATGACAATGGATGAGTATGAGAGGAGATTCCTTGAATTGTTGAGGTGTGTTGACTTTATAAAGGATGAGAAGGTAAAAATCCCAAGATTTATGAGTGGGTTACCTTCATTTTACAATGATAAAATTCATTTTGATGAGCCCAAGAATTTGGAAGAGGCCATTAGGAAAGTTAAGTATTTGTATGAATAGAACAAAGGAAGGCTAACTTTCCAAAAGGCCTGGGATGATAAAAAGAGGTGCGAGATGGACCAGAGAAAGAAATCATTCAAGTTGAATTTCATTAGGAATATCTCTCAAGCATATCAACAAGGGAAGATAGCATAAGGTGAACATAAAATGATAGATTCCCTGGGGAAAAGGCCAAGACAACATCCCATAAAATGTTGGGGATGTGAAGGAGACCACTTGTATACGAAGTGTTCTCACAAGGGAGATAGGACGAGGACTATGGACAACATGATTCAGGAAGTTGATATAGTGCATGACGTAGGCATAAGCATGCCAAGGATTTATGCAACCTTGGACAATAGACAAGTAGACTACCAATCCCACATGATTGAGGTAGAAGGTAAGATTGGCAATCAACCCATAGCTATTTTGATTGATTATGGAGCTATTCATAGCTATATAGATCCAAAAATAGTTGAAAGGTTTAAATTGAAGAGATGTAAGCATGAAAAGTATTGGTTGGTTCTGCTAGCCACTAGAACCAAGAGAAAAATCAATGAAATTGTCAAGGATTTCCCAGCAAGCATGAATGGAGTTAGCATTAAGGCATATTTGAACATCATACCACTTGGGGTCACATGATTGCTAATTGGTATGGATTGGTTGAACAAGCATCGTGTTGTCCTAGATTGCTACAACAAGGCTTTCACATGCCTTGATGAAGAAGGAAATTCAACAATACTGCAAGGTATTCCAAGACCTATATCTATCAAAGAGATTTCAACATTGCAGCTCAAAATAAGTTTTAGGAAAGGGTACTAGATATATGCAACCCACATGGAAGATTCAACAAAGGATAAGGATCCAAGTCTTGACTACTATTCAATTTTGAGCGAATATGAAGACGTGTTTGGGGAATTTTCAGGATTGGGACCAAAGAGAGATATTGACTTCTCTATTGAATTAATGCCTGAAGTTGCCCCAGTGTCCAAAACAATCTACAAAATGAGCACAATGGAGTTCAAAGAGTTGCAGATGCAGTTAGAAAAATTATTGAAAAAAAGGTACATATGCCCAAGTGTCTCACCTTGGGGCAACCTAGTACTCTTTATGAAGAAAAATGATGAAACTTTGAGGTTGTTTATTGACTTCAGACAACTTAATAAGGTTATTGTAAAGAACCGGTTTCCTCTACCATGGATCGATGATAGTTTTTATCAACTAAAAAAGAGCAATGATATTTTCCAAGATTGATCTAAGGTTAGGTTACCATCGGGTGAGAATCAGAGAAGAAGACACCAACAATACAACATTCCAGACATGGTATGGCCATTATGAGTTTGTGGTGGTGCCATTTGGCTTGACAAATGCACCCACTACTTTTATGTGTCCAATGAATGGAGTGTTTAGGGATTACCTGGGAAAATTTGTCATTGTCTTCTTCAATGATATTCTTATCTACTCCAAGACAGAGGCGGAGCATAAGAAACATTTTAGAATGGTGCTTCAAGTGTTGAGAGAGTACCAATTGTATTCCAAGTTAAGCAAATTCACTTTCTATCAAAGGAAAACCCATTATTTGGGCCACATTTCTAAGAGGAGGGCATAATGGTGGACCTTGGGAATATTGAATCAATTAGAAGTTGGTCAACGCCAAAGAACATATTAGAAGTGAGATCATTTATGGGATTATCTAGATACTACAGGAGATTCATTGAAGGTTTCTCCAAGGTTTCACATCCAATCACTTCACTGTAGAAGAAGGGAACGAAGTTTGAATGGACTGCCAAGTGTGAAGAGAGTTTCCAACATTTGAAGGAAATAATTACCAATGCACCTATTCTAAAGGTCATAGATCCATATGAATATTTTCTTGTATGCACACAAGCATGCAAAGAAAGGCTTGGTGAAGTCCTTACACAAAATGGGCATGTCATATGTTATGAGTCAAGGAAGCTTAAGGAACATGACAGAAATTATGTTACCCATGACTTAGAGTTGAAATCCATAGTTCGTGCCTTAAAATGTGGAGGCGTTATCTCATGGGAAAAAAGTTCGAGCTAAAGACATATCATAGTGGTCTAAAACACTTGTTTGAGCAACCAACATTGAATGCTAGATAGATTAGATGGATGGAATTTCTTAATGAATATGATTTCAACATCTAACACATCAAAGGTAAAGAGAATAAAATGGTTGATGCACTCAACAGGAGGGTGCATGAAATGCATGCTACAACCATTAGCATGTATTTTTCATATTTAAAAAGTAGAATTTTAGAAGTTGTAGCATCAAATCAACATTATGCACAAGTGACAAAGGGATTAGAACATGAAAATGTACCGCTAAAATTTAAAGACTACAAGTTGGAAGAGGATGGGATCATCTTGTTCATGGACAAAGTTTATGTTCCTAGCACTTAGAAATTGGGAAATATAGTGCTAAAAGAAATGCACAATGTACCATATGCTAGTCATCCAGGGTACCAAAAGACAATTGCAATAGTAAGAAGCCAATATTTCTAGCATGGGATAAAGAAAGATGTGGTTGATTACATGGCCAAGGGCATGGATGTCAGGAAATGAAGACTGAACATAGACATCCAACAAGAATGTTAGAACCATTTCCCATTTCTAAATGGAAATGGGAGGTAGTTATAATAGATTTCATCACCAAGTTTCCAAGAACAACAAGGCAACATGATTCCATCATGGTAGTGGTGGACAAACTTACAAGGGTTGCACATTTTATACCGATGAAAACAACTCACAAGGTAGCCAACATCACAGAGATTTATACGAAGGAAATTGTCAAGCTACATGATGTGCCTAAGGCAATAGTGTCAGACAGAGATCCCAAGTTCACTTCTAATTTTTGGAAGGGGTTGTTTAAGGGATTTGGGGCTAACTTGAATTCCAGTACAACATATCATCCAAAGTCATATGGGAAAATAGAGAGGACTAACCGGATAATTGAGTATATGTTGAGAATGTATGTAAGGAATAAGCCTTCCAAGTGGGAATACTACCTTCATCTAGTGGATTTTGCTTATAATAATGTGTATCATGCACCATTGAATATGAGCCCATTTTAAGCCTTGCATGGTAAGAAATGAAACACGCCAGTAAGCTGACACAATCTAATAGACATAACAATTATTGGGCCATAATTACTAATGGAAATGGATGAACAGATTGAAAAGATCAATAGAATTTAAAGGTTGCATAGGATAGGAAAAATGTTTATGTAGATAAAAGTAGGACATACGGGGAATTCAAAGTGGGAGAGCATGTTTTTTAAAAGTAAAGGCTAAGAGGAGCTCACTAAGATAGGGAAGTTTCCCAAAGTTGGAAGCAAGATACAGTGGGGCATTTGAATTCCTAGAGAAGATAGACACGATTACATACATTCTTTCATTGCCCGCATCCATGAGAATTCGCAATGTGTTTCATGTATATTTATTGAAGAAATATGTGTTTGATCCTAACCATGTGATTGATTGGATTGTGATCCAAGTGGAGCACGAAGGGGATTTCCAGGTGGAACCAATGCGCATCCTGGACCAAAAAGTCAAAGTGCTTAGGAATAAAGCCATCTACCTGGTAAAGGTCCAGTGGACCTGCTATGGCCTTGAAGATGCCACAAGGGAGAACGAGGAGACCATGTGGGAGGAGTACTCGCAAATTTTTGAAAATTTTGAAGAGAATTGAATGTACATTTGCATATAAGTGTGCAAGGCTCCATTTTGGCAGTTGGATTTCTTGGAGCCACATCTCAAAGACTTTTTGTCTAATCTATACTAGAGCTCTGGAAGGGAAGTGCTACAACCTGAGGGACTATGGTGTAGAGAAGAGGGTACACTTCTTTGGGTTGTGTAGGTTGCAGGGAATGAGAGATTGTTTGTTGGAATAGTTTCAAGAGTGTGAATTTGCAAAAATATCTAGTGTTATGATGTAAAATTGTGTACATGTATACTAGCATGGTGGTGTGCACCAAGGATGGTGCAAATTCCAGGGGGAGGGGAATGTAACATCCCCATTTTTAATCCTCGGTTTAACAATGTATAATGTAAACATGATCTATGGTCGTGAGCCTGACTATGTAATATGTAAACATTGTATATCATAATAATAAAATAAAGTGTAATGTTGGCTACAAATGGACACAACCATACTAATGGGGGCTAAGTTTCCACAAGAGATGGGAAGGTCTAAGAGGGGGTCCAAGGGGGAATTATTCATGGGTATTAATCCCAATCCACTTTTTTAAATTTTATTATTGTGTGTAAACCTTATATTTTATGTTTTAGTGTTCCCAAAGCCAATCACTAAACACATGTAAGAGGGTTGGTGTTAAAAGTCACATCCCATAGTTATGATAGTATGGGGGTTGTGTTGGGTTGTTATATTATTTGCAGTGAAGGTCAAAGTCGAGGTGGATTGACAACAAGTCAAAGGTTGAGGTTAGTCGACCGGGTAATGTCGAAGTCGAAGGTTGAGGCAGTTCGACATGGTAAAGGCATCGACAACAAGTTGAAGAGGTCAACCAACATGAGGTCGATAGGAGGATGTGTGGTGACCGACTGAAGACATAATGAAGGTCGATCGATAATATGACTTGGAGTTGACTGTAACAGAATCCTGAGATTCGTAGGATTTGTATCCAATGATCTGCATGGACCTGTAACTATTTTTGGGCACCAAGTATTTATGGTTTTGCCTGTTGTAAAGCCTATAAAGAGGCATGTTGTAAGGTTGTAAAGGCTAATGAATTAATCAATGTATTTAGATTAATCTTTAGATGTTGGTTGTTGGTCATGCATATGTTAGTTGGATCGTCTATAGGGTTGTTCTTGCGCAGGAAAGAGGGTATGATGTCGATTATGTCTTAGGTGTAGACCAAGGTTAGACATGTAACCTTTTATTCAGATTGAATAAGATAACAAGAGAGAAGAACACTCAAGGAATGCTACTTTTCTCGGTTTGGGTTTTCAGGGTAAAATCTCTGTGTACTGTGTGATTGTTTTGTCATTTAAAATGGAAGATCTTCTTGTAGATCAAGAATAATGGACAACGGTCTATCCAGGTACCCAACTGATAGGCATGTCAATGGAAGAATGAGAGAAACTCGAAAGAAGAGCAAGAAGTATGATTCAACTTTCTCTTGCAGATTCGATACTGTTGAATGTCTCAAGTGAAGATTCGGCCAAGAAACTGTCTTATACCAGTCAAAATACATGGTAAATAAGTTTTTTCTCATAAAGAAACTGTATCTTCTGAGAATGAGTGATGGAAGTTCGGTGACTGAGCATTTACATGTGTTTAACACCATTTTAAGCCAATTATAATATGTGGATATTAAAATTACCGAGGAGGAGAAGTGTATAAGCCAATTATGTTCTTTGCCAGACTCCCGGGATAGCTTAGTCGTGGCTATATGGAGTAATACAACCACACTAGCACTAGAATATGTGGTTGCTTATCTGTTTTCAGAAGAATTGAGAAGAAAGAACATGGAAGGATCGACCAAAGATGCTTTAGTTGTGAGAGGTCGATCGGTTGAAAGAGATAAAGGGAAATTATCCGGTAGAAATTCTAAGTCGAAGGGTAGATCTAAATCCTTGGTTCAGTCGACAAGAAGATGTTAGAAATGTGGTAAGTTGGGCATTACAAAAGGGACTGTAAGTCGAAGGTGATGGAAGTCAGTACGGGATCTGATGAGAAGCAATCGACTAAGAGAAAGAAAACTGCAGATAAGGGAAGTGTTGATTTTTCATATCAGAGTATATAATGTAATATTGTATATGAGATTATATGTAGATTCTTTATATATATTGTATATATGAGATGTTATATTACGATCATGAATGTGTCGAATATATAGAGAACCTAAAGGCACATATGGTGACCATCCATGAAAGGATGTGTCTCTAATAATTATAATAACTATTTATTATTATTATTATTATATATTAATAATATTATTAATTATTAATCCAGGAGAATGTCTTCCTGATGTTGTCCAAACATCAACACTCCCTCTCAATGAGGAAGACATTATGCACCTCGAGTCCATATCACTCCTTGTCATGATCAAGGAAGGACTACGCTTGGGCCCATTTACCATAAGTACACCCTTGTGATAAATGTATCCTATCTCCCTTGGTCTATGGCTCAATCTAGGAGAAGTTCCACCCGATGATTACTAGGGCCATTCACCATAGGTACACCCCTGTGAGTGAATGTCTGCTCAGTTTTGAAACATCAACACTCCCTCTTAGTTAGGGAGGTATCTTTTTAGGATGTCTTCATCTAGTATTCCACTGACTACTTTGTAATCAACTAGTAGCACACTGCTACTACCATGCCATCGATAGCTCAAATCATCTGGAACAGTCTTTATGACTATGTTGCAATCAACCAGTAGTACAAAATTGTTGCAATGTTGGCCAACAATACACAACTATTTCCATGTCATAGTAGTACACAACTATTGTCCAGTGGTACACAACCACTACCATAGTCTCACGACTACGTAGCAATCCACTAGTAGCACATAGCTACTAGCATGTTGTCCAATGGTACATAACCATTGCCATAGTCTCACGACTATGTAGAAATCCACTAGTATGACACATCTACTAGCATGTTGTCGAGTGGTACACAACCACTACCATAGTCTCATGACTATGTAGCAATCTACTAGAAGCACACAGCTACTAGCATGTTGTCCAGTGGTACAAAACCATTGTCATAGTCTCCATGACTATGCTATGATGTTTCTCCTCTCCCAGTAGTCTTGTTCACACCTAGCCACCTCGCATGGCGTAGGAAAGACTATGACCATAGCCCCATTCACACCTAACCACCTCACATGGCATAGTAAAGGCTAAGATGCAAGTCTTATTCACACCTAGCCACCTCACATGGCATAGGAAAGACTTATATATGATTGTGCATTACTCCCTCAGTCACCTCACATGATTGATCAGGGAAACCCTTGGTCATAAGGGTTAGCCGGCTGGAGGAGAGAAACACCACACTTTCCTCTTAACGAGGGTGGACATTCTGCATCACGCCAAGCTTGTCTTTGAAGTACTCATACTTTACTCTATACAATGGCTTGGTGAGAATGTACACTATCTGCTCATTCATGGATATGTATTGGAGCTCCACGACTCCTCTATGCACCATGTCTCAGATGAAGTCCTGGAAGAAACTTCTAAAGCCACGTTGCTTCATGGTTTACAATATTGGTTGTTATATACTTTGTCTCTGTTGTACTAAGTGCCACTAATGTCTGCTCCATGCTCAACCATGAGATCACGATGATCCCATACTGAAACAACATCTGAAAGTACTTTTCTGATCCACTACACTCCATGCCCAGTCAGAATCTGTATAATTCTACAACTTCATATCTCCATCCGAGGCATATGTCAATCCATATCCACTCATACCATGTAGGTATCTAGACAAATATTTTGTTGACAACCAATATACATGTCTCATAATCAAGGTTAAAAGGTCCACATCCCAGTACTTTTGATTGGCTTCCTTTATTGAAACAAGGGAATCCTCTCCGGGAAGTCTCATATATCCTCAAGGTCTAGCCTCATGTTTGTTAATCCTAGAGGACATCTCTCCCATTTGAATCTAAATCTAAAGAGGAATCCTTTCTTAATGAAAGTCTCTAAGCAATTGACTCTCTCTTAGATCAGGCCCACTCTAAGTCTGCATGCTCCCTCTGAAGATTGACTCTCTCTGAGTCTATATAGTCTTCGAAGTCATCTGCTCCCTCTGCATGTGTTGACCTCCTCTTCTTCTTCATTACATGGATGTGCACAAATTTATGTCTGGATAGTATTGATTCATGTTGCTTCCTGCAACGGTCATTATGGCTCCCTCTTAGAGCTATTACTTGTGACATGATCGAAACAAGAAATAAGAACAACCAAAAGCATCAGATTCACTGAGTAATCCAAGGAGACAATTCACATTTTGTCGATGCAATGACAACCATGTCTTTACACAACTATATACAGTGACCCCACAAGTGATACGTCTTCTACTATGACCAAAACACATCCATCATATACTCAATGTCATACAACTAACCATGTTGATTTTCTAGTGTTGAATTAGACAAGCACAATTTTCTGTAAGTGGTAATTACTTCCAATGATATATGATATTACTTTAGTAAACTCTAGAACATCGCAAGTAATTACACTCATAAAATTTCAACTACTTAGAAACTTTGGTCTCTTCCTTAGATCACTTCCCACGTGTGAGAGAGAAAAAATGTGTGTGTCTATTGTTGTGTCTTCCAAGTGTCTTTTTATAGTAATATTAGAGTGATCCAAAAAGACATGTCTCTTTGAAAATTAAATTAAATTATTTTTCTTATAAGTAGTTAGAGAATACCTCTCATAACTACCCAAAGATTAACATTGATTTGGTTATAATCCATCCACGTTGTATTTGACTTTGTTAAATTGTTCCTCCATAATTCAAGAGATTCTTTGCATAAATATAGGTAGAAGTAAATAAGCATTACATTCTTCATATTTAGGTAATTAAACATTTTTACTAGAAATTATTGCCCACCATAATTTATGGAATTCTTTCTATAATTTAGGTAGGAGTAAAAAGTAAATACATTGTACATAGAGATTGTAAAAACCCCATAAATTTAACACTCCTAGCACTTTACTCTACTCTCGTTATCTGACCCTCTAGCGAGGGAGTCAAGCCTAGTCTCGCTCTGATACCATGTTTATTTTTCATATGAGAGTAAATAATGTAATATTGTATATGAGATTATATATAGATTTTTTATATATACAGTATATATGAGATGATATATTACGATGATGAATTTGCCAAATATATAGAGAACTGAAAGGCACATATGGTGACCATCCATGAAACGATGTGTCTCTAATAATTATAATAACTATTTATTATTATTATTATTATCAATTAATAATTATATTATTAATTATTAATCTGGGAGAATGTCTTTCCGATGTTGTCCAAACATCAACAGGAGGTGATGTGTACTTGGCATCAACTAGTACATAGTTGGATCAAGGTGTTTGGTTGATCGACTAAGGAGCATCCTATCTGTTAGGGACCTAACCCCTTACGTAGGTAGAACAATCTATTCCGATGTAATAAAGGTCAATATTAATAAGGCCTTGCAATAAGGTAGAATAAATCGAATGTAAGAAGACCTAATGGAAGCTTCCGCTTCTAGAAGGATCTTCCTCTAGATGGTTCTCTTGATAGACATATTTAGTATAAATAGGAGTCAAGGGTACGAGAACCCTAGCTTGGATATTATTGTAATAGAGCTTTGCTCGACTGGAGGTTGCCCCCTCGAAGAGGCCCGTGAACATTGCTCTCAGTAATCGAAGTGTTATTTTTGGTGTTATTTTGTTATCATTTCAGTATTATTTTGGTGTTATTTTGGTTATATTGTTGTTCATCTGCCATTTCTAGCATTTTATTTATGTTCTGCATACTTTTTATATCTGGAATATTATAAGTGGTATTAGAGAACTTTCCTTGGCAGAAAATTGCGGGTTAAATTTTTTTTCAGGGTAGAGACATATTCCGACGTCTTTAAGCCACAAAGATCTGTCGTTACGTGCATAAACCCACGGTTGAGGGATTGATACATGCAGGAAATACAAGTGGTTCTTAAACGCACATCTGTTGGCCACCCTTGTAACCCTTGCCGATACCCCTTCGAGTGGTAGCGCATAAGACAACACCTGTGTATGGATCAACCTAGATTTCCTGAAGCCCTTTTTAGATAAATCAGTCAGCCACCTAACTACTATAGTGCCACCGAGAACAACACTCAGGAAGATACTCTCTAGTACCTAGGTAGTCGGGTAGTACGGCTAAGGGCACGGTCTAGCCTCCTTAGTTAGTGCCTTGAGATATTGGGCTGAGTACTATTGTTGGACCCCACATGTATATCAGAGAGTTATAGCACAGGGCAAACCCTTGTCTGTAGAACCCTTGAATACCTAACCCTAAGGGACAAAAACAAAAAAATTAAAACAGATAAGATCTATTGCCGCACAACTGTGTTTGGGTTGCCAAATCACTACACATTTCTTCCTGGTTAAGAATTTGGGCATTTCATCACTATAGTATTCTTCAGACCAGAGTATAATTCCGTAGGTGTAAAAACAAAAACAAAAACAAAAACAAAAAAAATTGGAAATTTTTGCACAATTATTTGAGACCTATTGTAACAAGTCTGGAAATTTTTGCACCATTATTTGAGACCTATTCCATTAGATTTATCTCTTCGCCCTTATCACATTCATACATATCATTTTTCAGCAAAAAATTTGACCCCACCCGCCCCGTTTCGGTTCCCTCATCATCATGGCCCATACCCGTAGCCAAGACTTAGAAGCTCGCTTCAATACCATGCAATCTAATTTCACAGAGACCCAACAAGAAGTGAAACAACTCAATGCCAATGTTGTCGCCATCAATACAACCATGCAATCCTCCATCGTCGCCTCAATCAAGGAACTCAAACAAGACATGACTACCCAGCTTGAATTTGTCGTTTCAATGATCTGCACCAAGCTGCATATCCCTACAGATAACCCTTTATCTGACCCACCCCCACATACCGAAGCTGAAACTTTCAATCATTCCCATAATTTTTAGCCCCATCACTTTCAGCATGACCACCTTCTGTAGGTGGATGTGACCAAATTTTATGGCTCGGATCCCACTGGTTGGGTAACCCAAATGGAACATTGTTTCTCTTTATACGAAATTACAAATGACTTGGCCAAACTCCAATATGTTGTTCTCCATCTAGATAAAGAACGTTGGCAATGGTGGCAATGGATAAAAACTTATCGTCAAGGGTATATTGCTTGGACACACTTTGTGGTAGAGCTTTATGAATGCTTTGACACTGACACCAACCATTTAGGATGTTTGACAAAGTTGAAACCATCCAGAACAGTGGATGACTTTATAGTTGCTTTTGAGTGCCTTGCTTTTTGGACAGAGGGCATGTCTAATGCCTTTTTCCGAGAATTTTTTATCAGTGGCCTCAAGGATGATATTCGTGCCCATGTCCTCATGGCTCGGCCTTAGAGTTGGGTGGAGGCTACTAAAACAGCTAAAGAAGAATAACAGGTTGTATCTTCTCAAAACTGGAAACCCTCCTTTATTCCTCGCACTAAACCAATAAATCCCACTACTCCCTCTGCTCCACTAAAGATCCAAAAATTGACCAGAGCTGAAATGGTTGAATGCCAACTCAAAGGCCTTTGTTATAATTGTGATGAAAAATACTTTTCGGTCCACAAATGTAAGGAACATAAGATTTTTATGGCCATCTCGGAGGATGTTGAAACTCCCCTTGTGTCTGAGTCACCTAAAACCACGAACACAACCCCTCCCTCAGACCCTCCCGAAGTAGAACCAGTCATTTCCCTAAATGCTCTCACTGGTTTCTTTGCTCCCCAAACCCTCAAGCTAATTGGTTACATCAAGCATAGGAAGGTCATCATTCTTGTTGATAGTGGCAACACCCATAATTGTATTCATCGCCTCATTGCCTAAGAAACTCATTGCTATATCCATCCATTCAATAATTTCCAAATCATGATTGCCAATGGCAGCTCCATGAAATGTGGAGGGCGTTGTGAAAATGTGTGTCTCCAAATTGGTGACTACCACCTGAAATCTCATATATTTGCTATCGACATGGGCAGCTGTGACATTGTGTTGGGTGCAGACTGGCTAAGGACTTTGGGTCCCATTCTCATGGATTTCAAGGAATTAGCCATTCAATTCGACCAGGAGGGTAAAAAATATAAGTTCCAAGGCATCATCGTCAGTTCACCGGAGATCATTAGTTCTCATCGCATGGAAAAGCTTCTAAAAAAAGGTCATTCTGGCATTATTGCCCAACTCCATGCCATACAGGCAACTGAGACACCCTCTGTGCCACAAGACCTCCAATCAATCCTCTTTAAACATCAAGTGGTCTTTTCCACTCCCCAGGGACTCCCGCCTTCCCGTGGTGTTCATGATCATTCCATTCCCCTTATACTAGGAAGCCTCCCTCCCAATATTCGTCCTTATCGTCACCCCTTTTCCCAAAAAAATGAAATTGACAAAATGGTTCAAGAATTGCTCAACGCAGGCGTTATCCACCCTAGTACGAGCCCCTACTCTTCTCTTGTGGTCATGGTCCTGAAGAAAGAAGATTCTTGGCGTATGTGTCCTGACTTCCGTGCCCTCAACAAACTCACCATTAAAGACAAATTTCACATTTTTGTCATTGATGACCTCTTGGATGAATTAAGTGGCGCTTAGTTCTTTACTAAACTTGATCTTCGTTCTGGCTACCACCAAATCCGTATGACAGTGGCAGACATTCCTAAGACTTCCTTTAGAACTCATCAGGGCCACTATGATTTTTTGGTCATGCCCTTTGGCTTGTGTAATGCCCCCTCCACCTTCCAAAGCCTCATGAATCATGTCTTTTGCCCCTTTCTCCGTCATTTTGTCTTAGTTTTCTTTGATGATATCCTCATCTATATAAAAACCTAGACATACCACCTTGCTCATGTGGACCGAGTTCTCCATCTACTCTCTCAACACCAACTTTTTCTGAAACAATCTAAATGTGCTTTTGGTGCCTCAAAAGTCGATTACTTGGGCCATCTTGTTGGCAAGAACGACGTCAGGGTGGGTCCTAAAAAGATTGAAGCTATGCAAGATTGGCCTCACCCAAAGAATCTCAAAATCTTACGAGGATTTATGGACCTAACAGGTTATTATTGCAAGTTTGTTAAGAATTATGGAAAGATTGTGACACCTCTCACGACACTCCTTAAAAAGAATTCTTTCACTTGGACCCCAACAACTGCTCAAGCTTTTCAAAGCTTGAAGATAGCCATGTGCACCACTCCAGTCCTAGCACTTCCTGATTTCACAAAGACCTTTGTCCTGGAATGTGATGCTTCAAGGAAAGGTATTGGCATTGTCCTTATGCAAGAGGGTCGGCCTTTAGCCTTTACCATCCAACAATTGTCTGAACGAAATTTGGGAAAATCAATCTATGAAAAGGAAATATTGGCTATTCTGCATGTCATTGATTAGTGGCGCCCTTATCTATTGGGGCATCGCTTCCAAATTAAGACAGACCATCAAAGCCTCAAATATTTTATGGAACAACGCATTTCCTCCCCAAAGCAACAAAATGGGTGAATAAGCTATTTGGATATGATTATGAGATCATTTACAAGAAAGGCAAAGACAATGTGGTGGCCGATGCACTTTCCCAAAAATATGAAGATGAAGGCTCCCTTTTTTCTCTCTCCTTCATTGTACTAGATTGGCTCCAAGACGTTCACCAGGAATGGCTACATGATCCCAAAAGTTTGCATCTAATACAACAATTGCAGTCCAATTCTCCAGTTTCCCTAGGGTACTCATGGCTCCATGATGAGCTTCGATACAAAGGTCGTTTGTATTTAAGTAAATAGTCAAAACTTAAATCCACGGTGCTTTCTGAGCTTCATGCTACACCCATAGTTGGGCACTCTGGGTTTACCAAAACCCATGACAGGGTCAAACGTTCTTTTTTCTGGGATGGTATGAAACAAGACATTCGTAATTTTGTGGTCGAATGTGATGTGTGTCAATGCAACAAGGGAGAAATCTCCAGGCACACTGCAATGGCTTCTGATTCCACCTGCTATTTGGAGGGATATCTCTATGGATTTTATTACAGGCTTACCTAAATCGGGTAATAAATCAGTCATCATGGTAGTAGTTGATCGCCTTTCCAAGTATGCTCATTTTTGTGCTCTTCAACACCCATTTACAACATCCACGGTGGCTCAACTTTTCATGGATCGGGTCTTCAAGCTTCATGGCATGCCACATTCTATTGTTTCTGATCGCGACCCAACTTTCATCAGCAATTTTTGGCAAGAACTATTCAAGCTCCAAGGCACCCAATCGCATCTCAGCACAACTTATCATCCCCAGATGAATGGTCAAACTGAAGTTGTCAACAAGTGTTTGGAAACATATCTAAGGTGTTTTGCATCGGAAAAGAAAAATTAGTGGGCTCAATGATTACCCCTAGTTGAATGGTAGTACAACACTTCATACCATACAACTACACGCATGACTCCTTTTGAAGCGGTCTATGGACAAAAGCCACCTTCAATTCTCTCATATTTACCAGGTAGCTCGAAGGTCCAAGCGATTGACCAAATGCTTACAGTTCGAGAGGCTATTCTCCGTACCCTCAAAGAGAATTTGGTCATGGCTCATAATCACATGAAGCAACAAGCAGATCAAGGTCGCTCTGAACGCCAATTTGCAGAAGGGTATCAGGTGTTTCTTCGACTGCAACCATACAAGAAAAATTCCCTCAAGGTTGACCATTGTCAGAAGCTGGCGCCCAAATTTTATGGTCCTTATACAGTTCTCAAGCATGTGGGACAGGTGGCCTATCAGTTAGCATTACCCAGTCATTCTAAGCTACATCCTGTTTTTCATGTTTCATTCTTGAAGAAGGTGATTGGAACTAAGTGCCAAACTCAAACCAACCTTCCAGAGTTGGACGAAGAAGACTCCATTTGGCTACAGCCACAAGCAGTTTTGGACTAGGGTGAGTGTCGCCTGCGTTAGTGAACCATCAAGGAAGTGTTAGTCCAGTGGAAAGATACAACTCTAGTAGATGCCACTTGGGAACCAGCTACCATTCTGCAGCAATTTCCACATCTCAAGCCTTGAGGACAAGGCTATTTTTAAGGGGACGGACATGTTAGGGACCTAACCCCTTACGTAGGTAGAACAATGTATTTTGATGTAATAAAGGTCAATATTAATAAGGCCTTGCAATAAGGTAGAATAAATCGACTGTGAGAAGACCTAATAGAAGCTTCCACTTCTAGAAGGATCTTCCTCTAGATGGTTCTCTTGATAGACATATTTAGTATAAATAGGAGTCGAGGGTATGAGAACCCTAGCTTGAATATTATTGTAATAGAGCTCAGCTCGATTAGAGGTTGTCCCTTGAAGAGGCCCGTGAAGATTTACTTCAGTAATCGAAGTGCTCTTTCTGGTGTTATTATGTTATCATTTCAGTGTTATTGTGGTGTTATTCTGGTTATATTGTTGTTCATCTGCCATTTCTAGCATTTTATTTATGTTCTGCATACTTTTTATATCTGTAATATTACACTATCATATGACACCACATAGAGAATGGTTCTGCAAGTATGAACAATATGATGGAGGTGATGTGTTCTTGGGGGATGACTCGACAACCAAAATTGTCAGACAAGGAAGAGTTCCATTGATACTGAAGGACAAGAGGAAAAGAATCCTTCCAAGTGTACTACATATTCCAGGTTTGGCAAGAAGGATATCTATCAGTAAGATGAGTAATGATGGGGTACACACTTTGTTTCAGAAGGATTCGTGCAAGATGGTCAGAGGTGTGATGGTCTTAGTGAAAGTAGTTTAGATTGGAACCCTATACAAGTTGTTAGGGAGTGTCGACTCGATTGGATGCAATAACATCATTGCTCATGAAGTCGACTTGACTTCGACTCAACTCGACCTGACTCGGGCTGAGTCGGTACAAACCGACTCTAAAAGACATGATAAAATCGACCCCACCATGCTATGGCATGAGAGGATGGGACACATTGGAGAAAAAGGACTTTGAGCTATGTACAACAAAGGTATGTTCGAAGGTTTTCCTGAATGTGGTTTAGAAGTCGACTTTTGTGAGCATTGCATATATGGAAAACAAAGTCGGGTGAGGTTTCCATTTGGAGAGACAAGGGAAAATGGGATTCTAGAATTGGTGCATAGTGATGTGTTTGGCCCAGTTTCAATGCCTACACTTGGTGGATCCTTGTATTATGTCTCCTTCATATATGATTTTCCTAGGAAGACATGGATATATTTCCTCATAAAGAAATTAGAGGTTTTCGAGAAATTTAAAGAGTTTAAGGCTCTTGTAGAAAACCAGACAGATAAGAAGAATTTGATGAATTCTATAAGCAGTGTGGCATAGCATGCCAAAATACCACACCATATACCCCACAAAAAAATGGAGTTGTTGAAAGAATGAACAGAACGTTGATGGATAAGGTAAGGAGCATGCCCAGTCGTGTTGGGCTCGCACAAGAATTCTAGGTGGAGGTAGTCGACATTGCAAGATATCTGGTGAATATGTCTCCTTCATCAACGCTAGTCGACATGACTCCACATGAGGCATGGTCAAGTAAGAAGCCTTCAGTTGCACATCTCAAAGTATTTGGCTGTGATGCATTTGTGCATGTTCCCGAGGAAAAGAGGAGAAAGTTGGACAAGAAGGCATTCAAATGTATTTTCATTGGATATAAATAAGGAATGAAAGGATATAAGCTGTGGGATCCTACATCAAGGAGATCAATGTACAGTCGAGATGTGGTCTTCAAAGAAGTCTGAGGTAAGTCTGAGCCTGAAGAAGTTGTTCAGACTAAGAATAATCCGAAGACAGTGTGGTTTGAACTGAGGAACAAAGAAGATGATTCAGATGAGTCGACTGAATATAAGGAAGAGGTGGAACAATAGACTATGGTGGTAAGGAGGTCAGAAAGAGCAAGAAAACTAGTTGAAATGTATAGTCCGCTAGACATTCGACCCACATTCATGCTAACTGCCATCAACAATGATTCCAAGTCATTCGGTGAGGCAGTCGACTCGGCAGAGGGTAAAATATGGAAGGATGCCATGGTCGAAGAGATGGAGTCCTTGCAAAGGAATGAGACATGGGATTTAGTCAAGTTACCTAGTGGAAGAATCGGTAGCAAATGGGTATTCAAGAAGAAGATGAATGTTGCAAGACAAATCAAGAAGTTCAAAGCTTGACTGGTAGAGAAACGTTATTCCCAAGTCAAGGGAATTGAATTCGATGAGATTTTTTTCCCATGTTGCAAAACTAACTTCCATTAGAGTACTAATGTCTCTGAGTGCAACATTCGATCTGGAAATAGAATGGGTGGATGCGAAGACAACGTTCCTACATGGTGACTTGGAATAAGAAATCTACATGAAACAACTTGAAGGATTTGTAGTAAAGGGAAAGCAAGAGTTGGTGTGCAAACTGAAAAGATCCCTCTATTGTTTAAAGTAATCACCAAGGATGTGGTACTAGAAGTTCAACACACACATCCTTAGTTTAGGATTTGTGAGAAGCAAAGTTGATCACTGCATATATTCCAAGGAAGAAGGTGGGTGTTTCATATATGTAGCTTTGTATGCCGATGACATGTTGTTGATTGGAAACAACATGGATGCAATAAATGAGGTGAAGAAACAACTATCCTCCAAGTTCAACATGAAAGATCTCAGTGCAACTAACTTCATTCTAGGAATGGAGATTAAGAGAGATCGAGGCACTAGAAAGCTCTGGTTGAATCAAATGAAGTATATTGAAACAACTATGAAACGATTCAACATGCAGGATTGCAAACCAGTGAAGGTGCCAATTCCTTTAGGAGCAAGGCTTATTGTTGAACAATGTCCAAATATACAGAAAGAAATAAAGGACATGGCATGTGCTCCCTATGCAAGTGTTGTTGGTAGTCTAATGTATGTGATGGTCTGCACTCGACCAGACATTGCACATGCAGTGAGAGTTTTGAGCAGGTACATGTCGACACCTGAAAAGGAGCACTCGACAACTGTCAAGAGAGTATTCAGGTATTTGTGTGGCATGAAGGACTATGTTATATGTTGCCAAGGAAGACCTGGAGGTGACAATGGTAAATTAAATGTACATGGCTTTGTCGACGTCGATTAGGTTGGAGATCTGGATCAACAAAGGTCGACCAGGGGATATGTCTTCAAGATGTTCGGTTGATCCAGATGGATATTTGTGGTCACCCACCTTTTCCAATTGGCTCAAAACAGTTTTCTGACAATTTTGGCAATTTACTATTTTTAGCAGTTTTTAACTTCTTGAGCCAGTTTAAGGGCCTAAACGATGTTTGTTCACGATTGGGCACCTCAATGATAGTTGAAAGTTTTGATTAAGCCCCCTAAATGAATCTCCTCGTTGATACCTTTCCAACGAGCTATCATGTGCCCTAAACGTAGATTGTATGCAAACATTATGACCCCGGGAAGTTAATGTACGAACTTACCCCAATGGGGCCCACATGACTTTCGGTGCTTCATCTTCTAGGGTTAGGTTTTTGTATGCCTAGGGTTTTGGAATTCATATTTATCGTTAAAAATTCCTTCAGAGCCTCATTGCACTCATCTTCTTGTGAATGAGTGTAGCCATCACATCTCTTCTCAGAGAGAAGCTGCTACCATTCTAGCAAGCTTGTTTTCAGTCTGAATTTTATAGTCTTCAACATATTTCTTATTTAATAGAATTCAAGTTTTATTGTATCTATGTTATTGTTCACCATGTCTTTGTGTTAACATTATAAATCGGTGGTTTCATTTCGTTCCGTTCATAAATCTGGATCATCGGTGGAGCAATAATATGGATGAGTAAGCTACACGCGGTCATAGCCTTATCAACAACAGAAGATGAATACACGGCAACCACTCATGGAAGAAAAGAAGCGTTATGGATGCAAAGGTTGTGTTCAAGAATCATTTTTGAGCAAAGAGTTGTGAAGATAAGTTGAAATTTTGGTATGCTCGTTTAACCATAGACAATGTCACATCATTTTCACCCAACCATAGGCATTCACATATGCCACCCCTGAGCACACTAACCTTTACTTGGAATAATCCTCGCAAGCCTACTCCAGAACCAACAGATAAACCCTAGTTGCTAACTGCATCAACAACTCAAGATGAGTAGAGCACTCCTTCTCCAAGGGTAGTGCACAAGAGAGAGAGAGGCTCCATATCCACAGAAAAAGTACCATACACAACTATAGTAGTTGCAGCTGCACTAATCTCTCTCAAACTTGCACCATACTTAGCAATAATATCACCAAGAGAGAGACCAAGACCAAGAGATGACCATGTTTCCTTATTCCTCCTTGTAGTTGCTTAATTGGGTGTACAAATGAGTTAAAACGTTCTATATTTATATTAATCTATCCAATGACTTTTCTGGCTGAGCCGAAATGAATTTCTATTAATTATATTTTTTGTTTATCTTTTTCTTGTGGAGTCGACTTATATTTTTGGAAGATAATATTCTAATATTATTTATTCTACTAGGCCGACTTATCTTCTAGGGTTTCCACACATCTGTTTAATGGTCCACTTGCTTCTGAAATATTCTATTCTAAGTCATAGGTTACACGTGGAGGTTAATAAGTCATAGGTTACACGTGGAGGTTAATACCTCTTGCATCTACCAAAACATCGACACTCCCTCTTAGCTAGGGAGGTATTAGCTAATATATTCTTTATGTAGTGGTCTCAAACACATCCATCCATCTCACATGGAATGGGCAAGACTCACATGGTCTTGCAGACCATTCTACAGGTAGCATCACCATAGCCACACATGTTATCATATGATCAAACCGATCATGTAACAAGTATCACCATCATAGCTGCACATTAGCCATCTAGCTGGAAAACACCTCCAACACTATTGGTTGTCCCTCCAACTAGTAACCTACGATGCTACTGATCGACACTCTAACTGGGAATCATTTCCGACACTATAGGTCGACATCTAGTGATCCAGATTTATGAGTGGAACGAAATGAATAACATACTGAATATAATAACACAAAGATATGGAGAAAAACAACATATATCTAGTGAACAATAACTTATATTAAATAAATAAAATAGGTTGAAACTGTAAAATTGCATAACTTAAAACAACTTGCTCGAATGGTGGTAGTTATCTCTAAGAAGAGATGTGGTTGTTACGCGCATCTGTCTGAGCATAATGATTACAATGAATCTCTAGAGGCCTTTTCAACATTACTCATGAATGCACCCAGATGGGGTGACACTTGGAAAGAGGAGGGGGACAGGTGGAAGGGACAGTTGGCGAGGGGAGTTAATATCCCAAGCCGCCACCCCTAAAGCAATTAACTCCCCATGGTGTTCACCATAAGGGAAATTAACTCAGTGCACCTAGAGGAGCTCTCGAACGAGCGATCCAACCAGGTCATTGGTACCAGGCACCTAAACCAATTTCGTCAGCCTTCAATGGTGATGGGAGGGGCATCAATGGCTCCCAGCGGCAATAAAAACGACCAAAGCACACATTTTTGCTTGTCATTTGCAAGCTACCACCTCTGCATAGTGCTACTCGGCCCTTATGGCCTCTTTTCCTGCCTCCTGTGCGACCTCCGAACCTCCCCCGACCATAATCGCCCTCAACCTTTGGTTCTCACCATGCCCCGGTAACGAGGCAAGCCTAGGCGGGCCAACAGGAACAAGAATGCCATCACCCGAGACAATTGGCTCACAGCCTCTCAACGAACCTTGATTGCCCATTTTAGCCGCCCCCACAGACCTACCAGAAGCACTCAGTCCACCCTGCGCACTCCAAAAGTGGAGAACCCACCTACCTCACCCTAGACTCAAGCTCAGTCTCCCCTTCACATTCCCAAAATGGAGACCCTATCCCTCATTGAGCATTCTCCTTCACCACCCCATCACTTACCGACTATCCTCAACATAGTCAAAGAGGAGGCACTACCCTCAATTCAACATCTTGGCCCGAAGTTGGATGACACAGAGCCACCTTCAGCTTCTCAACCAGGCTCGAGCCTAGTGAAAATGGAAGGGTCTCCCTCTAGGGAAAGCCTCCCAAGCCCTTCTACCTCCCATGACTTTTAGCCTCGCTGGTGGGAAGGAGGTTGCATAGTGGAGGAGGAAATCCCCCCAAGTTGGCAACTGACAGGAGGTGGGGAGAACCCAATTATAGCGGAAGACACAGGCACGGATGGTGGTGAGGAAGGCTCACACTACACCTATCATCTGGAAACGAACCATTTGGAGCTTCTCTTTGACATCTGGCAGCAGCAGGACAAGCAGGTGCATGGCCAAAGGACAATCCACCAGCGACTGGATCTCTTGTTCGAGGCACTCTCAGACGCCCCACCACAAGCACAATGCCCCACTTGCAAGCAGAACTTCATCTTGGTCTACACCGCCCATGGACATCCAGGTTCCCCAAAGGCTTGACGTGGCCCACCCCTGACTCTGGTTCTTGTCAATTGCAATTTTCAGAATGAATAGTGATTATATTTTCACTCTTTTTTACAGTTGTGTAACCATCTTAGTAATGGCAGCTCTGAATGAAGTCTGCCCTAGGCTAGCTAGTGAGAACAAAGTTCTTGTTGAAATTCTCATCTTTTGCTTGATTTTTGTAAACTGAATCTCCGCCATTATAGACATATCATCGCTTGGAGCCACTTGTTATGGTTTCCCTTGTGTGGTGGAACAGGTGGCAGCTAAACGATATACAGGTGTACACTCACGATGATACAATACAAGGATATTTTTTTCTTTATTTACAAAAAAAAAACATTACTCATGAATTCCAAAACCCTAGACATCCAAAAACCTAACCCTAGGAGATGAAACACCAAATGTTATGTGGGCCTGATCGGTAAGTTGGTACCTCAACTTCCCAGGGTCGTAACTTTTTCATACGACCTCTGTTTTAGGCGTGTGATAGCTCGTTGGAAAGGTATTTTTAAGAACTATACACTATGTCATCAAACTCTAACTTCCTCTATAGTTTAGCCATGGCAAGAAAAAAACACATTGTTTAGGGTCCCAAAACAACCTTGGAAGTATAGAAAGATGTATTGACATGAAAACTTCCAAAATAAGCCAGTTGGAATAGGTGGGTGGCCACCAATATCCATTTGGATGTTGTGTAGGGATTTAGGATAGCCTCGTAAGTGAAGAACCCACAATTACAAAGAAATGTCATAATTACAAAGAAACGTGTTGAACTAAAAATTGTCAAGAGGAGCCAGTTGGAACAAGTGGATGGCCACCAATATCCACCTAGATCATCTAGTTCATACAGAACTAGTAACTCGTCATCTCACACATAATATGAATAAAAAATTTAACACTCTCTCTTAATGAGGAAGATATTCCTCTTGGCACGATCATCATCACTGCTTCTACGCTTCTACACACCTCGATCATTGTCATGTTGTCAATCATAGATATATATGTCAGAGGAAGTTTTGCACTTTCACTAGAGAAACATACCAACCTTAGTTGGAGTAGCGTTCCAACCTGCGCTGGGGTAATATACCAGCCTGCGTTGGAGTAGCATACCAACTTGCGTTGGGGTAGCATACCAGCCTACATTGGAGTACCAACTTGCATTGGGGTACCATACCAGCCTGCGTTGGAGTACCAACCTGCATTGGGGTAGCATACCAGCCTGTGTTGGAGTACCAACATGCATTGGGGTAGCATACTAGCCTTCATTGAAGTACCAACCTACATTGGGGTAGCATATCAGTCTGTGTTAGAGTACCAACTTGCGCTAGGGTAGCATACCAGCTTATGTTGGAGTACCAACTTGCGTTGGGGTAGCATACCGACCTACGTTGGAGTACCAACCTCTCTAGGGTAGTTCCCACTACTGGGGATCTCATCACTTCCCTCTACTGGGGAACACATCACTTCTCACTACTAGAGAAAAAAACATTTGGACCACTCCAAGCTTGTCCCTGACAGAGGCTTGGTCAATATATTTGCTACATGTTCGTCAGTAGCAATATACTGGAGCATGTGTCTCGTCATAGTCTTATCCCTCTTGCTCGGAGAATCCTCTGGACACAAATCAAGCTTTGTACATTTCTAGGCTATTTATCTACAACATGATAGATCTTGTAGATCAACTTATAAGTCACCACTTACTACCCTTCTGGTCTTAGAACCAAGGAAAAGATATGTGTCCCATACCTTCTGATCGGCTTCCTCCTCAATCATTGTAGAAAAGTTTACTAAAGTAAGGGAATCTTCTCATAAGATCTCATATCTCCTCAAAGCCTTTGAAGCTTTGATCTAGCCTTCTCAACCAATGGCATCTATCTATCAGTCTGGAAGACGTCTCTCTCTTCCATTTGAATCTGAAAGTCTCGAAATCTCCATTCTCCCTTTGAAGCTTGATTTCCTCTGAGTCTGTATAATATTCGGAGCCATATGCTTCCCATGATATGGCTCATCAATGTTGTGTCTTGCAAATTTTCATGGGACCACACTGGTCTCTTCTTAGTTATTGCAATGATTTTCGGTAGGCCCTTCTAGCTCTACTAACTCTTCCTAATGATCTGAAGAGTGATCAACAACACCAAAGGGATTTGTTCGGTCATATTTGGAGCTTTCTGCTCCTTACAATCAATCTCCATACGAGATATTATGTATCTCACAAAAATACCATTCTTCCTGTTCTTCTTTTTTGGTACATGGATGTATATGGTCGTGTATACAACTTCTTATCTGGATAGTCTGCTCCATGTCTCAAACTAGATACCATCTAATATGTTGTGTCCTACAACTGTCGCTATAGATTCCCTTAGAGTTATCACATGTGACCTTCTTGGAAGAAGGACAACAAAGGGAAAAATAGTAGACAAGAATAATACTCTTATAATAATAAAAACAAGAACGAGAACGATAATCGTAGTAGCTCCTTCTCAGAGCTATGGCTTATGATCTGCCTAGAACAAGAACCAAAATAAAAATACAATAATAAGAAATAGGAACAACACTCTTCTAGTGTTTTGATCGATCATTCCTCCATGGTAACCTGGAACCTGGAGTCTTATCTTCAAGAATTAGTGTTGTTGATTTTCTTCCAAGTCTTCTTCACTCAAGATGACAAGTATTCTCTTCAACCTGTCCCATGTACCTAAGACAATATGCTTTCTACACAAAAATCCAAGTTAGAGAATATAGTGCAAATAAACTCTAAAGTCTCAACCTTAATCAATCTAATCCTTTCAATAAAGTTAATTTCTAACTTTAACTTTGAATAGAGGCTAGTATGATAATCATAACTTCAATAGATCAAAATACAACTAGATGTTCATAAGGTCACAACAATGGCATAATAGCTAGAGACGTATGAAAACAATCAAACATGAGTGCATTGTTCCTCTAAATGTGTTGGATCTGAGATCCATGTGGATCTACGATCGTTGCTTGGACTAAAGATCCCTTCTCCTGCAATCACACTCAAAATAGTGATACAGTTTAAACATATATAAGTACATACCACCGACAACAACGACAGACAGTGGCACCATCCAGTAGCACTGAAAAGCAATGACGAACCCTAAAACTTCAAAGTGATCCAACTTGCAATCTAAAGGTAACTGAAGATGCGCTAGGGTAAGGTGCACTAGAACAACAAAAGATTAGGCCCAACATTTCACTAAAACTTTATTACAACTGGTGTTGGCACTGCAAACTTAGGGTTTTTATGAGGAAACCCTAATATCTCAACTTCATAAATTTGCAAATCTAATCCAAGGAAGAGATGTTCCCTACTTAAGCGCCCTTAGTGAGTTCAGTAAGTGCTCAACAAGCTTGGAAATGGGGGAAACTGAGGATCTTCCTTCCAGCGGTTAGACTGTTACGAAGGAAACCAACTCTGATACCATGTTGAAATTTTGGTATGCTCGTTTAACAATAGACATTGTCACGTCATTGTCACCCAACCACAGGCATTCACATATGCCACCCCCAAGCACACTAACCTTTACTTGGAATAATCTCGGGAATCCTACTCCAAAACCAACAGATAAACCCTAGTTTCTAACTGCAATAACAACTCAAGAAAAGTAGAGCGCTCCTTCTCCAAGGGTAGCGCACAAGAGAGAGTCTCCATATCCATGAAATAAGTACCATACACAACTGCAGCAGCTGCAACTGCACTACTCTCTCTCTCAAACTTGCACCATACTTAGTAAGAATATCCCCAATAATATCACCAAAAATATCATCGAAAAAATCACTAAGACTGTCACCAAGAAAATCACCAAGAGAGAGACCAAGACCAAGAGATGACCATGCGCCCTTATTCCTCCTTACAGTTGCAATTGCAACAACAACTGCAGCTCTCAACAAGACTTGTGCACTAACTGGGTGTACAAATGAGCTAAAACATCCTTTATTTATATTAATCTATCCAGTGACTTTTCTGGCTAGGCCGACCTGACTTTCTGGTAATTATGTCTTATGTTTATCTTTTTCCTGTGGAGCTGACTTATATTTCTGGAAGATAATATTCTAATATTATTTATTCTGCTAGGTCGACTTGTCGTCTAGGGTTTCCACACATTTGTTTAATTGTTCACTTGCTTCTAGAATATTCTATTATAATTCATAGGTTACACGTGGAGGTTAATACCTCTCACAGCTACCAAAACATCAACAGGAAGCAAAGAAGCAATATGGTTGCAAAGGTTGTGTTCAGGAATCGGGTTTGAGCAGAGAGCTATGAAGGTAAGTTGCGACAGTCAAAGCGCAATATTTCTGGCAAAGAACCCTGCTTATCATTCGAAGACTAAGCACATTGATGTATAATACCATTTTGTAAGAGACATGATGGAAAGTAATAAGGTGCTACTCGAGAAAGTAGACACAAAAAACATAGCAGACTCATTGACCAAGTCTGTGAGTGTTGTGAAGTTCTCTTGGTGCAGAGAGGCAATGGGCATTGTTGCCCTGGGTTTGTGAATGAAAGTTCAAGAATATCTTGTTTCAACAAAGAAGACAACAAGTGGGAGAATGTTGGGTTGTTATATTCTCTGTAGTGAAGGTCGAATTCGAGGTGGATCGACATCAAGTCAAAGGTCAAGGTTAGTCGACCGGGTAAAGTCGAAGTCGAAGGTTGAGGCAGTTCGACATGGTAAAGGCATCGACAGAAAGTCGAAGAGGTCAACCAACATGAGGTCGACAGGCGGACATGTGGCGACTGACTGAAGACCGAATGAAGGTTGATTGGTAGTTGACTAGTAATACAACTTGGAGTCGACTGTAAAAAAATTTAGAGATTCATGAGATTTGTAGCCAATGATCTGCATGGATCTGTAACTATTTTTGGGTACCAATTCTTTAGGGTTTTTCCTATTATAAAGAATATAAAGAGGCGTGTTGTAAGGTTGTAAAGATTAATGAATTAATCAATGTCTTTAGAGTAATCTTTAGATGTAGGTTGTTGGTCATGCAGATGTAAGCCAGATTGGCTACAAGGTTGCTCTTGTGTATGAAAGAGGGTATGTTGTCAATTGTGTCTTAGGTGTGGACCATGTTGATTTTAACCTTGTACAATATCTACTGCAAACAAATATTTTGTAAAAGAATAGAAAAGATACAATGGCAAATACGAACATTACACAGAGATTTTTCCCTTCGAAACCCAAACCAGGAAAACCAACATATTCTATATTCATTCATAGTGATACATTTTACAATACAATATATATATATATATATATACGAGCTAGCGACATCCAAAACCCTAACCCAATGACCTGGATTAGTCAACAACCATAATTCCTTAACCGAAAATAGAAAACCATCGACAAAGAAACCATGTGCCGAAAAACCACCTAAAATACGTGACACTTTTTTTGAGGTAGAAAAATATGTGACACGTCTTTGGAGGCAAAGAATATAACACATACCCAACATTCTCCCACTTGTTGTTTTCTTTGCATACAGGGGGTTACAGGGTTACATAGTCAACAATCCAGGGCATCAATGCCCATGGATTCTCTACACCAAGAGAATTTCTCAGTGCTCATAGATTTTGTTAATGAATCTGCAACATTCTTCAAAGTGTCCACCTTCATCAACAATACTTTTTTTTCTTCAACCATGTCTCTCACAAAGTGATATTGAATATCAATATGCTTTGTCTTTGAATGATGAGCTGGTTTCTTCGCCAGAAAAATTGCATTCTGATTGTCACAATCTATCCTTATAGCTTGTTGTACCAACCCAATACCTGAACACAATCTTTGTAACCATACTGCTTCCTTACTTACATGAGTGACTGCCATGTATTTAGCTTCTGTAGTTGAAAGTGCCACTACAACCTGTCTTTTTCTCATCCAACTTATTGCTCCTCCAAACAAGTTAAACACATACCCACTTGTAGATCTCCTACGATCTAGATCTCCAGCCCAGTCTGGATCCACAAAGCCATGAATATCCACCACTATCCAATCTTGGTCTTCCTTCGTAGTACAATCCATAGCTAGTTGTGCCATGCAAATACCTAAAAACCCTTTTTA